>CM075015.1:1816505-1832761 GCA_037576675.1 Pangasius sanitwongsei | reverse complement strand
GAGAGAAACACAACAGAGGTTCCTGAGAGAAACACAACAGAGGTTCCTGAGAGAAACACAACAGAGGTTCCTGAGAGAAACACAACAGAGGTTCAGAGAGAAACACAACAGAGGTTCAGAGAGAGAAACACAACAGAGGTTCAGAGAGAAACACAACAGCAGTTCAGAGAGAAAAGTTATATATGATGTGAATATGAACGGCGGCTGCGATGACGTCACTCGTGCACCTGCAGTGAGGTGTTCGGCAGGAATGGAGATGAGAGGAGAAGGATCCGGAAGCTCCTCCGGCTCGGCTTTAGGTGGATCTGAGAGCGGAACATCGACGCTTTCTGACATTCTGTCCATCCTCCTCTCACAGAGAGACACGGAGCCCTGCGGTGCTGGACGCAACACTGACCACACACACACACACACACACACACTTTTTTAATGTGTTCAATTTCAAAACAAACAAAAAAAAAAGCTGATTTCCTGTGTACTCACCAGTGGTGGTGACTCTCCCATGCAGGATGCCGTGATCTAACACTCCCCCGAGCGTGAGAGAACGAATCACAGACTCGCTCACAAACTGACGACCAATCACGTCCTCCTCTCCTTTCTCTTGGGCGGGAACTCCTCCTAACTCTGGAGCCTGAGCAACATCTGAGGACACACACACACACACACACACACAAAGAAACAAGCTCATAATCAGCTCACTAAAAACCCTGCATAAGAGAAGAGTTATTATAGTGTGAAATAAAATTTTTAAAAACTAAACCATTTAGGAAAGTTTTAGCGTTTAATTCAATCAGTGGAACTCAACAGCAGTCATCTGTTGTTTAAAAGTTATTTAAATGTCATTTAAAATTGCATTATTATATGACTAATTTCTCCTTTAAATATCAGTAAATAAAGGAATATTAATTTCATATTAGCGTCATTGTTGATCCTGTTAAATTTTCATTCTGAACACATCTCATACCGTCTACAAACAATTTAAAACCCTAGAATCATATTAGCATTATTTATATAGACATACCTGAAACAAAACTGGTTAAGAGAAGAAAAAAGAAAATAAAGAAAATAATGAAAAAACTAAATTAAAGAAAAGCAAAAAAAAGAAAAGAAATGTGAAGAAGCAAGATGAAACAAGAGGAAAAAAAGCTTTTCAAAAAAGGATCTTTAAAAGGATACGATGAACGGGGGACAAAAGAAAAAAAGAAAAAAGAAACTATAAAAAGAAACCAAAAGAAAGGCATACCTTTTTTTTTGATAAATAACAGGGGAAAAAGACAAAAGTAAAAAAGGAGGAAAATGAAGTAAAAAGAATTGGATGAATAAGGAGGAAAGAAACAAAAAAACAAAAAGCAAAGAAGAAAGAAAAGACTGGGTGAATAAGAAGGGAAGGGAAAAGAAGGGATAGTGGGAAGGGAAAGAAAAAGGGAAAAGAAAAGAAAATATATAGTGTAAATGAGCACTGCATTTTTTATTTATTTTATTTTTTACCCAGAATGCTATTGACTGCTTGGGCTTCCTCCCCAGCTTCCTCCTGAATGAGCCCTGGCGGAGTTTTGTCCTGCAGCAGTGCATCATGGGGCAGAGGAGAAATGCATGGAGTGATATCTGCGCGCACACACACACATACACACACATACACACACATACACACACACACATACACACACATACACACACATACACACACATACACACACACACACACACAAAGGAAACTGAGGCAGTGACAGGAATTCAGTTTATAATACTTCACTATATTTCATTACAATGATTTTATACCACAGCGTGGTTGAATGCTTGAATCTGATTGGTCAGAAAGTGTGTATTATTTTTGTATAACTGTACGGCTTGGACAGCAGCTCCGGCTGCAACATGAACGGCGTGGTGGTATTAATGCGCTTGTTCCAATGCGTTATTGTTTCTATAGTAACAGCTCATACACAGTGACTTGCACAGCGGACGTGCCACGGAATCTAAGACTAATAATAAACATATTTTTAAAAACAAAGTAAAATATATAATAGTTGATGTGGTGATGTTTTTTTTTTGTTAGGAGATGTTTATTTAATACTTATGGAAGGAGTCTCCAGTGTCAGCGCTTTGCACAGTGTATCAGCAGTGTATCAGAGAGAGAGAGAGAGAGAGAGAGCGAGAGAGAGAGAGAGAGAGAGAGAGAGAAAGGCTGGTGAAGGATTGACTGTTTATCATGGCTATAAAATAAGTGAGAACGTGAACTAACTGGTCTCTTGGACGTTCCACAACTTTAAATCTAACTATAAACCATTACAATGTGCAACATTTCATATGTTAGTGCTTTAAATAGTGTAACTGTTGGCAGGTCACTGTGGTATAAGCAGAATAACACACGCCAGACCGCGCTGTTAAGTGAAAATAATGCACATCAGGGGGGTAGCGGGGGGAGCATTTCATACAGCAGCACGGTCTGGAGTGTGTTATTCCACACAATATCCGTTTAAATGTTTCAGATAAAGAGTTTGCTCTGAAGATTGCAGTGAAGATTAAAGTGTTACCTGAGGGAGTGTTACCTGAGGGAGTGTTACCTGAGGGAGTGTTACCTGAGGGAGCGTTACCTGCGGGAGCGTTACCTGAGGGAGTGTTACCTGCGGGAGTGTTACCTGCGGGAGTGTTACCTGCGGGAGTGTTACCTGCGGGAGTGTTACCTGAGGGAGCGTTACCTGCGGGAGCGTTACCTGCGGGAGCGTTACCTGAGGGAGCGTTACCTGCGGGAGTGTTACCTGCGGGAGTGTTACCTGAGGGAGCGTTACCTGAGGGAGCGTTACCTGAGGGAGTGTTACCTGCGGGAGTGTTACCTGCGGGAGTGTTACCTGAGGGAGCGTTACCTGAGGGAGCGTTACCTGCGGGAGTGTTACCTGAGGGAGCGTTACCTGCGGGAGTGTTACCTGCGGGAGTGTTACCTGCGGGAGTGTTGTTGGGAACGCTCTCCAACTCCTGCACTATGTTAATGTCCAGAAGCTCAAAAGACAGCAAGTCCTATCAAAGATAAATACAGTATTTGTACCAATATTTAAGAATTTATAATCAAACAAATAGTTTAGATGAAAAAAAAGGAAGTGTGCTGTAATGAAAAGGAATGTGGGGGGTGGGGCGATATACCAGCAGGCCAGAATAGTGTGATAATTGTGTGGAAATCAGTGAGTTTTTTTAGACTGTGTGGACAAGCTGGCAGGAAGGTCTGGTCAATATCAAGTTGGATTAAGAAAGAAAGAAAGAAAACACTAAAAACACTAAAAAAAGAAAACAGGAACACGTTTGGATAAACGTAGGTGTACATAAGAAAGCAGCTGCACTTATCCTGCGTTTTGGAGCGTCGCTTGTGCACGTCCTCAGACATTAACGCTGCACATCCACGTGGTGCAATACCAACATAAACAGCAGGGGGCAGTACAGCACCATGACCACAACTAACCAACAAACTTAAATCGCACTGCTACTACTAACATACTATTCTAGACTGTTAGTGAGCCCTAACACTAACCGCTTTTCCTGTTACAGTCCGTGTTTGGATTTTAAAAAGCCTTCAATCCTACTGAAAGCTCTGTTCAGCTAACCAGTCTTCTGGATTATAAACATAAATACATTTACACGTACATTTACATGTACATTTACACAGTGATATTTCTCCGTATGATCAGACGTACCTGTGCTGTCAGCAGATCCACAGACGGAATGTAAAACTCCTGATCGCAGTCCTGATCCACGGTGATGAGCAGCGGCTCCCGGGACGCCGTGCGGTTTTTCTCCTCCCTCTCTAAAGTCCGAGCTGATTTCTCCTGGAGAGGAAAGGAAAGAGGAACGATCAGTGAGACGAAGGTGCGTTTCTTTGATTGAACTCATGCAGCAGTTGTAATATGGCCGTGACGCAGGCCGGGTCCCTAATATAACAATCGAGTCCTAGTTAGCGCTTTTATTAGCAATTTAAGAAACATTCTGATTGGTGTATAATGCGTATACTTAAAAATAATTATGGATTTGAAAAATGCAATGGATTTGAAATGAGGCAAATCAAGATGTGATTGAAGTGTAGGCCTTTAGGTTTAATTCAACGGGTTTAACAAAGATATTGCATTAACTGTTTAGGAATTACAGCCACTTTATTTATAATCATTAGGATTATTTTTAATACTTGGATGCAAATCCTTTGCAGTCAGTGACCGCCTGAAGTCTGGAACCCATGGACATCACCAAACGCTGAGTTTCCTCCCTTTGAAATGCTTCGCCCGGCCTTTACTGCAGCTGCCTTCAGTTTTGTCTTTTGTAAGTGAAATGCATTTAAGAACATTCCATTTCCAAGCGCTTGGGTTGCTTTCACGCTATGTTTTGGGTCATTATCCAGCTGTACTGTGAAGCGCCTTCCTATCAGTTCTGCAGCATTTGACTGAATCTGAGCAGAAAGTACAGCTCTATACACCTCAGATTTCATCCTGCTACTTCTATCAGCAGTCACATCATCAATAAACGCCAGTGACCCAGTGCCATTAGCAGCCACACATGCCCATGCCATAACACCGCCTCCACCATGTTTGACAGATGATGTGGCATGCTTGGGAACATGAGCCCTTCCTTTCCTTCTCAATACTCTTCTCTTCCCATCATTCTGGTACAAGTTAATCTTCCAGCAGAACTTTTTAGAGGTTTTTAGCTAAGTCTAATCTGGCCTTTCTGCTCTTAAGTGTTACTAGTGGTTTGCATCTTGAGGTAAACCGTCTATATTTACATTCATGAAGGCATCTCTTGATTGTAAACTTTGACAATGATACGCCTATCTCCTCCAGAGTATTCTTGACTTGGCTAGATGTTGTGAGGGGGTTTTTCTTCAACAATGAAAGAATTCTGCGATCATCCACTTTAGTTGTCTTCTGTGGTCTTCCAGGACTTCCAGGTGTTGCTGAGCTCACCAGTGCATTCCTTTTTTTTTTTTTTTTAAGAATGTACCAAATTGTTTGGCCACTCCTAAAGCTTCTGCTATCTCTCTGATAGGTACGTTTTGTTTTTTCAGCCTACAGATGGCTTCTTTCACTTGCATCGACCCTCCTCTCTAATAACATACGGTGAGATATATGGTGATATATCGGTGAGTGTATTGACCTGAGGAGTGACACACGGAGACACCAGCAGGCCGTCAGCGGAGATGGCAGTCGGAGCGTCGGGATCCACAACGATGCTGCACCAAACCCGCGGCCCGAACTGCTCTCCTCCATGCGCCAGGCGCCAGTGTGAGGTGTAGGTGCCCTCCAGGGTGGGAGCGCACAGAGCCACGCTGACTAATCCCACCTGAAACGCACACACACACACACACACGCACACACATCACTCTTCTTCTTCTACTGTACATTCTCCATTCCATCGTTCCAATTTTCCTCACCTTTTTAATTAAATCCAATTCACTTTCTTTTTTTTTTTTGCATAGTGCGTTTAACACCACACACGGTCATAATGCAGCTTTACAGAAATCGGGATGTACAGACAGGACATGAGAAAGTGGTGTATGAAGCTGATTTTTTTTCAGATACACACCTGACCTGGTTGCAGTGTGGGCACGGACACCTCCCTCCACCTCTCCCCCGAACCTACGGCCAGATTCCCCCACATGAACTTCAGCTAAAAAACAGGAGAAGACATGATTAATGATTATTTTCCAATAACAGCACATCAGAAAGTATTTTTATTCTTCTTATGCCACAGCAATT
Source organism: Pangasius sanitwongsei (assembly GCA_037576675.1). Taxonomy (NCBI): domain Eukaryota; kingdom Metazoa; phylum Chordata; class Actinopteri; order Siluriformes; family Pangasiidae; genus Pangasius; species Pangasius sanitwongsei. Next base: position 1,827,032 of record CM075015.1, on the reverse strand, counting down.
TACCAAGGATTACAATTTTTTTTTTATTCAAAAACACAAAACAGCATAATTTTTACTCCATTTATAGTTACGTTTAATGTTGTGTAACATCCATGAAACAAGTTAGTTCCTGTTACTTACATTACAGAAGCTATAAACAGCTCACCAGCACCTCTTTTTCTCTCTTGAACTTAATAAGACAAAATAAATGTAGCGTTTCATGTTACCGAGAAACCGCTAGAGCTTTACCTCTGACCGTTACAAAGCGCTGACACTGGAGACTCCTTCCATAAATGTTACATAAACGTCTCCTTACGGAAAACTTCACCACATCAAAGACTACACGTTTTTAAATCTGTTTATGAAGAGCTTCCGCTTGTGGATGATCTGTTACCATAGAAACGACAATGTTCTACAGCTGCTGTTATAGAAAATGAGTTTCGCGTGTGTGTGACTCGAGTGTGTGTGTGTGTTTGAGCTTCGAGTGTGTGTTACTGTACTTTGGTGTCCGCGTTCCAGCTCATTGTGCCGCTGTTCTTCATCTTCCAGTATTTAATGAATTTGGTCCCAGGCCTCAGGCGTGATCCGTCTGGCAGATTTTCGTCCAGCAGCAGCGCCGTCATCGCAGGGACAGCTAGAGGACACGGACGCTTAGGACGCCTGAGGACACAGAAGTATAAAACACAACAGATCATTCTCCAGCCTTAATACACTCACAGATTTACTTTTACACAGTCAAATACATGTTTAGAGGAAACTAATTGAAGTAATTTACCAAATTTGCTTGAGCTTAAATGTGTGTCTTTACTCAATATAAATAAATAGCTGTGTGAGATTTAAACATAAACACACATTTATACAAACTTTTTAAGACCTGTAATTGATGAAAGGAGTGTTTTTATGGCTAGATAATTGGACATAACTTCATTATCGGACAGTATCACACTATCAGACATTACTAGGTGATAGACATTTGATTCTTATACATTATTTGATGATCAGACATTATTAGATGATGGGACATTATTCAAAGATCAGACGAGATAGATGATTAGATTATCGGACACTGTTAGACTATGAGACATTACTTCATGATAGACATTTGATTATTAAACATTTGATGATCAGACTAATAAATGATTAGACTACGGGGCCTTATTAGATTATTAGACATGGCTAGATTATCAGTAATTACTAGATGATAGAGATTATATTATTAGGCATTATTATATTTTAGACATTATTAATTAGATGTTAGATGGCAGAGTTTACATTATTAGATATCGTTCAATGATCAGACTTATTAAATGAGAAAGATGATTAGCTTATTAGATGTATTAAATTTATGGACTAGATTATCAGATATTAGATAATGATGATGATGATGATTATTATTATACATTTTTATTATCAAACATTATTTAATTACCAACTTTTCCAGCCGATTTATTAGATTATCGGACGTTTCTAGAACATCAGACATTATTTCCCTTTTGTAATAATGCACACTCAGAGCTATCAGATCTGGTGGCTAACTTGATTAGATTTTTACATATCTGTAATCAGACATTATTATCTGTTTGTAATAAAGCATGCTCTTTATTAGAGACAGCTCGCTGTAATTAGATTAGATTTTTACAGTTCTGTAATCAGACATTTTCTGCATGTAACAATGAGTGGACTGCTGTAACTAGATTGGATTTTTACAGTCATATAAGCAGACATTGTTATGTATATAATCATGCACACGTTTGGCGGTTTTGGCCTGTGTGGCTCGCTGTAATTAGATTGGATTTCTACAGTTGTATAATCAGACAATTATCTGTATGTATTATTTTTATTAATGTAAACTCGGGGCTGTTGGCTCCCTGTAATTAGATTTTTACAGTTCTATAATCAGACATTATTTTCAGTTTGTAATAAAGCACGCCCCTTATTGGAGGCAGCTCGCTGCAATTAGATTCGATTTTTACAGTTCTGTAATCTGATATTACTGAGCATGTAACAACGCGCACTCGGGGCTGTTGGCCTGCGTGGCTCGTGGCTGTAGCAGCACAGGAGAGGAGTTTCCGTCTCCCGCACAGCCCCACTGCAGACTCCTCCTCTCCATCCTCAGCTGTTTCCTGATCTCCTTCACCTCCGCCTTCAGCTGCCGCTTCTCCGCCTTCAAGCGCTGTTTCTCGGCCTTGCGAAAGCTGCGGTCTCCCCGTCTGTAGAACCTAAAAACAAATCGTACATAGGAAATTAAACAAATGTGAACTGTTGCTGGTTTTACTATTTTATCTAAGAAGAAAAGAAAAGAGCAACGGCAGACACACGCAGTCAGGGAGCACCTGGAACACACCCTCGCTACGTTTTACGCATTTATTCCTGACCAATTTTCCAAACCCTATTTGAAGCAGCATTTTATCCACCAGACAGTCAGTAGAGTGAGGTTACGTAGATACAGAGACAAAGGGGGGAAAAAAAAAAAAAATGAATGCTCACCTGCTCTGATCCGGAGCTGGAGAGCCGCGTTCGGGGATGGAGAGAGGTGTTCGAGCTCTCACCAGATTGTGGCTCGGGTCATGTGAGAAGCTACACGGCTCACACAGGGTGCAGGACGTGCACACGCTGCGCAACCACAAACCACATCAACACGAGCTGTCAGTAAAGTGAACTCCTTCGTTCAACACAAGAACTTTCGCTCCAGCCGCCTCACCTGCACTGGTATCCTCCACCCGCCGTCTGTCCTCGGCAGCTGCTGCAGGCCGGAGCCGAGCTCGGAGCTCCAGGCAGCGTGGAGGAGGAGACCTCGGAGACCTGAGCCTCGGCTCCCAGGGGTTTATGGATGCAGCACTGGCCTGAAAACTCCCGGCAGATCTTCTCCACGGCTTCACGGACCACCTGATCCTTAAACTGAACGCAGCAATTATTATTTATTTACATCAGGACAGATTCAGCTAAATTAAACCATCATGTTTACATGTTTATGAAAAGGTTACACTAAGGTTAGACTGTTTTCTTTGAGCAGAAGAAAAAGAAGAAGAAGAAGAAGAATGTGAACAGGATCAAATGCTTTTTGGAGACACATTGTGATGTGTCACTCAAACCACTGGCAAAGACGAGTGTATCCACATCATATTTGTAATGTAAATGCATTTAAGTGCAGCTACCTAATAACAAAAAGCAAATGTAAAATCAATCAAAAAAGAAAGCTTGCTTGAGAATTCTTTCAAATTTCCTACCGTAATCTCACATTTCCAACTTCAAACTAATAAATTATTAATTAAATAGATAAATGACAATTAAAAAAAATGTAAAATATAAAAAAGAAATCGAATAAATAACGTTCACCAGTTCCTGAACAAAAACAACTTTTTCAGATTTCTTTACATTATCCACAGTAATCTCAGGTTTTCAAAAAGATAAATAAAATAAAGCTAGAAAAACTAAATAATCAATAAAACATGCTTTCGTAAGCAAATTCTTTTCAATTTGTAAACAGACAAACAAAAACAAATCATGCTTAAAAAAAATTCAGATTTCCAACTTGTAGATAGATAGATAGATAGATAGATAGATAGATAGAAAGAAAGAAAGAAGTTATTGAAATATATATAAAATTAATTTAAAAATAATGAAATAAAATAATTAATAAAACATGCTTTTTTAAATATTATATAAAAAATATGAACTTATTTTTAAAAAAATGAACTTATGAACTCACTATTCTGACTTAAAATAGTAAATCAAAATAATGAGTTATTAAGTCAAAATAACAACAAGATAAAATATTGAAACAAGTTAAAAAGTCAAAATCTAAGTGAAGTACATTATACTCTCAGTAGGAGAATCTGGGATTCAGTCACAGAAAGAAAGATGGAGCAAGAAGAACATGGCCTGATGTAAAATATTCTCAAATGAAGTGTCTCAATTTAACGTGTGTCCTTTTGTGATCGGAGCTACAGCGAGGGGTGTAAATTTCAGGGCTGAACTCAGAGTACGATATTGTGGTTAAATAACCGTTTTAATAAGAGATTTACCTTCTCCATGTAAGAGGTAAACCAGGCTGGAGGCGTCTTATCCTCTGCTTTACCGCCCTTTAGCTCATTGAGGGTCACCTTTACCCAAAAAAAAAAAAACAAAAAAAAAGCTAGACATCAGCATCAGAAATAAAACAGTTCAATATTACAACATTCATATTATAAAATCAAACAGAAAATAATCAAGAGCCTTTCTTTTGTTTTCTAATTTTAAATGAACAGCAAGCAGAATTCGTTTTATAGTAATAGAAAACACTGCTGTGTCAAAAGTGTGTGTGTGTGTGTGTGTGTGTGTGTGCGTGTGTGTGCTGTATTAAAATTCATCCCGGTTTGCTTCTTTTAGGTTTTTTTGAGGCTTCTAAACAGCGATTTACCGACAAAATCAACAAATAAAACCAATTAAATCAGTAAACCACTGTACTGACTGGTCTCTGATATTTAAAGCTTGAGAGATTGACAGTTATATCAGTACAACTGTAAGAGTGTGTGTAAGTTCTGACAAAACAAAATGCCATTAGTCGATTATTATATTTATTATATTATTATATGCTATTGGAATTTGTAACTTTCTGTAAGGTGAACGTCGGTATTCTTTTACCAGACTTTAACACAAGGCGTATGATAAATGGAACCAGTGATTTTCAAAATGTGCCTAAAACGCGTTCCTCTTCAGTAAGCGATTTTTACACGCAATCATTCACACCTAGGGGTGGGAGGAGTCTCGCGTGTCAGCGCTTCGTTAACCGTCACGGAGCTTTGCAAATGCTGGTGAGGGAACGACTGTTTCCTCAGGAACCAGCTCGTCTTGCTGACGCTCCAGGACGTTAGATGTTAGCTATGAACCACTAAACCGTATGACGTGTCGTTTATTAATGAATTAAACATTATACTTGGTGAAAATTAAGAAAAATAATCCACTTCAGGGCATCGCCGCACCCGGCCTGTCTTACGTTATCGCTTACTTATCTTTTATTAAAGAGCTTTTATGCTGTAATCACAAACAAACAAAAGATTCCTTTACATTTTCATTAGAGTTAAAATTCGAAAAAAAAAAGAAATCTGAACAGAAACCCAGCTAAGCGTGGTAACAGCGACTGCGTCTCAGAGACCGGTTTCCACGGAAACGATGCTGTCCGTATCTGTGTGTGCAGCGAAAACAGCAGATTAGGAATTCTTACTAAACCCTCCTCGGGCACAGCAGCCTGAACTTTTCGGCTCACCGCCTGTGCCAGGCTTGGGCAGTGCTGTGGAGGCCGGAATCCTTTCTTCGGCTCCGTCAGGCTTCCGGACTTCACCTGGGACAAACCCGGGCCTGGGACGGGGCCGGGAACCCGTCCGGTCGTCCCTCTGCTCTCATACACGTTCATCTGCAGCCTGTTGCCCTGCCGCGCTGCGCTCTGTGCAGAGCGAAAACGCAGCATTCATCAGTCAGACAGTTATTGCTTTAATGAGCTATAATGGTCTGTGAGTCTCAAAGGAGTAAACACGTAAATATGTCAATTTTCACACAAATCAACATCACGAGCATAAACACGTTGTGAGATTTCGAGACGTCCACAAAACCTTTGCTACACAAAAAATGTTAAAAAATAATGTTGTACCTTTAGAGCCTCTTCATACTCCACTGAAAAATAGAAACAAAAAGAGAGAGTAATTAAACTGCACTTTTAAAAAAATTTTAAAAACTCATTATTATTATTATTATTATTTTTAAAAAAAATTTTAACTTTAAAAAATAAGAAGATACAGACAAATCTGTTACTCACGCTGGCTGTTAACAGACACCTACGAAATAAATAAATAAATAAATAAGAACAGTGTCAATATTACACACGTGACAACGTTTCGTTCCGCTTCCTGGTGACACACTCACCTCTTCGTTTTCCTCATCGAAGTACGTCAGCTGTAGACTGCACAAGCCGAAAGATCTCTTCACCTGTGGGTGGAGAAACAGCTTTTAGACCATCGGGACATCGCAAACCTGCCACACAGGTCTCCAGGAATGTTCTCACCTCATGCCTTTCTCATTGTTTCATTTCCTGTAACAGCAGCTATGACTGTAGCGCAGCTGCAAAGCACAGGTTTATATTAAAGCGCTCGCTCGGATACGTTATCGTTTCTATAGCAACAGCTCGTCCACAGGGACTTTTTTATCGATATGGTGAAATTAGTTTGGTGTACTGTTCCACCCTCAAGCTGATTATTTTCCTATAACAGCATGTCATGAAGTGTTTTACTCGACAGCAATTTGCCGATGATTAAACTTTTTCATTTCTTAAAGAACGACGTGTCATACTTTTATCCCATTATAGCTACATTTAAGGTTCAGTGAAACAAGTTAGTTCCTGTTCTCAGTTATGTTATAGCACTCGTTCCCTCACCAGCCTCTCGTTTTCTCGCTCTTGAAGTTAATAAGCCAAAAGAAATGCAGCTTGTCATGTTACTGTGAAACCCCGAAAGTGTAAAAGTTACACCTTTACCTCTGACTGTTACAAAAGCACTGACACTGGAGACTCCTTCCATAAACTTACAGAGCAATTATGTGAAGCGTCTGCAGTCCAGATCCCTGTGAATGAGCTGTTTCTATAGAAACGATAACATTTTAGAACAAGTGCATGCATATAAAGCTGTAACTTACAGCTGCACTTCTGTCAGAGCTGACCTTTTTTTTTTTTTTTTGGACATTTCAAACCAAGTCAAGTGGATGAATATGATCATTCACGCATTCACCGCTTGCTGCATGCCACAGAAACCTGATAAATAAAGGAATTAGTGCTTTGTATTTGTATAAAGTGATGAAAATTGGGATAAGGTTTAAAGTTTAAACCATTTTTTTTTTTAATCCATGTGCTCAGTGTATTAAATGTTTACCTCACCCAACCTAACATGACCTGAAATAACCCACACTGACACGCCCACTTGCATCACGTGACACGTTTGCCAATTAGCTGAGTCAGGTGTGAGTCAAACATCAGAATTAAAACATCAAAATAGTGCTGAAAGGAAACTAAAAGGGGACAAAGTTGAGGAACATGAATGGATAACAGTTAAATATGGAGGAGTAAACCACGCACGAGCAAAATGGTCGCGTTATTGTCATGCACATCCCTGCTAATGCCGGATTAAAGGTTTAACAGGCCTACAGACACTAAACCCATAGCAACTCATGCTCTTCTTCTCCAGTCCCAAGCTCATGCCTATGCATTTATGCATCTATATCTTTTGTTTTTTAAAAATCATGTCTGTTGAAGATGATGTGCATGAAATGAGCAGTATGCGGTAAAAGCCCTGCGTCCTCGCGCTCACCGTGGCCTCCATAGACTCCCAGCTCTTCGTCTCGGAGCCGGACAGCAAGAAACTCTTCGTGTTGCCCCGAAAATTCACCTTCAGGTTGATGTACAAGTCCATGGCGCCTTAATACCGGCGTCCGAGCCGCTGCATAGATGACTACAATCGATTAACACGCTTCAGAAAAATAATCAGACGATCAAACAGGACTCGGCTTCGGAAACCGTCTTCTGTGTTTACATCAGCGCTTGTAAACACGCCCACGGAGTCACGTGACCGCGAGCCGCCCGGCACTGACGTCATTTAAAGCCGAGATGGGGCTGTCAGTCAGCGCGAGCCACCGGGGTGTGTCTCAAATCGAGCAATTTGTTCCTATGTAGCAAAAAAAAAAAAAAAAAAACATATAGCAATTGTATAGACTTCCGGGGAAGGAAATAACCGAATAAGCTTGTAATCGATATTACTGGCTATTCAGATGTACCAAGTGTGTGTTAGAGAAGGAAATTTACCAAAATACAGCATACAGAAAGCAAAGATGACTGAACTCTGCGTGTGTGTGTGTGTGTGTGTCAGTCAGTCAGTCAGTGTTATTGCATTGTATCGCCTCATGAGGGCAGTGAAAACATTTCAAGGTTGTTGGTTTAGGTGGATAACATGGTCCTGACCCTTCTTCACACTTGATATGCATCATAAAATAAACATAACAAACCTTCATTCATTCACTCATCTTCATTAAATGCTTTATCCTGGTCAGGGTGTCTATCCCGGGAGCACTGGGTGTGAAGCAGGAATACACCCTTGATGGGTGTGCCGGTCCATTGCAAGGCACCATGCACGCGCACACACACACACACACACACAAACACACACACGCACTGCATACTGAAGGGCAGTTTAGAGTCCCCAGTCCACCTACAGGCATGTTTTTGGGAGTTGAAGAGACTTCTTCTTTTTGAACCACTTTTCCCACGCTCTATGCACATTATCACTGCTGTAATTGTCTAACGTTACGGTTAGATTATGTTTTTTTTTCTGTCATTCTGGAGGATAAGTGGTTGATTGGCCCCGTATCTAATTGCACCGTTTTTGAAGTGTATTTATTCCACATCGGTTCAATTTGGGGTCAGTGTGCTTCCTGCTCACACAAAGCTGAACGTCTCTGGGAAGTGTTAGCATGGAAGCAAAGTGCCTGCAGTTAGAGGACATTTGGAAACAGTCCCAATGGGAAGAAAGCCAAAAGCAACAGAATCATTTAACTAAAACCAGGCTCTGGAGTGACCTTTGACCTCCGATGCACTTCCTAATGTCAAGGGAACTTCAACCCGTGACCTGGAAGTCTTTTCAAAACACGCCACAAGACTTAAACATATTTAATTAATTATAAAGGCAATGGCATCAGTTTGGTTTCGGGGGGGTGGAGTTGATGTGCTTGTCAGTGGCATAGCCTATTTCTGATGGATTTTTTTTAAACAGTCCATGCTAATTTATTTCAATAATATAAATTATAAATAAATCATGAATGATAAATTATATAATCTGGATGATAACAGACTAATGGACAGAACTTGGTACAACAAGTTTATCTGAGAGTTTAGAAACTGGAGAATGTTTGGAGAATCTTAAATATTCTCACAAAAAAATGAAATAAAAAAAAATAACACCACAGGAGAATGGTGTTTATGTGGTTAACTCATAGATCATTATGAAGTCACTATACTGTGGCTATACTGTGGCTTGCATAAGTATTCACACCCCCTTGAACCTTGAACCTTTTGTTATATTACATCCTGGAACTGAAGTGGATGTAATTGGGATTATACAGCTTCCTGAATAAAAATATTCCATAATTTTCACCTGGGAACTGGAAAAATCAGTATAGTTTGTAAAATTATTTAAAAATTAAAAGACGTAAACATAAGTATTTACCCCCATTGCTGAGAAACCCCTAAATTAGTTCTGATCACCATCAGATGTCACATAATTATAATTTATGGAGTCCAAATTAAAGTGTCATGTGATCTCAATATTAATACACCTGTTCCTGGAAGATCCCAGAGTTTGTTAGAGAACATACCTAAACAAACAGCATCATGAAGACCAAGAAGCGATCAAAACAAGTCCAGGACAAAATTCTGGAAAAGTATCGGTCAATGTTTGGTTAAAAAAAAAAAAAATCCCAAACTTTGATTACTCACAGTTGGAAGCAACGCTAACACGGTCTATAGTGTGCACATAACTGATACTTCATTTGAGTTTTTTTTTTTTTTTTTTTTTTTGCAATTTTGCATTTAACATTACAGCAACTCTAATCATAATTTAAACATTCTCATTTTCAGGAGGACTGTTATCAATAAACAGTGTGATTTAAATAAATTCAAATCAGTGGAATATTGTGGAAAACGTCCTGGGGTTAACAAAATGTCAATAAACCGAGTTTTATTCATATGATTGCTCTGTTAGTTTTTGGCCTGCACACAATGATCAATCTCTTTGTATTCTCCTGTGCTGCATTTTGCTACCTTATAAACTGTACCTCTTTTAGAATATGTAAAAATCTAACTAGTTTAAGTCAAGGATAAAACCCTGTCATAGGAAAATAAAAGGAAAGTATATGCCGCACTACTGTCAGTGCTGCTGCTATAGAAAATTAATCAACTCCTTCTGATCAATCAGAATCCAGAAATCAGCAGTGCTGTGGTTTAATATGTATATAAAGAAAGAGACAGGTCAATCTGCTCCTGTGCATAAGAATTCTTTTGTTTTCAAATCAACATTTATTACTGAAGTATATGCTAGATATATAATCTCTCACTCCAGACATACTTAAATCATATTTAAGACTTGATTTATTTTGGCCAGAGGCTAAAAAATTGGAATTTGTGCCTGTTTTGAGCATGCCAAATAAATTCAGCAGTGATGTCACACTCCACAGTAGTGGTTAATGGCTCATATGAAAGTAGACACTCAGGGCTATAAGAATTTGCAGTATTTCCTAAGTATTTATTTTTTTTAACCTTGCCTACTAGGTTTAAATGTTGTAATTTTATTGTGGTAGTTATATACCATGTTTTACTATTAAAAAAAAAATCTCTGTACCAGTGTTATTGTGGAGAGATTGAATTTTTGGGGGCAGTCGTGGCCTAATGGTTCGGGAGTCGGACTTGTAACCCGAAGGTGAACCTGAAGGTTGTGGGTTCGAGTCTCGGGTCCGGCAGGGATTGTAGGTGGGGGGAGT
>CM075015.1:1799042-1816405 GCA_037576675.1 Pangasius sanitwongsei | reverse complement strand
GTGTGTGCACTTGGATGGGTTAAATGCAGAGCACAAATTCCGAGTATGGGTCACCGTACTTGGCCACAAGTCACTTCCACTTAAGGGGTGTAATCAGGGCGCTCACATCCCTCCCTTTTCCCATCGCCCTGCTCACCAACAGCTAATCACAGAGTCACGATACTCTACACACAGAAACCCAACAGTGTCGTGACTAATCTTATAACAGACTTGCGGCGATAAAATAATTCATTTGTTTGTACTGATTGAAAATGTCCGATAAGATGATTTACATTCCGCCAGCAGAACGGAGTGCCAGTGTACTGTGAGAAAGGGTTAGATAGTTTATAGTCGAAACATATCATTGAATCAAAAACGTTCCTCATGAAATCGTAGTACAGCAGTTCCATATTTTATTTTTATTCAGAAAGTCTTTGAAAGCTGCCAGATCCTTGTTAAAGACCATCGCTGGAGCAGATGTGTAAACTGGAGGAACATCTGGATTTTGTCAGCGAGGGCAGTCACTGAAGTGAAGCTCAGAGCAAATCACCAGCAAACATTCCCTCCTGGAAGGCAAACAACATGAAATACTCAAGACGACCGTAGCAGATTTTTTAACAGATTGGATGTAAATGATCAGATTTCCCCTGAAGTGAACTCCACTTCTGGAATTCATATATACTCCTCAATATGTAGAAAGCGTTCTAATTCCTGTGCGAGTTGTAGAAAGCTCACATGCATGTGTCCACCACAGATGGTGGATTTATAACTTAAACACATAAACGGCTGCAGATTTCCAGAATCCCCTTTCACCACTAAATTACTTGGGCAAAAGGTAAGCACATTTTTCTCCTCGCTGATATCTTTTGCATGCAAAACCGTTCAGATCATATTTTTCTTCGGAATGTAGATATTGTACATCTAGATATTGTAGTTTTGTTTTGTTTTTTCATGAGAGTTCATCTGAGACTTCTGAATTTGTTCGAGAGATTAGTTGAGCTTTTATTCCATATTTGCAGCCCAATACCTGAAATTCAAATCCATAAGTCCTTCCAAACCCCCCAAATTACTGTTTGTTTTGTCTGGAGTGGAGTTTATGAAGTGCAGCATTATTTGTGCTCTACACTTGACAAACTTCACATTTTGAACAATATTATGTATACTTTTCATATTACTCCTCTTTTTTTTTCCCAAAAAAAGAGGAGCTCTGCTGGTTCATGACTTAAAAACAATGCTGTGGTTTTGTTTTCTTGGATCGATTTCCTACACCTTTCTCTAAAAATAGAAAAACGTGGTTCTCACCCGGTGAGATGATCAGCATGGATCATGCTGAGTGGAAGGATGTAACACAATGGTGATAAAACAGGAGGCATATTTTAAAGCCCGAGAACTGAGAATGGGGATCGTATGGGTGTGGTTTCACTCACATGCATTTAACCAGACCACACGGTGCAGTTTTGTTCACATCTCAGCTCCTCCAGCAAAGGCACACCAAGCTCCGGCCCCTCGTTTCCTCAGAGGCATGGTTTCTCAAGTGACCAACTCCCTTGTCAAGTGCCTGCTGATTCTCATCAGCCTCATCTCAGTGATACTGAATATCGTTTTGATATGCCTGAATTCAAACAGGCTTCCAAAATGCCAGATGCAATCACAAGGAACGGTGGCGGCCAACCACACGGACCACAGCCTGATATTCTCCGACCTCACCCCCAAGGAGTACCAGATGGTCCGTGACTACATGTGGAATCTGAAGGATTTGAAGATTTCTCGCTCCGCCATTGCAAAAGCATCAGAGAACTACATCTTTTTGATTGACCTCGTGCTTCCGAAAAAAGCAGAAGCGCTGAGATACCTGGATTCTCAGGGACTCAAACCCGAGCGCCAAGCCAGCGTTGTGGTGTTTTTTGGAGAGTTTAACTACCTCAAAGAGTACGTCGTGGGACCTCTGCCTGGTCCCATCCACCATCGGGATGTCACAAAGGAGAAGTACAACGTGGAGAGCCTACCTTTCACGGCCCGACCTGTGACCATTGGAGAATATGTGCAGCTTTTCAAATTACTGTATGGTGATGTCTTCAGCCAGCTGAAGACAGAACTGAAGGAGAGCTTTGGTTATGACCCAAAAAAACAGAACCTGAACATTTTCGAAGGGATGCCCAGAGGAGTAAAATCAGGTGATCGAAAGACATGGATATCATTTTTTCGTGATTTCAGTGGCATGTATATCCATCCAGTTGGCTTTGAAATTTTAGTCTGTCATGAAAGTAAAAACTCCTCGGACTGGACCATTGAAAAGCTCTTGTACAACGGCATCTACTTTGACAGCATTGAGAGTTTTAAAAAAAGGTATGCGGCAGGTACTTTACAAAAGATTGTCTTTAAAGAAATCTCTGATTACGCCTCGCTGAAACCAAGAAGCGAACCTACAGGACTGGGACCACATCAGTATTACCTCCAAGGCAAGCGCTTCAGCGTGAAGCACAACCAGGTCATTTACCAGGACTGGAGGTTTGCATTCGGTCTGAGCTCACTGACCGGCATGCGAGTGTTCGACGTTCGCTTCAAAGGAGAAAGGATCATCTACGAGCTCAGCGTCCAGGAGGCCATGTCTGTGTATGGCTCCATAACTCCAGGGATGATGCTCACCAAATTTCTGGACACAAGCATCGGCATTGGCCGCTTCGCCCACGAGCTGGTGCGAGGCGTTGATTGTCCATATTCAGCCACTTACATAGATGTTTACCGCTACATCGACATCAATGCCACGCAGCTTTTCCGCAATGCCATCTGCGTCTTCGAGCACAACCTGGGACGGCCACTACGCCGTCACTTTTCGGATTTCTTCCAGAACAGCTATGGAGGCCTGACCAACAGCGCCCTGTATATCCGCTCCATCACAGCCATTGGTAACTATGACTACATCTGGGATTTCATCTTCTACCAGAGCGGCACGGTGGAGGCCAGAGTTCACGCAACGGGTTATATATCATCCTCTTATAAAGTGCCCGGTAGTCTCAAGTACGGCCACCAGGTTGCTGAAAACGTGCTCGGAAACATCCACACGCACTTCGTTAACTTCAAGGTGGATCTGGATGTTCTAGGTTAGTGACCACTGCTGTGATTAGTGCCCATTAGCAAGCAGTTTAATATATATATGTATACACACACACACACACACACACATATATATATATATATATATATGTATATTTGGTTTAGCAATGGTGAGCTGGGACGTCGTGCTTTATTTGTTCTAAAGCACGACACTATAGGACGATTGAAATGATGAGTTTGCTTACATCGTTTTTCATATGTTTGGATAAATGTTTGCATCTATAACACATCTTCTCATAAACTGAATTATTAAAAATATCAAAAATATTAAACTTTGTGAAGTGGGCAGAGCATAAATCTTCTTCAATCACGTCATGCCATATATCCCCAAAAAGCTTGTTTCCTGACATATACATCAATTTATGCGTGGTTATGATATGCATGTCAGTTTCCTTTTTAAACCTTATAAACCACACTAACTAGAGCAGCAAACACATTAAACAACATTCTACTTCTAAAATCGTTTTTCACCAAATCTCAAACTCTTTTTTTTCTATATTCTGAATAAAGCATTTTCTCTATATGCCTAATCTTACATGTTCATAGTTATCCCTAAGTAGAAGCAAAGGATTTTCCCAAAATGTTGATTATTCTTCGATTTATGTTAGATTTTATACTGAAAAATATTTTTTTAAAAATAAAAAATTAAAGTGTATGCTATAAAGACATGACATTCCAGCAAACTTTTCTCTTGAGACCATCTTCACAGTCAAATAAAAATATTTAAATTCTAACATCAAAAGACTATTCTGTTTTATGTATGCAAATTTGCACATATTTAACTATATAAAGCATCATTTGCATAAATAAATGTAATTTAAAAAAGGTTCTAATACAAAAATATCAGCAACTGGCAAAGATTAATTGTTATATCTGTTTTTTTAAGTCTTTCAATTATCCTGTAGTGTCTCACTATAAAGCTCCGAGACAATACAAAATGGCGTCGTATATACGTCTTTTAGAGAAACAGCATGGTTTCCTGTGTTTATTCAGACAGAAATTAAATTCATGTTAGCTGGCTGACGCATTTAAATCTAACTCCTGAGATATTTTAAGCAATGTGCTAAATAATTTAGCTTTACTGCTGACAAACAAAACGCCTAGCATGGTTTGTACATGTATTTTTTAAACAAAACTTAAATAGTTCTTGAGTGCCATCTTTTGAAATAAAAGTTTTAACTTACAGAAAAATGAGGTAGCGCAAATGTTTTATTACACAGTAGCGTATCTTCTTTTAGAAAAAAAAAAAAGTCAAAACTAGCAAGTAGTTCTACACTGTTGCTGAGTTTATTATGCTATAACTTAAGCTAATTAAAGTTATTAAATTTAATTATTCATGTTGGACATGAATGTAGTTTTAAATGTTACTATGAGTAAATTCTGAGCATCTCAATTGTTATAAATATAAATATATAAAAATGTAAAAAAAAAAACACTGAGCAATATATATATATATATAATTTACTCCAGTCCAAAACTGAGCCAAACCATAATTTTTTTTATTAAACCTTTTTTTTTTTTTTTTTTAGCTATATAGCAAAATATCATATACTGACCATCTGCTTGGATATGATTATTTAAAAAAAAATTTTTAAAAATCCACTGTTTTATATTTGAACCTTTTTTCCCTAATAAATAATTCAAATCCTAAAATAATTCATAAATTTACTTTTAACAAGCTTTATTAACCTTAACCTTAATGTTTTGTTTTAAACCCAGCTGAAGTTGCATTTTGTTCTTTATAGTCTAATATACAGGATAATAGAGATAATATTTCAGCTGGAAAACATTCATATACAGTGGGGTCCAAAAGTCTGAGACCACATAGAAAATCTGGGATTTCACTAGTGCTCTCAGACTTTTGGATTTCAGCTCTCAGACTGTGCATTTCTCCAGTGACATGGACGTGTTGGATGGAAGTTCAGGGGGAAAAAAATGCAGGCTTTAAATGAGTAGAAACGAGGAATTCAGCCAAAAATGAAACGTAAACAGTTACCTCCTCATGCCAAGCATAGTCAATCAGCCAGGACATGTTAGCACAGACAAAGATAAGCAAACATCCCTTTTTAAAGAGAGATTAAAGATATGAGAGACTAGAATGTGCAATATGTGGCTGTTCCTTCCACACAGGCCACTTGAATGGTCTCCTTAAACATAAGCAACTGATTGGTTGAAAGCTAACTAGCAAGCAAAAGCTAACCTAGTGAGTGAAAGCTAACTGAGCAAATAAAAGCTAGCCTAGCGACTCATTAACCATGTTGTTCATCAGAGTTCATGTATTAACAGTTAATAATAATAAAACATATGCATTGCTTTTTTTATATGTTTGTTTTTACATTTGTTTTTTCTTTATTATAAATCACTTTGCATAGGGTTAGGCCCAAGTTTAAGATCCTTTTCTGAATGGCTAATCTCTTTGGCTCTTCTGGCTATTATTATTATTAATGTTCTATAATTTTATGATAGATGGTATATCTGTCAGGGAAAAATCTCTTACTGAGCACCAGCTGAGCTCAGCAGCGCACTGTGCTTCCTGTAGCATTAATAACTAATGCTTTGCTTTCTGTCTCTGAAGGTGTGAGGAACGTGTTCCAGACCAAAGACATGGAGTATGAGGAGGTGTCTTTGCCCTGGATGAACGAACGCAAGGCCAAAATCCCGAAACTGGTGGAGAATCAGCTCAGGACCGAGCAGGAGGCGGCGCTTCGATACGGCACTAAGATTCCCCGTTACCTCCACGTGGCCAGCAAACTGAAGAACCGGTGGGGCCACCAGCGCTCGTACAAGCTGCAAGTGATTAGTTTGGCTGGAGATCACCTCCCAGAGAGCGAGCCGGAGGAAAGGAGCATGTCCTGGGCACGGTGAGAGAAAGTTTATTTTATTTCCAGGGGGTTTATTATAAAACTTGGCAACCACTTGTCTTAGATAATTACAGAAGTTCTGAAAAGTACGGTGAAAAAACATTTGCTTCTTTAGTTTTGCACAAAGTTATGAAAGTAACTGGGCAACAAGGTTCTCTTCCTTTACATGATTCATGTAAGCAATGTCCCAGTTCTTGCATACTCTTTTGCTACATACTCAAAAGTATCTACTTTTTCTTCACAAGAAGATTACATACGTTTAGGGCATGTATAAGTAGGTGAACTGAGACACAGGGTGTGTCTGAATTCCAATGCTTATTTCTGGCTCTTATATTGCCAGCATAAATGTTGCTAATGTTTGAATGCATGCCTAGTCAGAGACATAGTCAAAGACACGCCCACCTGTCCCTCTCAAAGACACGCCCATCTGTCCCACTCAAAGATACAGCCACCCGTCTCACTCAAAGTCACTCCCATCCATTCCCCTCAAATAAAATGCCCAATAAAACATCCGTACCCCACTTGAAGACACACCCATCTGTCCCTCTCGAAGACTTGCCCATCCAACCCATTCAAAGACATGCCCATTTGTCCCATTCAAAGACACACCTGTCTGCCCCACTCGAAGACACGCCCCTGTCCAACACAAAAAGACACACCCACCTGACCCACGCAAAAAGACACACTCATTTGTCCCACTCTAAGACCCACTCATTTGGACCCCTCAAAGACATCCCCCTGTCCCAAACAAATAGCCACGCCCACCTGTCTCATGCAAAAAGACACCCATCTGTCTAGCTCAAAGACACACCCATCTGTCTCACTTGAAAACACATTGATACATCCCATTGAAAGACAAACCCCTCTGTCCCTCTCGAAGACTTGCCCATCCAACCCACTCAAAGACACGCCCATTTGTCCCATTCAAAGACACGCCCATACAATCAATACATATCAATACATATCAATAATTTAATATACTGTATGTAATACATAGTAAATAGTTCTGTAATATCACTTCCTGATCTTTCTTTCCTTCTTTTCATTGTCCCAGGTACAAAGTTGCCATAACGAAGCATAAAGACACAGAGCAGACCTGCAGCAGTCTGTACAGTCAGAATAACATGTGGAGCCCCGTAGTCGACTTCAGCAATTACATCAAGGATAATGAGAGCATCGAGAACGAGGTGAGTAGCAGAAGGGCATTTTAATGTTAATTAAAACCTTTTTTACCACAACGCTGTTGAATTCTGGATTCTGATTGGTCAAAAGGTGTTGATTAACAGCACAGCTGGGATAGTAGTTTGAGCTGTAATTAGCATCACACGCTTATATTAATGCAGTCATTCTATTACGTTATTTAACAAAGAAAAACTTTATCTCGTTGCTATGGTGATTTTTTTAAAAAACATTTACGGAAGGAGTCTCCAGTGTCAGCGCTTTGTAACAGTCAGAGATAAAGCTGTAGCTTTAGGTTTTCCGACATCGTCGGGACAGAGGATTTTACGCCTTCATCAAAAGAGAATCAAAATCGTGATCATAAATGACCGGAATCCGTTTATTTCGCAGCCAATTATGTTGATCTCTGTTTCTTCAGGATCTGGTTGCCTGGGTAACGGTGGGTTTCCTCCACATCCCTAACGCCGAGGACATCCCCAACACGGTGACGGTGGGAAACGGAGGCGCTGTCCTCATTCGCCCGCATAATTACTTTGATGAAGATCCATCCATCCATTCGGCCGACGGAGTCTACTTCAAGCCAGGATCAGAACGAGACTGTGAGTACAACAAGATGGCGTGTTTAGACAAACACCTGTGCAGCCCGACGCTGGAGCCGTTCACGTACCACGGATTCGAGGGCGTCATGAATTTTAACGAATAAATATATCATATTATAGATGTCTGCTGTTCCTGAGTCATTCCTCTCCTCACCACTATAGTCACATTTTCACTCTTAGCATTGTCTTAGGACTCTTATGTAGCACATTTGTTATCTTCTTTATTTGTGTGATAGCAATATGAAGGTCTATAGAATTTTTTTTTTTTTTGGACAAATTTATTTTTACTCACTTTTTAATTACCATCAAATGAGATTCAAGAACATTGCATTCACTTAGAACTTCTACAGATTTTATGTGAACTTGTGTGTATTTTTTCCTCTTGTCTCTTTTGAGGTCTTTTCAAAATGAATGAATTTATATACATTTTTTTTTTTTTTTTTTACACATTTTGGTTTGGACATTTTATTTTACCTAATAAGAAAGTAATGACAAGAAACGAGTTACTGCTACCACTCTAAATAATTGATTATTTTCCTATAGCAGCATGTCCCAAAATTCCTCTTAAACCACAGCAACTTGATTAAATGATGAAAAATTTTACTAATTAAAGAACAACGCGTCATACTTTTAATCCATGTATGGTTACCTTTAATGTTGTGGAATGTCCATGAAATAAGTTAGTTCCTGATCTCATTTACGTTAGAGCAGCTATAGTCATTGCTTTTCTCTGTATATTGATGTTCATAAGATTAAAAAAAAAAAAAAAAACACACACACACCTTGTCACATTACTGAGAAACTACAAATCGTAAACTCCTGAAGATCTCGGAAAACACGTAACATTACAGCATTATGTCTGACTGTTACAAAGCACCGACACTGGAGACTCCTTCTCCACACAGAAAACGTCACCATATCAACAACTACACGTTGTTTTTAATCCATTTATGTGGAGTGTCTAGCTGTGAATTTTTTTTTTTTTTTTTTACTATGGAAATGATAACACATTAGAATGGGCGCATTAATATAAACCTGCGATCTGCAGCTGCACAGTCTGAACAATCAGATCCAACAATCAGAATTAAACAGCGCTGTGGTAAAAATATCACATGTTGTACTAACCTAATTTCAAATAAGCTTACCTACTGAGTGCTCCTGCTTTAGCTACTTTCTATGCTACTATTTTTTTTTTTCAGATTAATCAGCACTGCTGACTATCTGGTTTTACTGTACCGTCTCGTCTGGGTCCTACATTATAGTCGAAATCTAACGAAGCTCAATTTACGTTCACTTTCATCCTACCTCAGTTGATGTCTGATGTCATCTGATGTCCAGATTTGGCAAACATCGGTAGCAGGAATTTGAAGCTTATGACCGTATATATCTCTTGCGTGTCTTTTCAAAAGACATCAATAACGGGAAATTTTAATAAACAACTCACACTTTCACAAAACTACTGATTCTGTGACTCGTAACTCTTGCACTAATTTTCTTATAGTGGAAATTTAGGATTTTTTTTTTTTTAATCTACAATCATCTGAATTTATGTACCAGGCAGCAGTAAAAGCCAAATATTAATGCGATTTTGTGAGGAAATTGCTAATTATCCAACTTGTTGCCATTTCTACTCCCAAAGATATGTGAAAGTCCACTTTAGAAAAAGCAAGAAAATACTTAAAACTGAAAATAAAAATAAAAAATGTTGCGTAATAAAACAACATTTTAAGTTTTTCAGTGTTACTTGTGTTACAGTGTTACTTCCCTGTTCAGGAGTTTTTAAAGATTTTTGAGATTTTTTTTACGTAATTTCATGTACATTTTATAATCTATATGTATCTATATAAACATGTCACTTATGACTGAAGTGTATGAGAAGTAAATCTTGTACAAAATAAAGTTCAACTGAATTCCAGTGCAGTGGAGTATGTTTATTTTGTCGTACTGTTGGCCAGTAGAAGGAGGAAGGATTAATGGTTGTAAGTTACTCTAACACACACACACACACACTAAAGATGAAGAAGCACTATTTAGACTGCCTCTGTCCCACTTGTGTGTTGTAGAAACTGTTTAAATACGCACTTACAGCCCCATCAATAAACAGCAGCAGGATTATGTTCAGGTCAAAACAACAGAGGTTTTTTTTTTATATATATATAATAAAAGTGAAACAGTTAAATGATTAACTTTGCTCAATGTATTTTTTTGACATTTATTTGAAAAAAAAAAAACAAAAAACAGTTTACAAAGATGATGTTCAAGTCTTCATGCCTTGACACGTTCACGGGAAATTAACAATAACTCAAACTTTCCAAAGAAAATTTGTTTAATTTTTAATTGTATGAAATGAATAAGATAATTTTTAAAAATATATTTATAAAGTTATAATTCTTGTTTGTTTTTTTTATTTCAATGCATTCCATGGATAATTAATAAATTGATTAATTGATTAATTGATTAATAAAAGGAATCATTTTGCTGTCAGGTGAAAAAGTGAAGTTTTCATGGAGAAAAAAAATAATAATCTAACCAAAAATTCTTCGGTTGTCCCTCTGGATAAACCCTTAACGCCTCTATGCAAAACACTACAACACGCATTTCCTATCAAAGAGAGTTCCAAGGTTTTGGAAGCTAAGCCTTATTGAAGAACCATTTTTTCCTTTTCTTAAAAAAAAATGTATTTAATGATTTGTTTAATAAATTGGAACCAAAACATTATTTGTGACAGGAGAGTGTGAATTTCTGCTTGGGGCAGTCCTGAACAAACCAACTATCCTTCTCGCCTGACGCTGCTGACTCGCTCATGCAGGTTTCTCCTTTACAACAACACTAGGATCCGGTCATTTCTGGCCACAGAGGCCACTCAGGTGCTTGTTCAGTCTCTCGTCATGTCAAGATTGGACTGCGGCAAGTCAATCCTGCCAGGTCTTCCCCTGAACACCATCAGACCCTTGCAAGCGATTCCGAACTGCCAGCTTGTTTACGATCTCACCACTCAAGCTGCAGGAGCTGTTTTCAGTGAGCAGCGCTGCCTCAGCGGTTAGGACTCAGGAATACTGACTGGAAAGTTTCTGAGTTCAAATCCTGACGGATGGCTAGCTATTTAGCAAGCATATCTACCAAATGATTCCGTGTAGTTCATGCTATTGCTGGAGTTTTTTTTTTTTTTTTTTTTTTCTTGGTTGTTATTTTAGTCTCTGTATCCAGTCCATCTCATTGTCTTCAAAGTCAACATTCAACGCCTATCTGTGTTTCCGGTTTCCTTGTCTTTTGTGTTTCTTGTCTTCTACATTGGGTACATCTTGGTTCCTGAATCAGGATGTGACTGATTTTGAAAACCTTTTTTCTGGTTTTAAAAATAAATAAATAAATAAATAAAAACTCCATGAGCACAATACGCTAGTCTAGGTTTCAGCAATTCTAGGACTAATATGAATGAGAAGAATACCATCGCCTCGCCTTTGTCCTCAGCGGTGAAGTGTCACTCAGAGTAAAGCACCACAGAAAATGAATTGCGAGCAATAAAACGACAGGCTGGATTCCTACCGATCAGACAGGACGGCTCTGTTTGGAGCCGGGGTTGGATGCAGGGCTATGTATGGCAGCACCTCCGGTGTTTGTGACCGTTCTGGAGTGTCCTCAAAGTGACCTGTCAGAGTGATGAAAGAGAAAACAGTGAGAAAAAGCAGACCGAAATGAGAGCCTGTGGGGAAACTGACGGTCATGCAGTGCAACAGTGAGGAAGGATTAGCAAGTCAAACACATGCAATCTTAATGGCTAATGGGTTTTTCAGCTGTTCTGACATCGTTTACAAAATCATTCCATCAACACAAAAGGAACTTTTGCCTTCCTGATATTCACTGTACATTTTTTCCTCAATAAACTAATGTCTGGATGATGTTTGGTGTCTGAAGTTTGCAACTTTTCTGTAGATTTCTGTCTCAAACCATATTCACACAGACACGCTGATGTGGTTTAGGACACACTGGGACTTCCTACATACATGAACTAAACTTCCCACATAGCTGAACGCTGAATGGTTATGAGGGCGGCCATCTCGGACAAACAAAATGATCCTTTTCCCCCCTTATAGTCGCCTCCTCTGAATGTTTGAATGATGAATCCGCAACAGAAAGCTGGAAGTGATGGTGAAGATAAAGTTCCACTTTAAACCTAAACTTGTAAACATAAACTCTGTTGTTATAGAAGATTTTTTTTTTTTTTTTAAATTGGTAGCTGAAGCTTTTTTTTGAAGCAGGTATAAAATTTGTGCATGTAATTACAAAAAATTATTTTTTATTTTACAGTATAGTGAATACCTGTATTTAGCACATAATTTGCATATCACAATGCAGTAATTTAATAGATAATAATAATAATAATAATAATAATAATAATAATAATAATTCATGCACACTTCTTAAGTTGAAAATAGTACCTAATGTGAAAAAAGTCTGACTGAAAATGGTAGATAAGCAAGGAATAAAACACCGCGTGTTAAAGGAAAATAATCAACGACAGGGTGGTGTGATGAAGTGCACTCACTGTTGCAACCCTGAAGTTGATTATTTTCCTAAAACTGCACATCCTAAAGTGTTTTATTCCTTTTATAACACAGCAATTGGTCAGCCTTTACAATGACTGATTTATTAAACAACAACATTTACTTTATATCCATTTATAGGTACATTTAACGCTGTGGAACATCCATAAAACAAGTTAGCTCCTGATATCACTTACGTTATAGTAGCTATAAACTGAGAAACTGAAAAGCGTAAACTCCTCTGTCCTGAAGATGTCAGAAAACTTAAAGTTACTGTTACAAAGCGTTGACACTGGAGACTCCTTCCATAACTGTTACATAAACGTCTCCTTACAGAAAATGTCACCATATCAACGATTATATGATTTTCTTTGTTAAAAAATTGCTTGTTCGTTACTCAAGATTAAACATATTTGGAGTAATTGTGTGAAAATTATTATTTTTAAATTAAAAAACCATGTAGATGTGCTATCAGGCCAAGTTCAACTGTATACTTCATGAACCAAAAGATGTCATAATATGCTTCAATTATCTTTTTAAAAAAATCATTTGGTATGCTCAAACTGTTTTTTTTTGTATGTTCTACAGCTGCACATTCCCTACACGTTTTCCCTTCAGGCCACCAGGAATAATAACCTCCATGCATAGTTTTAAGACTGTTGCTGTAGAAACACAGAGGAAACGAAATAATGGTCGCCTCAGGGGGGTGGGTGGGGGAGGGGGGGTGTTTGGCTTTGCGGTGTTCCTAGACATTTCTGTCAGATTTCAATTCTAGGCCCAGCTTTCAAAATACCGTGGGACATGTGGGGGTCATGTGCGCTCATTTTCTCCACTATCTCAACATTCCCATAGGAACAGCTCCCATTCCAGATAAACAGAGCACACGCAGGACATGCTGGCGGAGACATTTCTTCTGAGCAAATTAACATTCCTTATTATCGGCAGAGATATTCAGTCTCTCATGCGCTCTTTTACCTCATTTTTCTCAGCGTTTCTCTTATCAGTGTCCTGATCCTGACACTCAACACTAAAAGCTGTCAAACAGATTTGTATGCACTCTTACAGCTAGCAGCAGTGCAGTATATATGGGAAAGTACAGTACATGTGTGTTTGGACTGGCTGGGAGTGTGAGAAGGAGGTCCATGGTTGTTACGGGAGATAAATGTGTGTATCACGTTATGCGCGGCTGGATCCAGAACCTGGAACGTAGCACCAAGCACTATTTGTTCACTCATGAGAAACTGCTAGAGCTATTTCTCAAGTAAGATTTCATCATTCTTCACTAAGGAATAAAACACTCTGGGTCTTTTTGCTAGAGGAAAATAATCAACAACAGGGTGGCGTGCGTCCGTGAAGCGGAGTTACTATTACCAGCTCAAAGTGGATTATTTTCCTATAACAGCACATCCCGAAGTGTTTTATGCTTCTTATACCACAGCAATTTGCCATCAATTAAAACATCATACTTTTTTTTTTTATCAGTTTATAGTTACATTCAATGTTAGTTCCTGTTGTCACTTATGTTACCGCAGCTATAAACAGAGGTTCCCTCACCAGCATCCCTTTTTTCTCTCTCTTCAAGTTAATAAGACAAAAAATTTCAGTTTGTCATGTTCCTGTGAAACAGCAAAGCGTAAACCCCTCTGTCTGAAAATGTACAGCTTTACGTCTGACTGTTACAAAGAGCTGACACTGGAGACTCCTTCCATAAACATTAAATAAACGTCTCCTTACAGAAAACCTTTTTTTTAATCTGTTTATGTGGAGCTTCTGCCATACACGTCCCAGTGAATGAGCTGTTACTCAACAGAAACGGTAACGTATTAGAACGAGCGCGTTAATATAAACCTGTGGTCTGTAGCTGAACTACTGTCAGAGCTGCTGTTGTAGAAAAATCATCAACACTTCATGACCGATCAGAATGAACAATTCAGCATGATAAACAAAAAATCTAATTAACACAATAAAGCTTTTACACCAGACAAAATCCAACAGCCAAAACATTTGCACTGTAAATCCCACTATCTTCCATGTATACATGGCCAAATCCCAAATTTATAATTCGCTAAACTCTAAACTCTAGACAGTTCAAATTGATACAAGTTGAAATAATATTATTTGAAAATGTCACTAGTGTAAACGCAACCAACAAGCAGCTGTGTTGTTGTCTGGGACAAAATGATAACAACTTGTGCCAACAATCAAAAGATTATTCCAGATGTCCAAGATGGCCACCCTTATAGCGTTACAGAACTCTTTATCTACCCACTGATGTTTTGTTCATGTTTATAGAGTAACTTAATGGAAAAAATAGCATCGTAATTGTGTGTGAAGAGAACATTCAGATGGATTTCTGTTTCATGCGAGAAAACTGAGCAAACCTGGAGGTGGAGCTACTTTGGGAGATTTGCGAGAAACACTTTACCAAAATTACATATTGCACGTTTAACCTTTATTTATCTAATTTTCTTCCTATTTTAATCTGTTTTTGTAATGCACTCTGTAAATTCTGTATGTACTATTACTAGTAGTAGTGATAAGATGGTTGCTGATGGTTTGTAAGCGTTGATGGATGTTGCACAGTGAGCCAGCAGGATAAAGTAAATATACAAAAGCAGCCACAGTGAACTGTAATGGACATGAATGAAACTGCATGACATGGTGCAGTCGCAGCAGCTGGAGAAAGGAGATAAGTGTAAGTGAACCTGAACGTGACCCGAGAGCGTGAGACCGAGCGACCTCAAGCTGGGCAGGAAGACTTCCTGTGTTTCTTCCTGGTTCTGAACCCCTATTTATTTTATTTTGAGACTTCTGGAGTTCACAAAAGAATGCACGCTTCTTTTTTTTTTAATCAGCTCCTGAGCCGCTGAAGGCACAGCATCCGCACTGTAAACAGCTCAGGCGCTCATGCTAAATAAGGCGATTACTCTCTGTGTTGTTCCGAGTCCTGTTGCCCTGAGCACAATCCATCTGTTTTTTTGGTTTTTTTTCCACAGCTATAAAGCTCTTAACACTCAGATACTGATACTGTTTACTATGCACCCTGTATGCCCTCCAAGTTGTCTCGATCTGTCTGGAAAATTCCTGATCGCACACAGTAGCACAGGTGTCAGCATCTAGCATGAAGGGATAAAAATGTATTTTACCCCAAAAAAAACCCCAAAAACAATCCTAGGGTGTGTCATTAGACGAGATGACAATAATTTTTCAATTTTTTCCCAAATGTGACTTTAGGAAAACAGCAAAGCAGAAGTCGGGTGTGATGCTTGCAAAACGTAAACTTATAGCTTTAACTGGGACTGTTACTGGAGACTGTTGTAGTAATGATTTAGTGGCTATGTGCTAGCTACTTTAATCATTAGTTCATCACTGCTGATATTTCTAAGCCCACTTAGCAACCAATGCTAATCTTGTCTTTGTAATTTACTAACATATCTGAGGAAAATTATGATGGTTTTGTCATATATTGTCACTGTGTGCTACAATATCATAAAAATGATTTATAGGCTATATGCTAGCTACTTTAATCATAAGCCTTAGTCATGAACTAGCTTATGCTCAGCTTTCAGTTGCCTGGCAACAGTTTTCTCATTTAACATTACAAACATATGCCATGAAAGCATACCTACCTGCTAATCCGAAGATTTTTCCAGCTGCTAATTGTAAAGGCAGTTTTGCTAGTTAGTTTACAAAGAGTTCAACCCTGCTGTAAAGAAACAACATCCAGTGTGTTCAACAGGACAAATATTTATTTTGATCTGTAGAAAAGCTAAACCTGTGCTTTTTGTACATTGGTTTGATGTGATGTAGCTATCAGGAACATCACCTCAGGCATTCTTAACTCACTAATATCACATGCAAAGTCTTTAGTGAGTAGAAGATTTACTCATACTGCAGATTTTTACCTCAGATTTAGCCTCTTATGTGGGAAGTATGCTTCTTTAGCATACATTAGTTTTGCACAGGAGCATACTAGGCTAATGTAGCTAACAAGTAATTGAATTTTACAGCCTTCAGTTTAACATCATTCCTAAATCACAGCTTCATGTCAACTCAAAAGACACTTGTCCTAAATTATCATGTTCATATTCTATGTTTCACTCCGGTGTGTGTAAATTTTCGTATAAGGAGACACACTAATATGAACCTCGATCGATCGGCTACAAATCGTATTATTGTCGATGAGCTGCTGTGATTTTTATATACGGATTACACTGTCACGTTTAAATCACTTAGTTATTTCAGTTACACACCAATTTAATTAACATAAGAGTGCAAAACCCACTCGTTTACTCGTTTAAGTAAAATATGACTAGCTGCTCCATTAGGACAAAAGTAATGGCACCCTATAATGGGAGGAGGAGTTAGTGTGTGTCTATGGTAGCTGATACGCTGCAGTGGCTAAGCTTTAGATAGTAGATAGTGTAGATTTAGCGCACTCTACACTTAGAAGGCGCTCTTTCACTGATTAGTTGCCATTTTGCCATTTTCTGCTTTCTGTGAGCTTTTGCCTTTTATGGAGTTTTGTAGGCGTGGCTAAATGTAAATCAGCTGTGCTGTGACGCACTTCATACTTTACTGCTGATTGGCATTTATCAAGAAACAGGAGTATGGAAATAAAATTTGTAAATCTGGCTGGAATTATGAGTTTGTTTTGGCCTCGGTAATCCCATTTGCATAAAATAGCAGAATAAGTGAGTGAAGTGACGTGTAGCCGTCTAGTCTATGAACTACGAAACTATGACTATGAAAATCAGAGCCAGTTTAAATTGGAAAGTGATTCAGACTCAAGATGGAGCTATGAGTGTTTTTATGTCTGACATTCCCTTGTGTGTGTTTATAGATAACAGTGTATCAGCATCACATCAACAAGTCTGTATGAGACACTGAACAATTCCACAAAGCCGATTTACGAGACGCCACAGTGAGACGAAGTGTAGACCGCTCAGTACTAAAGACCATCTAAGCTTAAAAAAAAAAAAAAAAAAAAAAAAAAAAAAAAAAAAAAAAGGGGGGGGGGGGGGGGGGGGACCGGGCCCAAAAATAAAATTGAATTTTATTTAAAAGGGGATTAAAAGTTTTAATAA
>CM075015.1:1791281-1796352 GCA_037576675.1 Pangasius sanitwongsei | reverse complement strand
CCATTGTGGTGGTGTATAGAGCCAAAAATGTTAGAATTGTGTCAATGTCCCAATATTTATGGACCTGACTGTATGTAAGGAATAAACCACTCCATGTCGTGCTGTTATAGGAAACTAATGATGTGATGACGCAGAGTTGATTCTTTTCCTATAACCACACATTCTCAAATGTTTTATTCCTCTTATGCCACAGCAATTTTCCAATGATTACAAGTTGTATCTGTTAAAGAACAACAATCGTAATGCTCATCCATGTAGAGTTATTTAAAGTTATGGAACGTCTGTGAAACAAATTAGTTCCTGCTCTCCCTCATCAGCCTCTCTTTCTTTCTCTCTCTTCAAGATAATAAGACAAAAAAAAAAGATGCGGCTTGTCATGTTACCGAGAAACCGCAAAGTGTAAACTCCTCTGTCCTGAAGATGTCGGGAAACTTAAACATGCAGATTTCTGACTGTTACATAAATGTTAAATTACGGAAAACTTCACCATATCAGCGATTACACGTTTTTAATCTGTTTATGTGAAGCGTCCTCCATACAAGTCCCTGTGAATGAGCTGTTTCTATAGAAATGATTTGCAGCTGCACTATTGTCAGAACTGCTGTGACAGAAAATTACTCAACACCTTCTGAGACAATCAGAATCCAGGATCCAACAGAGCTGTAGCTAACTGCGGACATACTGTATGTAACCGAAACAATTTTCAGCAAGTAATTCTAGGATGGGATTTTGGGTGAGATAGACCTCCAATGCTTGTTCCGACTGACTACATTTAGACTAATTAATATGTAAACCACATTTCTAGAATTTACCCGCAAACAGGCCTCGGTAGCCGGTTTCATTCCAGATACTCTTCATTGTGAGCCACGTGGAAGAAGGCTTCTTCAGAGGAGCTGCAAAAACGCACAAAACACATTATTAAACATCATGAAATAAACAAGACTTGTTGTCTAATTCCTTCATTCTCGTCTAAACTCAGCTTGGATTGATCTGAATTTTTCCTCGTCATACCTCCGAGAATCTCCATTTCTCCCAACTCGATCTGCCTGCGTGTTTTCACCACGTCGAACGGCAGCGTCGTGATCGCAGCGATCTGCAGGTAACAGGTAGGTTAGGTGCTATACTCTAGATCATGCAGTTACGGTAAAATAATCAACAATGAGGTGCTGTGATGTCGTTAATGCCACAACAGTTCACAAACAAGTACAGTTTTTAAGCGCAAGCTCCGCTGTCCTGAACATAAAGTTACAGCTTCACCCCTGACTGTTACAAAGCGCTGACACTGGAGACTCCTTACATAAATGTCAAATAAACATCTTCTTACCGAAAACTTCAACGATTACACACTTTTTAAAAAAAAAAAAAAAAATCTGTTTATTATTAGTGGAGCATCTGACATACAAATCCCTGTGAATGTGCTGTTACTATAGAAACGATAACGCATTTGAATGAGTGCATGAATATAAACGTGTCTACGACATCCTGGAAAATGAATCAAAACCTGAATTGAGAATTAAACAGTATTGTTGTGCAATAAGTTTTATTAAACGGATGTTTACTGATTCATTAATGGTAAATATGGAGAACACATATTAAGAGACTTTCATTTTTGGATGAAACTATGTATCAGTGTATAAATAATCAGAACCTCATTTAAGCACTTTGGACCCCAAAGTTGATTCCCTAGAGGACAAAGATTGAGGTTTGATTTGCTCTCTGCATGTTGTACAGTAACTCATTAACACAGCCAGAGACACAGTGAAGCCCTCTGTGTTCAGTAACACTGCCCTGAACTGGTTAGAGAATAAAGCGGATAAGATAAGGTGCAGAGGAGAGAAAACATTCAGCAAATATGAATGAAGTTGCAATATGATTTATTGTTTTTATTATGATTTCAGCCCGTGCATATTTTTTGGTACTCTTTGATACTGATAGTGAAATGATTAACCTAGTGAGTATTAATCAGTGGAGTTTTATGGTTATGGCATTATGGCATTTAAATAATATCTGTAAAAGAAAGTTCGAAAAGCATTATCAGCGAGCGGTCGTTAAAAAGCGTGATCACGAACTGCACCTCGACTCGCGAGCAAAGTGTAGGCGCTGATCGAAGGAAGCGGGTCTCAGTGCTTGCAGAATTGAAGTGCTCTTTCTCACAAATGAGACAAATGAGACAGTTACTCTGCACTCTTACTCTGCACTCTCGACACGCTACTAGACGCTGCCTGTGTGAGTGAGTGTGTGTGTGAGTGTGTGTGTGATTTTTACTGACTACGCTCTCTGATACTGCTCTGTATGCTCAGCTCGGCCGTCCTCTCACTCTCTGTTAAACACACTGTTTAACTCCATGATGATGTTTTATCAGGTGACTCGTATTGCAGGAAGACACTGTAGTTCCTCCTCTTGATATGTTCATGGAGCACAGTTTGCAGTCTGCTTAGCTTTCTATCAAGAAACGTCAAAAACGTCCAGATTGCGATCATTTCGTGTCATCTGTTCATTAGCATGACATCATACGCTAGAATTATGTCACGTAGTATCACCTGGTTGGTACGAGAGTACTCGTTTTTACGAGTAATGAGCACGGAATTGGAGCGATACCCAATACTAGAATTGTTAGTATTGTCGTTGTTGTTATTATTATTTATTTTTATACTCACAGCTCCAGAAACGGCTCCTGCAGCGAAGCTGATGGTGAAAGAAGCCTGCGGTGTTCTGTATCTCTCACACAGCGCTGCTTTCATCAGCTCATAGTTAAACCAGTACATGGCTGACACACATACACACACACAGTCAGTACACTCTGTTAAGTTTAGGATGGTGAGGTTTTGTGTGTGTGTGTGTGTGTGTGTGTGTGTGTGGACTGACCAGAGAAGGGGACGTCTCTGAGCACCGTGGGTCCCCACCCCCTCCACAGCGAGAGCACTCCGCTCTGAGCCACGGCCGATCTGATACACACTCGCAGCTCACTGTACGACACACGCCGCGACTGCATCTTAGTGCGCACCAACTCCAACGGGGTGATCACTGTGACCGCGCCCACTGCACCACACACACACACACACACACACACACACACACAGACAGAGGTCAGATAGGCATGTATGTGTATTGACTTGCTGCTCAAAGTGAATCAGAGTCGTGTTATAGAGCTCTTCTCTCTCTGCTGTAAATAATGTGCTCTCTGATAATAAAAGATCAGCTGAATAAAATTTGTATTGGTTAGTGTTTAATCAACACTAAGAGCATGCCTCCTCCGCCAACAGGTCTAGTCCTTCTTGTTACTAATTTGTATAAAATTAAAATATACTTCAAAGGAAGGAAGGAAGGAAGCTATTAAAGAAAAACTAT
Source organism: Pangasius sanitwongsei (assembly GCA_037576675.1). Classification (NCBI taxonomy): domain Eukaryota; kingdom Metazoa; phylum Chordata; class Actinopteri; order Siluriformes; family Pangasiidae; genus Pangasius; species Pangasius sanitwongsei. Next base: position 1,793,004 of record CM075015.1, on the reverse strand, counting down.
TTCAGACATCTGACTGTTTGTTTACAAAGATAATTCCATATAAATCCTTCAAACATCCAACCATTCGTTCTTGAGCTATACGGTATACATATCTCAGACAGACGGACAGACAAACCCTAGAGCATAATGCCTTCAAAACCTAGTGATGGAGGCATTAAAAAGAGGTACTGAAATCAGACTTTACACGGCAATCTGACGTCCAACAATTTCAGAAAGAAGGGGAAAAAAGGAAAATAAAAAAAGTAAGCAGGGATGAAAGCAAAAAAAGAAGACGTAAGGACAGAAATAACAGAAGGAACGCAATTAAAAAAAAATTAAAAGAGAACCAAAAAGAAAAAAATGATTTAAAAAAATAAATAAATGCAAATAAATGGACTCACGTCTCGCCAGACCCCCGGCGATGACAGATACGTGGTTGCTGTGGTAACCGAGGCCATAACACAGGAAGTCCTTGAGCTGGTCATAGCAGGTGAAGTAGATGACTGTGGTGGGAACCGCCATCACACTACACAACACACACAACACATTCATTTTCTCTAACAGAAACTCTGTAAGGAGATGTCTAACATTTATGGAAGGAGTCTCCAGTGTCAGCGTTTGTAACAGTCAGATGTAAAGCTGTAACTTTCCCGACATCTTCAGGACGGAAGAGTTTACACTTTGCGGTTTCTCTGTAACATGACAAGCTGTGTTTTTTTTTTTTTGGCTTATTAACTTGAAGAGAGAGAAAAAAGAGGCTGGTGAGGGAACGACTGTTTATAGCTGCTATAACGTAAGTGACAACAGGAGCTAACTCGTTTCTCAGACAATCCACAACATTAAAGGTTACTATAAATGGATAAAAAGCATGATGTGATGTTCTTTAATAAACTGTGATGTAAGAGGAATAAAACACTTCAGGACGTGCTGTTCTTGGAAAATAATCAAAGTCAAGTTGCAAACAGTAACTCTGCTTCCTCACACCACCTTGTTGTTGATTACATTCCTCTAACAGCATGACACAGTGTTTTATTCCTTACTGAAATATTCTCAGTTGTTTGCTTCCATCATGACTCACAGTGTAGGAGGAAGGCCACTCCACAGAGAGCGCAGCCCTTCAGAGCGAGTGATTTTCACAAACGCATCCTAAAAAACAAACAAAAAAGAATTTGTGGGCCTTGAATAAAGAAACGCTTGATTAGAAAGGCAGGCATGTGTGTGTGTGTGTTTTTTTGCGTACCAGTGTCCCACTGAAGTGAGTGGGTGTTTTGTACCAGGTGCTGCAGGCCGTCGTGTTCTGGCAGACGTAGATGTGGTCCATCAGTCCGTTACAGTAGAGGAAACACTTCCCTGAAATTCAGAATGAAAACATGGCGTGTTAAACCAACAAATCATGTAAACACCAAAGGTCACGCAAAAACATGCATGCTGCGGATTCAAATGTCACTAATATGTGACACTTTTCAGCCGTTTCAGTGCAGAGAACTACACAAAACTACACAGAACTACACAAAACTACACAAAACTACAGTGAACTACAGTGAACTACAGAGAACTGCACAGAACTACAGTGAACTCAACATTGGCATGTGTTCAGTTTGCACTTTGCACTGCTGAATGAGGGTGGGTGTGTGTGTGTGTGTGTGTGTCACTCCCTCAAGACGATACAATAAGATACACATCTCGATACGTGATAAATGATTGGATGTATAATAGATACAAACAATATGATTAAGAGATTGTG
>CM075015.1:1763043-1778054 GCA_037576675.1 Pangasius sanitwongsei | reverse complement strand
TCTCTCTCCCTCCCTCTCTCTCTCTCTCTCCCTCCGTCTCTCCCTCTCTCTCCCTCTCTCCCTCTGTCTCTCGCTCTCTCTCCCTCCGTCTCTCCCTCTCTCTCCCTCCGTCTCTCCCTCTCTCTCCACGTCTCTCTCTCCCTCTCCCTCCGTCTCCCTCCGTCTCTCCCTCTCTCTCTCCGTCTCTCTCTCCGTCTCTCTCTCCGTCTCTCTCTCCGTCTCTCTCTCCGTCTCTCTCTCTCTCCCCCGTCTCTCTCTCTCTCTCCCCCCCGTCTCTCTCTCTCTGCGATGTATTTCTACCTGTTAAGTTTCACAGCGTCGCTTTACGAAGCAGCTCCCTCACAACCCCATACGCCGATTTAAAGTCTGACCACATGACTAATCGTGCTAAATCATTGTATACTGTAATAATTAGAAGTAACGCGACATAATACATTTTAAAGGAGGGATGTTACAAATACAAAGCTTCCTATGCATAAAGTTTAAATATAGTCCAAGACCCGGCGACTTCACGTTATTATTATTAGGATCTGATCACGCGGTGCCACCACACGAGTCTCCGTCAATAGAAATGGTTTGTTACTATAGAAACGTATAAGATACTGCTGCCGTATCAGATAAGCCGGGTCTCAGAGACAAAATTCAGCAGCTCAGAGCAAAAATAAATAATAATAATAATAATAAAAATACCAGTGTCCTATTTTACAACAAATCAGCAACACGCCAGTGCGCTTTCCATCAGAGACAAAAACGTCTGAACTCTGCTATTATCTACACGTGAGCTGAGAAACTGTGAGGTTCTCGGGTCAACCGGAACCAAACACGGATAAACACTAAGAACAGGGAAGCGATGGAAACGGACTGAAACACATCGTTTGGGTTTGTTGCATCCCCCCTTCCAGTGACGTGACATTACAGTGTATTTAAATCTCTCAAAACTTATTTCTTTAGAATAGCTTTTACTCGGTGAATTTATTTGTTTTTATTTTACTATCACTACTATTGTTATTTTGAATTGTATTTGTTTTATGCTGTGTACTTCTATTTTCTTTTTTTATGTAAAGTGCCTTGAGAGACCTTTTTAAAGACGCTACATAAAATAGTTATTATTATTATTACAGTATTACTGTAATAAAGCCAGTTACTGCTGTTATGTGGAACCTGGAGAGACGGATTTTATGTCGCATTTATGTCACAAACTCAAAACCTTCTGTATTTAGCCGTGACGGAAAGCGAGGACGCGGTCAGCTCGTATTTGAAGCGGGAAAACCGAGTCCACGTGCCGAAACATCAACGTGACATCAAGGAGCAGAGGAAAAAATGCGGCGGGGCTTACAGGATGTGTCGCGTGTTAATACTGGAACGTTCAAAACACCAACGCAAACGCAATCACTCCAGATTTCAGCGGGTTCATCTACTCGTAGCGCTGCACTCTGACGCTCTCTGGCGCGCTGTTCGAGATCAGCGAGACTCTAAAGCTCCAGCCGCAGAGTTCCGGTTCGTTTCTGATCGCAGCACGTGAGCACCGCCCACATCGTATCCGCTCAGCCGTGCTCCCTTTCCGTTACTCGCTGACTGTTTCTACGGCGGGTGCAGATGATAAACAGATGCAAGTCTTCACGGCTTCACCTACCTGGTTGGCATCAGGTGGTTGTAGTTGTACACCTTAACGAAGGCCTTAATCTTGGACCTCTTCGCCACCTTCTTCTTGCCCATGGTGGCGGTGACTTTGCGGGGGTAACGGTCGATACCCGAGACCAGGGCGTGGCTGTAAGGGCGGTCAGCGGTGCCGTCGTCGATATTCTTTATAAAAAAAATTTTAAAAAAAGGTAAGAAACCTCACGGAGTTGTAGAAATATCGTGATTATAATTAAATTACGTTACAAAAATCACTGATCCACCGTCAACACCAGCGCTCTGTAACTCTTAACAGTTATCTGTGATTAGATTTATTTCATGATTAGACTTAGACACTAGACAGCATCAGATTCTTCCAATTCCGACATGATCACGCCGCGCTGTAAACGAGTACAACAGTGTAAGTAAGTAAATAAAACTCCGTGCTGCGACGTTAAAGGGAAAATAAACAGCTCGGTGTGATGAAGTGGAATTCCTCTTACACCACAGCGATTTACCAACGATTAGTCTTTCATTTATTAAACACCACGTCATGCTTTTTTTATCCGACTATAGTTACAGGACAGCAGCTATAAACAGCGGCTCTCTGACCAGCATCGTCTTCCTTCTTCAAGTTTAAGACTTGTATTAAAAAAAATAATAATAATAAAAAAAACTTTTAAAAAAAGCTTGTCACGGTACTGAAAAACCATAAAGCGTAAACTCCTGTCATGAAAATGTCTAAGATCTTAGTTACAGATTTACCTCTGACACTGGAGACTCCTTCATTAAACGCTAAATAAACGTCTCCTTATTTCAAGAAAACGTCACCGTATCAACAATTTTTAATCCGTTTTAAGCGAATGAGCTGTTACTATAGCAACACTAACATATCAGCGCGAGTGCAAGAACATAAACCTGTGATCTGCGACTGCACTACTGTCAGAGAAGATGAACGAACACCTTCTGACAGACTTTACATCACTGTGGCGGATAAAATAAAAATAAAAAAAACAGTGACGAATACCTTGACGATGACGGCTTTGCGTCCGGCGTAACGTCCAGCCAGGACCATCACCACCTTCCCAGGTTTCATGAATTTACCCATGTCTGAAAATCAACCAAACAAACAACCTTAAAGATGAATAAAATGCAAAAGAAAGAGAAATTAAAAATCTTCATTAATGAGGCTTAAAGGGGCTTCCTGCATGATGTTATTACGTCATAACTTCTGAATTTGCATGTGAATATACAGCTATAAGCAGGTTGTTTCTCATGCATGCTCCTTTACTCCTGCTCTAACACACCTGGCTCCTTATTAACAAACCACTCACGACTTTAAACCACTTAAAAACACTGAATATTCAACACGCACGAGCGTTGAAGCGGCAGGATGAACCTCACGCGCCATAGAAACCTTAGCTAACGTGCTAACCAACTCGAGCTAGCTGAGACAACACTACACACAAGTACTGCATGGGATACAATAATAGGTATTTTTACTATTTTACCATCTAACAGTTTGTTTTTAAGCGAATAAATCATTTAAATATTATACAGCATGACTGAACGGCGAACCAGCCGCCATGTTTATCTCCAACTCTTGAGAAGCGCGAGACGCTTCAGTTACTTATACCTACTTTTTTTTGTTATAAAAGCAACTAATTTACACAAATAAACATCCAGATCTCAAGTTTAACATCTTTACTAAGAAACTAATACATAAAATTGGGCAAAAGTGTTCATTTATACGTTGATGGAAAGGGATTATGAAATGGTGTAACACTTACTGATGGCTTTCAGTGGCCGACGATAACAGGAAAGGAAGTAAGCAGAGCGCGCGTGACCCTTGACACCAGAGAGAAGTGACGTATTTCCGCTTAGATCCCCCCCCACTCGTAATCGTGCTAATGGAGTAGCGCCATCTGCTGGCAGAGAATTCGCTTTAAAACAAACAAACAAAAAAAAACAAAACGCACTTTAAATATATATATTTTAGTACCGTCTAATCTGCCATTTCCCCCCACAATTTCTTATAAATGTTGTCTGTTTTTATTTTAAGAAAAAATACGTTGTAATAATTTTACTGTTAACTTGTAGTACCAATTTTTGGTCTAAAAACTACACATCCCATAAAACCTAGCTAGCGACAGCATGTAGCCAATCTTTGCTAAATAAAAGGTTAGCTCGTCTGTGGCAGCCATGATATTTCATAATAGTATTATCTATATGATTAAGATTATGATTTACAGGATTACAGTCAAAGTTTGTGTCGCTTAAACAGCTGAAAGTGTTGTGTTTATCTTGCTAACTAGCCGATTAGCTAGCTAGAAGCTGTTAGACTAAAATGCCCGGATGAGACCGCGGTATGTGATTGGACCAGAGGTCGCTCTTCCGCTTTCATGTACATTTTTTTTTTAATTAAATTTTATATTTTATATTATAACATTGCTGTTATTCAGATTTGCTCGTAAATATGAATTTTCACTTTAAAATAAAAAAAAATTATTTGAAAAAAAAAATAGCAACTACGTACTTAAAACAGTAAAGGAAAAAAAACTTAAAATTAATATGTTTAACTTGGACATTTGAATGCATTTTAATTCGATTTTTAATTTTAATATTATTATTTTTTATATCTATAAGGAGATAACCTACAAAGTCCTTGGTTTAAAAAAAATAATAAAGAAAGAAATAATAATAGTGTACTACTAGAAATTTTAGATATAAATATTAAAAAAAAAAAAAATCTTAACACTTGGTATTTTCTTTTAATCTATTCCCAAGGCACAAAATGAATAGAAATAAACTAAAATAAAACTTGATAAAATGATTTTTTTTTTTAAAAATCCTAGCATGTAGGTTATCAAATTGCTTTGAAGTATTTAATTTAAAAAAGATTTTTTAAAAAAAGATAATGAGATTATGGTTAAATTTAAATAAATAAATAAATAAATAAATAAAAACAGACAGACAAAACTTGAAGTTCCCATCAGCCCCTTCATGATTTTTTTTTATTAATACAGCAACTGAATCAACCTGAATCAAATATAATTTCAATACACAATTCTTTTATCTTACACACACACACACACACACACACACACACACACACACCAAAAACAAAGAGAAAAAAGAAAAGCAAAAAAAAAAAATCTAATAAGAGTGACACTAAAGGAAATGGGAACTAAAGATAAATTACATTTTGGAAATAATTTCGAAAGCAGCACTGGCACATAAACCCAAACTAACATGTTTGACACTAATAAAAATGGAAAGTGAAAAAAAAAAAAAATACAAGATTTATTCAAAGAGGAAAAAAAAAAAAAAACAACAAAATGACACAAAGGTGCAAATCTGAGATGAACACAACATCTGAGGAAAAGGAAATACATAAAACTTCATGAAGCGTACACGTGAAGCGAAACGCATGGATTCAGCACATCCCGTGTTGTTTATCAAACTGGTCCATAAAAATATACTTTTAACTTTTCTCAAGATTGGAAGAAAAAAAAAAAAAAAAAAAAAAAAAAACACATCTGCAGAAATCTGCAGTAAAAGCTGAGTAGGGCACAGTAGTGTGGATTTTACATTCAAGACTTCAGCGCAGTCAAAGGAGACTCGTCGAGTGTGAAAATATAAGGTATAAAAAAAGGACATGACGGGATCGACGCACAACGATTCTCTACAGATTACAACATGAACGCACGTTTATATATCGATCAGACCACGTCAGATCACTTCAGATCACGTCAGATCAGATCAACCTGCTGTAAAAGAAGTTTAGTAGCAGCAAAGAATCAGTTCTCTCTCTCTCACACACACATACACACACACACACACACACACACACAGACACACACAGACACACACAGACACACACAGACACACACAGACACACACCTCACTTCAAGGAGTTGAAAGAAATTTCCAGGATCACTTTAGCAAATCGTAAAACTTTACTGTCCCTCAAACTTCATTTCAGCAAACAGGATCAAAGCAACGTTAAAGGTGCGGTCTGCGATTTTCTAAAAGTGTTTCTACGCCTGTAACAACCCTCCCATTTCTCAGATCCCTTAAAATACACTCATCTGTAACTTTGCCAAGCAGCAGGCTTCACTAGTTTTTTTTTCTAAATTTCGGGTTATGGTTTAAATTCTTCCAGCACGGAAGAGCAAAAAATGTTCTACCTGCTTTAAAAACGATATCACGATATCAATCTCTGTAATCTCTTCATCGTCTTCGTTTTGAACGAAGACTACAATTCTTCACAGAATCAGAAGATATTTAAAACGTTTAAATCGTTTCTTCTGTCGGTGCATTAGGTTCACGCGAGTGCGTGTCAAAGCGTGCGTACGCCCCGTGATTCTTCAGTTCCCTGTTCACAACTTTAGTTCCTACCTGCAGTTAGTTCCCGTTTACTGTTTACTGCGGTTTCATCTCATCCTGTCAAAATACGTGTATAGAGACATTACGAATAAAAATAAAGCTTGGAAGGAAGCAGCAGGCCACTGGATAGGCCACGCCCACAGGCTAAAAGCAGTCACGGTTGGTACACGCCCACAAGAAACAAACTACAAGCGACACACGTGACTCGTCACTTGCTAGTGCAAACCTAGAACTACCCAAATGTATATCTGCATACATCACGTAACACACAGCGTGTACGAACTGACTAGCAAGCAGGCGGTTCGCTAGCCACAGAATAAACGACAGCAGCACAAGCCGCAGCCGTTACGGAAGATTAAAAAGCGGAGCACATAATGTTTACAGGATGGTTACGTGCTTGGACCCACCGCTCTATTGCACACAGAATGAAATGTATCTGTGTAATATTAAAGGCACTCCTGATACTTACTGAAACCTTTTTATGAAATGATTGAAGGTTACATAATTTTGTAATCATAAAGGAGGAATTTTTTTACTGAAGCGTTAGTGAAATCAGTGGACCACAAATATACACCCAGGCCCAAAAAGAACCAGTTTACAGCTTTTGCCACAACATTTTTTTTTTTTTAAAAATAAAGTGAACTGGATATTTAGTGTCATATAAGGATTTAGCTAAAAAGATTTAAAGGAGCAGTTTGTAATATTTACAGCCCTCTGCTAAGCATTTTACTCAAAACAGACTCCGCCCCCTCAGCTGAAACGGCAATATGCCTCATGGGAGCTTATTTCCAGGCCGGAAGATTTTCACCCTGAGCCCGAAATGAAGAAACGAGTGAGATAAATACCCTGTGCGTGGACACTTCAAATGTGTCTTTAAAATGATGTGATTGCTTCCAGGTCTCGAAACACTTCTAGACATTACGAACTGCACCTTTAATTTCTTTTTTAGACGATTAAAAGTACATTTTGGATGCTGATGAAATAAAGACGGTTCTTGGTTTTCAGGTCAGACATTTGGACTCGGCTCTCTTCCCTTCCTCTTTGAAATAAGACCGACTCAGAACGCGTCCTGGATGTTTTTGAGCTGTCGCACTGCCAGATCGACGGGCAGATCGAATTTCAGGTGGCTGAGACGTCCCAGAATCCTTAGCGCCCCCTCAAAGCCGGTCTGCGCCATGTAGCTCCAGGGCTGGTAGTGAGCGTGGATCAGAGTTCCCGCCTTGCACAGCAGGTTGACCCAGGACACCAGCCTCTGCTCGTTCAGCGCCATACACACCAGCGCCTTGAACTCGGAGTCTGCGCTGCGTTTGTAGCGGCCGTGCTCCCTCAGGACGCTGTGCACGGCCCACAGGAGCGAGTTTTTCGGCGTCACGACCATCGAGGTTCCTCCTATAGGCAGGCTGAAGGACTGCGACAGCTGGCGAGCGGGCGATTCGGCGAAAGCCGGGCCGTTTTTCGAACGATAATACTTAACGAAGAGCTCCCAGGGGTGCAGCGAGTCCTGCTGCGAGGATCCGGAGAACGGCAGGAGGCAGGAAATAGGCGCCAGGACCAGGCTCATGCCCTCAGAGGGCGCGTAAAGGCCGTGTGCGAGGAGGTCTCGCAACGCCAGGGACAGATCTTTCCTCACAGCGACTATGAGCTCGTGTCGAGGTCCTGAAGGGGCAGCTGGGGGCGTCGCTGAGGACGTGTAGCTCACCACGGGCTCGTCCTGACCTGCAGGCTGGAGGCGAGAGGCGAGGAGGCGTACGCACTCCACGGCTCCCTCGAGTTTGTTCAGAAGGGGGCCGTAATCAGGAGCTCCGTCGGCTGGCGGCCACGCCTTCGGGGCCATGGTGCCTGCTGAACAGCCCAGTTGGCTCAGAGCGAAGATCTGCAGCACCGCTAAAGCACGCTGGACCAGACGCAGCCCGCTGGCACGCAGCTGCTCAGCACGCTCAGGGTCCACTGCACCGGGACACAGGGAAAACAGATCACATCAGCATTAGCTAATGTGGCTAATGGAAGTCTGGCTTGGCTTTAAGATGAACCACTGAACAATAATCTCAGCGTTTAAGAGATCGAGCTTTAAGCATTAACAGTAAACTGATCTGATTGTGGCTCTCATCAGATATTCAGACACTGACCTTGCTTCATGCTGCCCTGTCCTCTGCCCTGTTTGGGTCCGGTGGCTCGACTCTGCTGGCTGTTCCCTCTGTCTGACAGGAGCGGGTTCCCCACTTCATCTGTGTGGAGAACCATCAGGATCAGGAGCCATTTCAACACACTCGTACTAGCAAAAAGCCCAGTAAAAACCTGTGTAGAGTTTAGCATAAATGTGCTACTGAGCTGGATCGTGTGTGTGACCCTCCTCCTCCTCCTCCTCCTCCTCCTCTTCACCTTGTATGAAGTTAATGAACATCTCCAAATCTCTGATCTGGGTTTTGAGCTGTTCCAACAGCTGCTCTTTGACGCGCACGGGGTTGACGATCTGTGCGATGGCGGTGTCCACGCGCTGTCGCAGCTCCTCGGGCGTCAGGTTCCCGATGTCCTCGTTCAGGTTCACGTCCAGCTTCTTAATCAGCTCGTCGATGATCACCTGCATGAGGAGAAGCGAAGCACGTCTCATTTTTAGATGCCTGATGTCTGTTTAAACACGCGGCTAATTATGACGGATGAAACTCCTCGAATTCAGACGCCCCGATTTGTGCGTTAATACTGGTTGTGTTCGTTTTGGCACAAAAGAGATTTTTAAAGGTAATGAAACCCAGCTTGAAAAATAAAGGACACGTATTATGGGATGGCGCGTACCCTCTGCCTCTCCATGACGACAGACTGGGGGAGTGAGTCATAGCTGCCCTCCTGGTAGGCGAAACGCTCCAAATCATCCAACTGCGTCTTCAGCTGGACAATCAGCTCCTTCTGCTTTTCTCTCTGAGCCTCCAGGCGCTCTCTCTTTTCCCTCTCGCTCTAACACACACACACACACACACACACACACACACATATATATATATATATACAAAAATCAGAGAAGTGGCAGTGTGTTAAATGTACACGACACACACACGAAATCTCTTCAAAGTCTACATTTCTACTGCACGCTCAGACTTTATGAGTGCGACGCCATGTTTGTGAATACTCACCAGCTCCTCCTGTCGAGAAAGCATGAGAGAAAAGGAAGGAGGAAGAGAAAGAAAATATCTTAGCATCAAAATTTAAGTGATCGATCAGATTTTTAGGTGACGGAGTAGTGCCTACGAGCTGGGAGGGCAAAAAAAAAAAAAAAACGTGGTTTTGTCAAACCTGACTTATGACTAAAGCTAAAAATACTGGACGTTTGTTTTGTCTTATAATGAAATAATCAGATTCAGATGTGTTCAGTTCTACTGGTATGTGAGGTAGGCGGGTGCCAATACTTTTGCACCACAGATGTACTACAGGCAGTGAAGTATATGGTGTACAAAAGGTTCCATCTAGCAACCGAAAAGGGGTTCTTCACTTGGTTCCTCCCTGGAAACCCTTAAAGGTTAAACCCTACACCATCACCTCCATCACCACTGGTTTCTAGGAAGAACCCTTTCAGAAAAGGTTCCACGCAGAACCACATTCTACAAATATCCTCAGCTGTCCCGGGTTCCATAAAAGATTTTGAAGAACCTTTAATGTATTGCAAAGAGCTGTTTGTAAATAACCAGGATGTGTTCACGTAACAAGGAACTTACGGCTAGGGGAAAAAGTTTTAAATCTAGAACCCTACAGTGTTCTTTGGTTTGGCCCCTTAAAAGGTTTTATGTAGCACATTATAAGAGTGGTTTGTAGAAAGAACCCTGGGTTCTTCATAGAACCACAATCTGGAAAGGAGCCTTGGTGAAAGCTACTGGATGATGATATAAAGAGCTTCAGATATAGTGCAAAAAGTAAATTACAGCTGACATGGGTTCCTCAAAGGATTGCGAAGAACCAGTAATAAGGTGCAAAGAACCCTTTGATTTAGAATAAGAAGAAATTTTCTCCATCTAGAGTGTTTACCTGTTCCACGATGAACCCTTGGTGGAGGTGGACCTAATAACCTGGGTATATCTAGAACCCTAAAAGCGTGCTCTGGTTTGCCACTTAAGGGTTCTGTGTAGAACCCTACAAAGGGTGTTTTCCTGTTCTATGAAGTGAGGATTCGTGTGGATGGACACTTTATTCATGTGAATAAAGTGGCTATATCTAGAACCCTAAAAGTCTGCCTTGGTTAGAGCCTTAAAAGTTCCATATAGAACCCAACAAAAAGTGTTTACCTGTTCCATGAGCAACCTTTGACATAGATGGACCTAATAACCTGGCTATATCTAGAACCCTCAAAGTGTGCTTTGATTAGATGCTTAAAGGTTCTGTGTAGAACCCAACAAAGAGTGTTTACCGGTTCTGTGAAGAACCCTTGGCGTGGATGGACCTATTAAAGTGGCCATATCTAGAACGCTAAAAGCATACTTTGGTTAGAGCCTTAAAGGTTCCATATAGAACCCTACAAAGGGTATTTACCTGTTCCATGAGGAACCCTTGGGGTGGATGGACCTAATAACCTGGCTACATCTAGAACCCTAAAAGTCTGCTTTGATTAGACGCTTAAAGGTTCTACATAGAACCCAACAAAGAGTGTTTCCCTGTTCCATGAGGAACCCCTGGTGTAGATGGACATAATAACCTGGTTATATCTAGAACCCTAAAAGCCAGAGCCCTGCAGCAGAGTGTTTACGCTTTCCCGTGGAGGTGGAGGAGGTGGAGGCAGTGAACTGTGCAGAACACACTTTAAGGCTATTGGAGTTGATCCTAAAGTGACTGTGGTCTATGTGGAACCCTCACCGAGTTCTGGAGCGGATGCTGCGCGCGGCAGCCCAGGACATGAGGACATCCTCTGAAGGCGAACTCCTCCAGCTCCTTCAGCATCTTCTCCTTGTCCTGGTCCTCGCTCTGGCCGTGGACGATCTGCTTGAGGCGGAACTGCACCTGGGCGAAGTGCGACGTGAGCGCCAGCAGGGACGAGTGCAGCTGCTCGTGCTCTTCCTCCAGCCGCCGCAGCCGCGTCGCCATTTCCGCCTCGCCGCCCGGAGCTCCGTGTCCTTCCGGGCTCTGACTGCCCTCATCCTCGGGATTAGCGACGGCGCCCACCGGAGCCCAGCGCTCACCGGCGCCGGTCACCGCCGCCTCGCTGTCCGAGGCCACCGTCTCCTCCGCCCACATCCCGGCTCTCACTTCCTTCCTTACTTACTTACTTATTTATTTATTTTTAAATCTCACTAAACGTTTTTTTTTTAAAAAAAAAAAAAAAGAAAGAAAAACGTTCTTATACAATCCGATCTAATGTTTACGTTCCAACATATCTGGCAGGTGCAGCCGCCATCTTGAAAGCTCTGACGTCATCTCGCTGAGCGTTGCGTGACGTAGGGACCAAAAGAAACGAAGATCTCGAATCCATGCGCGCGCTCGCGGACTCAGCGACGGTAGCGCAGCGACGGTTAGCAGCCATGGTTTACATATCAGGAGGAAAAAAAAAAAATAAAAATGGTCGGGCGAGAGCGTAATGACGTAGACAAAAATGGCGACCTAGGATTGGACGTCAGCATTTTAACGTCAGGTACCATAGAAACGCCAAGTGCAATTCATCAATGTCACTTAACTGAGGCTTATAAAATCCCTATAATATCTAAAGTTAAATACTTAGGGGTACTTATCTCAAAAGATTCCATTGAAAACGAATATGTGAATGTGTGGAAAGTATTAGATAAATGTCAAATTAAACTTAACTCTTGGTTATTACGTGATATAAGCTTATTAGGTAGAGTATTTTTGACTAAGATGGAAGGCATTTCACGATTAATATATCCAGCACACACAATAGCCATTTCAAATAGATCCATAAAAAAAAAAAAACCAACCAGGTTAACTTTGGTTACATATGGAAAAAGAAAACCCATTACATGAAAAGAGCAGTGATGACAAAAGATTTTAAAGATGGAGGTTTACAAGCCATTGATTTTGATTCTACAAATGGGACCCTAAAAATTAAATAGCTGAAATCCTTTGTAAACAACAACAATTTTTGGTTTCATATTCCCAGAGAATTATTTAAGAAATTAGCGGGAATAGAATTTTTACTAAGATGTGATTTCACTGTTCAACGTCTCCCAATTAAATTATCCCAATTTCACCAACAGGTCATGTTATACTGGAAGATTTTATATAATCATAACTTCACACCACACAGTACACCATTATGGAATAACAGATATATTACAGTTAGGAATAAATCACTGTATGAAGACGACTGGATGGAGAAAGGTACTTGGTCAGTGTCCCATTTAATTGATAGACATGATGGTATTATTTCATATGAAAATGTTTGTGTTAAATATAATTTAATTTGTAATCGGGCCAAATTTGAATCTATTACCAAAGCCATCCCGAAATCTATTGTCTATTTAATTAAGGAAATTCTCTCTTATTCTACCCCCATGACCTCGAATCTCCCACCGCTTTTAATTGAAGGTTGTGATTTCAAAGAAAGTCAACTTTCAAACAAAATGATTAGAAACGTATTTAACAACATTTCTTATCCTATAGTCGTTTACAAAAACTCAGTCTCACATAATTTTTCAAAAGATACCATTTACAGACTTAGAATCAAATATTTAAAATTTCCTTTACCTCCCAAAATTAAAGAAATGCATTTTAAAATTTTAAGTGGGATATATCCATCCAGTGAATACTTACGACTAAGATTTGGATTTGACTCTAATAAATGTATATTTTGTGATGATATTGAAACCACGGAACATCTGTTTTTTCATTGTATGTATGCGGATGCTTTATGGTCTGATATTCATGACTGGCTTTACCCAAAGGTGCCTCACCTTAAAAACTTCACTGTGAAGGACATTATCTTTGGACTGATAATGAACAATAACAAAGATGACTTCCTTGTTAATGATATACTTCTGCTGGGAAAATATTATATACACAAATCTAAGCACTTGAAAGTTAAACCAAAGGTTTTGTGCATTTTATTATGAGTTTATTTCTTATACAAAAACCCTCAAAGTGATGAAAAAGAAAATTGCAATGAATCTTTTGTCCTTTATAGAAGAATATGATTTACAGGAAAAACCCTAGCGCCCCCCCCCCTTTCCTTTTTTATTTTTAATATATATGTATATAATATATATATATATATATATTGTATTTCTTTATGCACCTGTTCTGTATATTCTAATGTAAAAATGTACTGATATTGCCACGTTGTTTGTACATGGCTAATTGTTCAATAATTTAAAAAAAAAAAAAAAAAAAAAAAGATTGGGCGAGAGCGTAATGACGTAGTCAAAAATGGCGACCTAGGATTGGACGTCAACATTTTAACGTCAGGTACCATAGAAACGCCAAGTGTTCGCCATGTTTATTGTGTTTTATTGTGTTTATTGTGTTCATACTGCTGCCATTTTCTCAACACTCAGTGTTTATATGAAGTAAATAATATGAAGTGTGTTCATGTTTTATTATAATAAATGACTTTTTTTTTAAAATTCTTGTAAATATTTGTGTCCAAACAACATGACATATTTCACGCGATTCCCCGCAGCGTGACGTCACTTCCTCCCTTCCTCAGAGATTAAAAGTATTGGCGCACTGCTGTGCGTTTGCTGTTTATTTTCACCAATAAAGCAAAGAAAGAAAAGAACAACAGAAAGGAAACGAACAATGAAAAAGAAAGACAGAACGAAGAGAACATGAAAAGAAAGAAAAAAACAGAGAATGTAATAAAAAAGAATGAAAGGAACAACAACAGAAAGAAAGAAAACATGAATGAATGAATGAATGAACATTAGAAAAAAGAAAGAACAACAGAAATAAAGAAAGAAAGAAAACATGAATGAATGAATGAATGAACGAACATTAGAAAAAAGAAAGAAAGAACATGAATGAAAGAAAGGAAAGAAAGAAAGAACATGAAAGAAAGAAAACATGAATGAATGAATGAACAAAAGAAAGAAAGAAAGAAAGAAAGAAAGAAAGAAAGAAAGAAAGAAAGGAGGAAATAGACAAAAACAAGAAAAAAGGTGTAATAGAAGGAAAAGAAAGAAAGAGGCCTTTGTTTCTGTCAGTTCCACTAGAGGAATGAATTATTGGCACCCTTTTGGTTGGCTGCTTGCTGCCATTAAAACAAACCTGCGTGTGGTTCAGTGAGAAGTCGGTGAAAATCACAAGGCGCTGTTCGGGTCCTGTTTACATGTCCATCTTTATCTGTTAATGTAAAGGTAAACTCTGGGTGGAGCAGCTCTGTAAACGAGCCAGAAAGGCTTTCAGCGTTTATCATTTCCTCTTACAAACACCGTGCTCGCATTAAAGCATTTTAGAAGACAAATAAATATTTATATACTATATTTATATTAACTGAGAAGCCGTATTAGATAAATGCACTTAGCGTAAGTAATGTCTACATCTACATGCAAGAGGAAAAACACTGAGCAGAATGAGAGTTTACTCGGTCTGGAAATTTTATATTATTATAATTATATCATTATAAATAACACTGGATTATAGCCAGAGGTGCCAAAATTTACGTATTCTGATGGTTGGCCTGTTGCTATGGCGATATGGGAGACACTTGTAAACTATAATTTTATGTTTTCTTAAGTAAGAAGGTGTCACGTCCTGGGGTATGTTCGTGTGTTTTTGTGTTTTGGTCTCTCCCCTTTTCTCTCGCCCGCCTCTCTCTCGTCTCTCTCTCTCTGCAGCACTGCCTCATTGGATAATGTTCCTGTCCATCTTGACTGACCCCGCTGATGCCATTCGCCGTGACAACCAATCAACCTCTGACCCCGCCTATTTAAAACCCGCCACCATTTCATTCAAAAAGATTCCCGTTGTTGAAACCCAAAAACTCTGTTCCTGTGTTTTTGTTTTGTATTGTAGTTACGCTGCCGTATTGTGTTTGTTGTTCTTGTATGTCATTTGGTCCGTGTTTTCCCCGCTGTGCT
>CM075015.1:1741904-1753635 GCA_037576675.1 Pangasius sanitwongsei | reverse complement strand
TTAGTCAAGCCTTTTGTGAATAGTTTTTTTCTTAGGTACAGGGGCAGGTCTGGAGGGTTCACAGGCATAGAGTGTTGCGGTGAACTGGGATGTTTGGATGCTGTCGCACCCCCACTCTCACGCGTTCACTCAGGTTTGTCGACGGTGGAGTGGCTGGCTGCCTCATGTCTCAGGGTGCCCTCATGTCTGTGTTAGCTTCTGGCTCTCCCTTAGAGTTATGCTGCCATAGTTAGTTTTTGCCAGAGTCACTGCTTGCACTCTGCACGCAAAGGACATTGTCCTTAACCATTAGAGGACAAAAGCTTACCTAACAATCTCTCCATCTCTCTCCATCTCTCTGTGGAGCTACACATGCTACTTCTGAGATACCAGTAATCCTGACCCCTTCTGCTCTCCGGACCTGCCTGACCCATCCTGATGCCCTAATTCTGACGTCCTGCCTGTTTATGGTAATTGATTATGCTTATCTTGTGTTATCTTGTATTATCTTGTAATATCTCATCTTATGTGCTCCCTCTGGTTCAGTTGCTATTTAGACTTTTTAATAAAACCCCATACCTGCACCTGCGTTCTCATGTCTGTGCTTCATCATAACTGCTTTAAGATATAAACAATGTTTTCTACAAAATCAACGCACACTCATCTGACCCAATCTAAAATCAGTAATTCCATCTTATATTGTATTTAAACTCACTGCCAATTTAGATGATATATGGTGAGCTGATTGTTATAAACTTGTGATGTTCTACTGAAAGGGATTTACCTGAGGCAGAGGGCAGCAGCTCCATCCTCCCTGTTCGTTCTTACAGCATGTGGTTCCATCAGCACAAGCCACAGTGTCGTCACACGGAACATCAGAAACTGAACACACACAGCAAGAGGATGATATTTTTATAGTTAAAAACATGGATGCTTTATTCCACTAGTTCAAGAAAGAATTGTTACTGATGTTTTATGACGTACCTTCGGTTTCTAGAACCTTCTGTCCACCGATTGGTCGGCTCGGCTCCTTCTTCAGCCAGGGCACTGAACCTGACGGGTCGTCACATGACTGAGCAGCGAGGTTACACTTTTTACCATGAGGACAGCAGTGGATAAAGTCCTCACAACACACCGCCTGCAAAGAAACAACCGTAATTTAAACATCAGCCCATAGTGATGTGTGGCTCAGCTACATTTTGACCCACACCTAACCTTGCCATGGTATTTTTCAGTTATCTTATCTTATTAGGTTAAACTTATGTTCATTGTCAGAGTACGAGCACAGAGACAAGAAAATGCAGTGGTTACCTTGCATGGTTTTATCCTATTTCTATTTTCTTGTATTGTCTTGTATTAATCTTGTATCATCTTATCTTGCTTAACTTGTCTTGTATTAACTTGTCATATCCTGTCTCATCTGGTGTCACTGGTTTTTAGAATTTTAGATCTTTTAATAAAACTTGAAATCTGCACCTGCGTTCTCCTGTCTGCAATTCATTACAACTGCTTTTCCGATATTGTTTCCTATAATATCAGCCCACACAATTATCTGACCTCACCAAAAATCAGATTCATCTGGATTACACACCACACTTTGACAGCATAAGTATTCAAACCCTTTGGACTAGTACTTGGTAAAACCACCTTTTGCTGCATTAACCGCTTTAAGTCTGTTGGTGTAAGTTTCTAGCAGCTTTGCACACTGTTTGGGATTATCGCTTATTCTTCCTGGCAGATTTGCTCCAGGTTCTTCAGGTTGACTGGATATTGTTTGTTGACTGCTGTAGCAACCTTACAGGTTCGGCCGGAAATGAGGAATCAGGAGGCAGGCTTGGGAACAACTCACAGGCGTTTTATTCTCCAATTTTTCACTTTCGCTTTCAGCTGTTTATTTTCCTTGCACGCATACACACACACACACACACACTCTCTCTGCTCTATGCTGGTTAGCACTCTCTCTCGAGGGATGTCCAACCTCTTAGATATAATTTTATACCCTATTCCTAAGTTATGAAATTCTATTGCCTTATCTTTAACTTCCTTAGAATGTGCCTTAGTCTTCATTTTCATTCCTTTCCATCAGACTGACAATCTCTTCTATGACAGTTCAACTGAGCTGTTTTTTTTTTTTGTCCAGAAAATAGAAACAGTTTTAATATTTCACAGGCAAAGGCCAATTCTAAGTCAGTTGTATCTTCATTAAGACTATATCTTTCATCTGGAGCTTCCAGGAACCTGGGGTGTTGAATACTTATGCAAACAGCGTTTTTCAGTTTTTAATTTTCTTCGAAAGACTTGGTGACTAATAATTCATTTTGATTTTGAAAATTCACGGTAAGAGAACATGAGTTTGGAAAAAAAAGCTGATGAGCTGATCATTCTGAATGACTGGAAGAATGACAAAACTTTATTAATACAAATTTATAGTATAAACTATTGTGAATTTATGCAAGTAACATCTAAACGCAGCCTCGCAGACCAAGCCCTGTACTGGGCAAAGCCTCATCTCAGATCAGAAAAAGCTGCAGCTTTAGCGTTAGCATGAGGCGAGTACGGAAAGGACTCAACAATGTCAACTTTCAGAAGGGTTTGTTGATGAGATAAATTACATATCATGAAAGGTCTGTAATGTAATCATGTAATTCTACAATATATACTGCAACAAATTGACATTTGGGTTAGTTAGCTAGCTGGCTAAAATTTTGGTGAGGTAGCTAATGTTAATAATAAATGTTATATACAGCATTTATTCATTATTTAATGTAAATTTATGCAGGTTATACACTTTTATAAACTACACAAATATGCAACTTAGAACTGCCTCCACAACCTCCTGCTATAATTTTCCTATTTCGTTGTCAATAACATTAGCTAACTTAGCTAGCTTAGTTACCTGCTAGCAAACTAGCCTGTATTTCTCTCAGTTCAACACAATCTGATTCTCATTGTGCATCTTCACTTTCTCAGTGAATTATTTAAGATTATTGTTACCATAACAACCACAATTTTGCTAATCAGCAATGTTTGCTAATTTAGCACTAGAGAACATGAGTTTGCAATAAAAATACTGACAAGAAGAATGTGTATTTATCATTTGTTATTCTGATAAATTCCAGGGGATTTTGAACACTTTTGTAAGCCACTGTATATAGTGAGCTAAATGGTATAAACCTGTCTATTGCTTCTAACCTAACATAGTCTACTGAAAGGGATTTTTACCTGAGGCAGAGGGCAACAGTCCCATTCTCCCTGTTCATCCTTACAGCACGTGTTTCCATCAGGACAGGCCACAGTCTCATTACAGGGAATGTCAGAGTCTAAGCACACAAGATCATACAGGACAGACACGATATGTTTATTTACCTTTAAAACAGAGCAGATAATGTAGTCTAATAATAGTGGTTCTAATTTACTGGTTCTAATAGAGGTTCTAAATTTCTGTTATGATAGCACACATCTTTCCAGGGCTGTTCTTCACTTCACTACACCTGAGTCTACTCGTCAGCTGTTAAATAGTTACCTTCACGTAAAAGATGTCAAAGGGAATATGGACAAAAAAGGTGTATATTTGTGGTCACATCAGATCAGGGCCGACTGAACATAGACTGAACATACTGATGTGTTTTTATGGGCCTCGCTGGCTCCATTCTGTTAGGATCAAAATGCCTCATTATTTTTTACTGAAAGCATAACAATATTAAATATAGCTGCAAACAGCAATTTAGGGGTCCAGCGTGGGAGGTAGCTACCACACATGCTTCCTCCAAGACACTTGAAGCCAGCCAACTACATCTTTTTGAACTGCTGCTCATGCTGTTTCACCGGACGGCCTAACATACTCAGAGATCAGCACTATCTGCCCTCTTCCACATACATGAACTCACAGTCAGGTGTGGAAACAGGTCACATGGTGTGAACAGAGAGCACACCATCCCTCCCATGGACAATTTTGTTGCCTCAGCTCTTGCCCAGGGAATGGCTGTGGCATCATCAGGTTTCAAACTCGCAATCCCCCGACAGTGGGGTGACTACTTTCCTGTTGCACCACTCAGGAGCGACAGAATTACTTATTCAATTTTTTTTATAGTTTATGGTGCATTATGGGATGGTGCCTTACATTTGCGGTCCTCCCAGGCAGCCCTCTGGCGAGCAGGAAACTTGGCCCACATGGGAAGTTCGTGATTGGTGGAAGACATACACTTGGCGTTGTTTACATCACAAACGCTGTCTTCTGGACAGCAGTGCACTTTATCATCACAGCACACGGCCTGTGGAGGAAATCAGTCAATTAGTCCAATAAGTTTTACACAATTATGTCATCATTTATGTGGTACTCAAGTTCATCACCCGGTACGTGACAACATGGATGAGGTTCCTTAAAAATGGCTACCATCTACCAGCAAATTATCTCCAACACTCATTAGATGCTAATATTCAAACGGCTGTGATTAGCCAGTTCAGGGTGTGTTAGATCTTCAGTAGAAGGGTTGGGTGGCCATGTTTTAACAGGTCTCAGTGTGCTATGTTGACTTTTCAGATGCTATTATTCAGAAGGCCTCAGATAACTGGATCAGGTGTGTTTAGACAATTAGAATCAGAGCTAAATTATGAAGGGTTTGGTTTCCATGCTCTAAAAAGAACAAACTATTCATTCAAACCCAACAGTGGTATCAAATAAAAATCAGATTAGCATCAGATCAGTGAGATGGTACCTAGACCCTACCAAGTTTAATAAAATGCTAACTAAATTAGCAATTTATGAGTGCTAGTGCTAGTATAAAAGATTATTGACTAAGTGAGATGTGGAATTCCTTTGTGATATTGATAAGGGTACAGCACGTGTTTCTGAAAACTGGTCTTAACTGGCAGCTAGCATGAAATAGCCATACCTTGGGCATTGGGCAACACCCCCATCTTCCATCTGCAGTCTCACAGCATGAAGTCTCCAGCGGGCACTCGGATATGCCATCAGCACACAAAACCGCAAGAACTGGTTCTGTTAGGGAGAACGAAGTTCAGGAAGTTGACATTGCAAAAGCAAACAGCATCAGTCAGGCATGTTTTGTGTTAGTGCTTAGCCAGTTTAGCTAAAAATCAAATATACTTCAATCAAACAAAACATTAGTTCTGCTACAAGGATAATGTAGCTAACAAGTCTTCACTGTTAACATAATTACAGGTGTCTAAAAAGGAGGTATTGTCTAAACTGTACTCCCCACCTGTCTTTTTGACACAGGAAGTGCTGTCAGCGGTGCACTCTTGGTCATTCGGACAACAGTGTTTCCCATCTGAGCACACGATGCCCTGAGAAACACAAATCAACCTTACGTTCAGTTCCAATGTAAAGAATAAACACTCTGTGTCATGCTGATACAGGAAAAAAAAAAAATCAATGATGGGGTGATGCAATGAAGCAGAGTTACTGTTTTCTTATAGTATTTTTATCCGTTTGCAGTTACATTTAATGTTGTGGAACGTCCGCGAAACAAGTTCCTGTTCTCACTTACATTATAGCAGCTATAAACAGTCATTCTCTTACTAACATCTCTTTTTTCCCCCTGTCTTAAAGTTAATAAGATAAAAAGGAATTAAGAGTCTCTGTGATAACGTACCTGTGTTACAGGACAGCAGCCGTACGTGTTGGACGCTTTCAGGCAGGAGAACTCCGACGGGCAGAATGAATTATCCGGGCAGACGGTGTCATACATATTATTAGCAGCAGAGGAGCTGATCATTCTGAATGACTGCAAGAATGACAAATCTTTATTAATACAAATTTATAGTATAAACTATTGTGAATTTATGCAAGCAACATCTAATCGCAGCCTCGCAGACCAAGCCCTGTACTGGGCAAAGCCTCATCTCAGATCAGAAAAAGCTGAAGCTTTAGCGTTAGCATGAGGCGAGTACGGAAAGGACTCAACAATGTCAACATCCAGAAGAGTTTGTTGATGAGATAAATGACATATCATGAAAGGTCTGTAATGTAATCATGTAATTCTACAATGTATACTGCAACAAATTGACATTTGGGTTAGTTAGCTAGCTGGCTAAAGTTTTGGTGAGGTAGCTAACATTATTATTAACATTAGCTACCTCATGTTATATATAGCATTTATTCATTATTTAATGTAAATTTATGCAGGTTATACACTTTTATAAACTACACAAATGTGCAACTTAGAACTGCCTCCACAACCTCCTGCTATAATTTTCCTATTTCTAGCTAACTTAGCTAGCTTAGTTACTTGCTAGCAAACTAGCCTGTATTTCTCTCAGTTCAACACAATCTGAGTCTCAGTGTACATCTTCACTTTCTCAGTGAATTATTTAAGATTATTGTTACCATAACAACCACAATTTTGCTAATCAGCAATGTTTGCTAATTTAGCGCTAACCTAGCTTAGCAGGTTCTGCAGGTTCAAAACATTTCCATGTAGCAAACATTCCTCTAATAATCAGCATATCAGTTGTGGAGCCTACTTCATGAGCTCAAATGTAATGCTGCGCTGAAGAAGGTTCTCTTTTAAACGTAAAAATATTAATTTAGCTACTTGCTAACAAACTTAAGGTGCTAATAATTAGAATAAGTTGTCCAAAAAGATGTTATCTATGAGTTAGTGGATGTTAGTGAAGATAGCTTGCTGGCTAAAGTGTTTGTGAAGGAGCTAGCATTAATGTTAGGTGAAAGTACTGTATGTTAGTGAACTATAATTACATTTCAAACGACAAAACAGTTTAAGTGACTTTTTTCGGAGAGTGTAGCGTGACTAATCATATGGCTGTACTTTTTTTTTTTTTTTTTTTTAAAGATCACGTTACTTTTCCCCAGGCCACGCTCCAGCTGGACTGTCAAGTAATAAAACTGCAAATTCTGCTTTTTAGAACAAATCAAGTGAAAAAGTGTGAAATGAAACTCGCTAATGAGGAAGAAGAAGAAGAGACTGTGACTGCAGTGGTGAGACTGTGTTAACGGTGGTGAGATTGTGTTAACGGCAGCAGGTTGCTTTCTCACTTTGATGAAGCCGGTGTGTTCGGAAGGAAATCTCTCGGCCCATGGGAGCGAGTGTGTGGCGTTTGTGCATCTGGATTCTTTCACTTCACACAACATGCCCTCGGGGCAGCAGTGCAAGTGGTCTTCACAGCACTCGCCCTGCACACACACAATCACATACACACACAATCACATACAATCACATACACGCAATCACATACTGTACACAATCACATACACACAATCACATACTGTACACAATCACATATACACACAATCACATACAATCGCGTACACACACAATCACATACACACACAATCACATACAATCACATACACACAATCACATACTGTACACAATCACATACACACAATCACATACTGTACACAATCACATATACACACAATCACATACAATCGCGTACACACACAATCACATACAATCACATACACACAATCACATACTGTACACAATCACATACACACAATCACATATATACACAATCAAATACACATAAAATTACACCCACACACAAAATCATATACACACAATCACATGCGTACACACACACACACACACAAAATCACATACTGTGCACAATCACATACTGTACACAATCACATACACACAATCACATATACACACAATCAAATACACATAAAATTACACCCATACACACAATCACATGCGCACACACACACACACATACTCACACACACAATCACATACTGTGCACAATCACATACACACAATCACATATACACACAATCAAATACACATAAAATTACACCCACACACAAAATCATATACACACAATCACATGCGCACACACACACACACACACAATCACATACTGTGCACAATCACATACAGACAATCATACACACACACAATCACAACCACATGTACACAGACACACTATTCAGAGGCGTGGCTTTTGTGTCTGTCAGTCCCAGACTGACTGTTCTGCTCACCTGATGGAAGGGACAGCAGTTGAATTCTCCAGAATGAATCTGGCAACACGTCTGCTCGTCTCCACAGCGCTGCTGATCAGGACACTTCGACCCGGCCACCAGGCTCAGCAAGAGCAGTCCAGCTGCCAGCCTTAACATCTGCAAAGACCGAGGACAAAAGAGGAATAAAGACTCCAAAACTCAAATAGAAAAAGAAATTGAAAGAGGCTTTAAATAACTGAAATTATAGATGAGATTATAATTCAGTTATCATTCATTATTCATTCAAAAAGTAATAAAAAATTGCAAATAAATAAATACTCAAGATTATTATGGGAACAAAATAGTAACTTGATCAAAAACTATTAAAACTACATTTCAGAAAAAAGAAAATTCATAACAATATAAGATAATGTAGATAAAAGAAAGAAATTAACAGTAAAAAAAAAGATTTAAGAGGAATAAAACAAACAGAAATAAAAGGGTATATATTTTTTATATATATATTGTAAAATAAACATGAAGATAAAAGTAACATGAAAATGGAAACTATAAAGATAAGGATAAGAATAAATAAGTGAAAAAGCAAACATTGTTTTTAAGCGTTTTTATTGTGTCTGATTAACAGGAAGTGAATTCCACATGCTGGGAGTGCCGAAACTATCGGCTACTTCCCCATTTGCTAGATTCTCTTCTGTTTATAATGAGGAAGGTCCTAAAAACTCTTGGAGAGTCGGAGAGTCGGAAAGGACAAGCGGTCAGAGTGGACGAACTGTTGCTTTACAAAAGCAGAAGCCTGTTTCATAATCACTGGCGCACTGAATAAACGGAGAAACTACGCAGCACTGCATGAGAACCTCAAGAGAACTTCATGAGAACCTTAAGAGGGCCTGAAGAGAACCGCACCACGTACAATACTCTCCCATGTTAATCAACCTGGCCTTTATCCCGTGGGTTTCATCTCCCTGCCCACTTTCATGTGATACTTATTAAAAACCTTCAATTGTTTGTAATATGTAGCTAAATTTCAGGCAAATTAAGACCTTTTTTTTGGGAACTGGAGAACATCCTGTTTATAGAGTTACCAAAAACACACAAATGAAATATCATGACCTTTATCAGTAGAAAAGCCACCACTGTCATAATGACCTTTACCTAAACCTTCACTTTTATTCATATGACAGTATCACTTCCTCTTATTTCTTATAAAATAACCAGTCATGATCACATCGCACACACACAGCACACACACAGCAACTCTGCACACATTTTCTACCTCATTTTAACACTTCTGCATTGCAATTTCACTTCATCTATGCTCAGGTGATTTCAAAATAGCATTACGGTCTCTATGCAGGAAAAAAAAGGGCGGTGTGAAGCATGGGAAATAACCTGGAAATTCCCCCCTTGAGCTCTGCCAGGCTTCAGTGTGGCTAAAACACAGGTTATAAAGTGCAACAGCAATATAATATGACAAAGTATTCATGAAATAATAATAATAATAATAATGTTTATTTTGTGGCACCTTTCTCCTACACAAGGTTGTTTTACAACAGTAAGAAGCAAGCTGATCAAAATTTGCAAGGCAAGACAAATTAAAAAGAAGAAGTAGAGATAAAAGTCTAAAAATGGCACATGATTAAATAAGAACAGACAGGAAGTAAAAGAACAGCAAAGAGAGAGCAAAGCAAAGAAAAGTGGCATTAAATTCGGAATAGTCGTGAGTTTTGCTTTGTACTTAATTAAACTGGCAACTTTTAAAACTGCAGTAACACATACTGCGATTCTGCTTACCCTCAAATGGGTCATTTTGGAACCCGGAGAGCTTCTGAACTGATCGAACATCACCGTCTCTTCCCCGAGCTCCTGGTTCTGGGCTGCAAGAGATGACGGGTCAGCGCTCCACGCTCAGCAGTCTGTATCAGTCTCTTACTCGAATAACTCTCATAAAGCTCACACTGGAGGCATTACAACATTCCTTCCAGCCAAACATGACACAATTCCTTCGAAACCCGTCAAATTAATTCCATCCATCCAAGCACTAAAACACAGCTGCTATTTAATGTGATTGTTTTATACTCTGCTTTATTATACAATCTGCATCAAGAGTCACAAAATCAAGATGACTGTATAACACGGCCGTCATCATCTCTGCTGCACGAACCACAGCGCTGTTTATTTCCGGATTATTATTGATCAAAAGATGTTGACTCATTTTCTAATTTTCTGTCAGTCTTTCCAGCTGTAAAATCAAATCACAGGTTTACATTAATACATCATTGTTTCTATAGTAACAGCTCATTCGCAGGGATTTGTATGGCACACGCTCCATGTAAAAGAAAAACAAAAAACTTTCATACGATGACGTTTTCTGTAAGGAGACAGTTATTTATTTAACAGTAATGGAAGGAGTCTCCAGTGTCAGCGCTTTGTAACAGTCAGAGGTAAAGCTGTAACTTTTCCGACATCTTCAGCACAGTTTTTCTGCTGTTTTTCTTCATCATGACAAGCTGCGTTTTTTTTTTTTTAACTTCAAGAGAGCGGAAAAAAGAAAGGCTGGTGAGGGAGCGGTGTCAGAAAGTAAGAACAGGAACTAACTTGTTTCACTGATGTTACGCAACGTTAAATGTGTCTTTCTTTAATTAATAAGAAAATGTGTCATTGTTGGTAAACTGCTGTGGTTTAAAAGAAATAAAACGTGAAGGTATGCTGTTATAGGAAAATAATCATCTTCCAGGGTGGCAACAGTAACTTTGCTTCATCACACCACCACGTCGTTGATTATTTTCCTATAACAGCACAACACTGAGTGTTTCATTCCTTTACGAAGTCACTGTGCTTGATACTGTCCTGTTTAAAAGTGTGAAATTTTTAACTACATGCCACAAGAAAAAAAAAAAAAAAATCAGAGCAGGTTTGTTTTTAGAGAGTACATTTTTTCCACTTCCTGACATTTTCATTTTGGTTAACTTCCTGTGGGTGTTTGACCTTGATATTAAAACACACCCTGTTTATGTGCCTACGCAATACTCCGAACTCTACCATTACTGTAGACGAATGTGAAAATGTGAGCTTGCAAAGAGAAGACGCTGAGGAAAAAAAAAGTTAGATATTAAATTGAAACTCTTAATAGACATTACGAATGTTCGGACAGTTTTACCAAAACCTAAAAGCCATAACACAGACTAAACCAAAGCCAAAGTCTGTGTGAAATTTGTTGAATGTGATCATTATATAAAAAATGACTGTTGTTTTACACTGATTTTGTTGACAGACAGAAGAAAGAATAAATAAATATAGCCTAGATGTCCTCTATCTACTGTCTTTTAGAGGTTGTGAAATCGGTTAATATTCAATGCAATGACGAAGGGATCGTGCATGAAGAGGTGATCGATGCTGGTGCTGTTTTTTGGCAGTGTGTTACAAAATTTAACTATTACCGTCAAGTTGGTGTTCAAATCCATGTTAAGAAGCTCACGTCCAATCTATTACAACACCATAGCATGCTTTTACAACATACACTATACAGCCAAAAGTACATTACCACCTGACCATCACACCCATATGTGTTTCTTCCCCAAACTGTTGCCACAAAGTTGGAAGTACACAACTGTTGAGAATGTCTCTGTGTGCTGTAGCGTTACAGTTTCCCTTCCCTGGAACTAAGAGGCCCAAACCTGTTCCAGCATGACGATGCCCCTGTGCACAAAGCGAGCTCCATGATGACACGGTGTGTGAAGGTTGGAGTGGAAGAACTCGAGTGTCCTGCACAGAGCCCTGACCTCAACCCCACTGAACACC
>CM075015.1:1728643-1738892 GCA_037576675.1 Pangasius sanitwongsei | reverse complement strand
ATCGAGACTCTTCTCTGTTCTGGCACCAAGGTGGTGGAATGAACTTCCCCTAGATGTCCGAACAGCTGAGTCACTGGAAGTCTTCAAGCGACGTCTAAAGACTTACCTCTTCCTAAAGTACTTAAATTAGCACTTAAAAAAAGGTATTGTCTGAGCGCTTGTCTGTTACCTCCCCAACAGAGTTTTTGGACTGATGGTATTCCTAGTTTGTGACCTTGTGAGTTGGTATCAGAATGTATTTTTGATAGACTTCAAAACACTTTTGTAAGTCGCTCTGGATAAGGGCGTCTGCCAAATTCCATAAATGTAAATGTTAAAGGTGCAATAGTCAGGGATTTTTTAATTTCATTTCATTTTCATTTTCATTTCTTACTTGGACAAATAACCTGGAAGACATATAGAACATGATAAAAAAAATTGGTTTAATGTATGCCCTCAGCACAAGAAAACGAAAAACAGGTTCTGAGAAAACCTGTCTGGAAAATTGACTTCCAGTCCAGAAAGCTTGTTTGTGTTTGGATCCGCTTCCTGTCAATCATTTTACAGACACTATGGACCACCGTGGATCCTGGGGGCGGAGTTTTGTGAACATTGGAGGGAATGGGACTAATGGCTCAAGGAGTAAAAAAAATAATAATTCAAACATACCACCTACATAACTGTTAGAGACCTAATCTTGATTTAGAAAAAAAAAAAAAAAGACTAATCTTACCTAATGCCTTTAAATGCACAAGAGTCAATTTTCCTTTTTGTTTGTTTGTTAGTTTTTCTTAAGGAGATCTGTTGTAAGTTGGTGCTTAGCAAGAACCCAAAGAAATTGAAGTTTAATAAAAGAAAAATTTGAAATATGCTTAAACTGGTGTATTATCTTGAAATATGATATTCTTGATAAAAATAATTTAAAAAAAGGATCAAATCAATTTTCTAATTTTTTTCTGTAATATAGTTTGAGTCAGCTGGCTTCAGCTGTTAGAAATGGATCACAATGAGGTTTTGTCTAAGGTACAAATTGTGATTTGAATTAGGAAATAAAATATGCAGGAAAATACCAAATGTCCAGTTTCTTGTGAGACTGTACTTACTGTTACAGTCTACTTCTCCTTCCTCCAAAGAGTCAAACAAACTGTTTACCAAATGCTTTGCATTCCTGAAATATACTGTACCTTTAAAGTGGTGCAGAAAAATAACACATTAAAACATTTTAAAAGCCCCAAAATAGTTATTTTAAAACAAAATAGACTGAGACTAAATGTAAATTAAAGCTTTTTTTTTTATTATTGTTATTAAGTCACCTGACTTCAGCACCTATAATGTGTTTAGGAGAATTATGCTGTATGTTATTGCACATATTTTCAACTTTGTGTCAATCTTTACAAAAAAATACAAATAACAAGTTTCTTATTTTCCCTACAGGGTAAATTCCGTAATTAATTATGAAACCTGGTCTTAAAAATAACACCGAAAGCAGTAAATAAAGTAAAATATTTTATAAATATGTATTGTGTCTAAAGCAGTAAACATACTATCAGCTGTTCCTGGTACTTCCGCGTTCGTCTCTTAACTCACGCTCTGATTGGTCAGTGACAGGCGCTCGTGCGCGACCGGAAGTACGAACTTACGTAAAAAAATAAAAAAACAAGTGATAATTTTTTTTCCTCCGTAGCATAATTATATGTTCCGAGGCTTATAAATGAATTTTCTTTTCTTAAAGTTCGTCCAAAAAATATAAATAATTAATCAATAATAACAATAACAATGACGTCACAGCCGAGGACCGCCCCTCGCAGCTGAGGAAAGGAAAGTGAAACAGGTTTACTGCAGCGTTACAGCAGGACTCAAGGTAAAGTAACCTGTGTTACATTTGTAAACGATAAATATTTGTTATATTTATAAACAAATACAGCTGATAACAGAGAGTACAATGATGTAATTAAACCAAGCTTTCAATACTGTATTATAATAATAATTAGCTGATATTAATTATGTAGGAAACTTAACAATCTACGTCACTCATAAGTGAGAGTGTAAATGTCAAAGTGAATGTTAAATAATAATAATAATTACTTTTTTAAGGGAAATTACTACCTTCCTTTGTGACTAATATCTTAATATTGTGGATTTTAATGTATGTTAAGTTTTCATTATGTAACTACATTAAACCCAGGCCCAGACTCTTGTCATTTCCTGTTTACAGCATGTTTTAGGAGCTCTTAAATCTGACATGAGCTTTTATAAAGTATAAGCTATATAATATATTAATATATTAATATATGTTAATGACAACCTTTGGTGGATGTAATTAAACTAAAAAAAATGAAATGTAAATTGAAAACTAATTAATTAATGTTTTAAAAAATGCTGATGCAAGAATCAAGAAAAAGAAAAAAACCTAAGAAACAAACAACATCCGTGATAAACGTAAAAGTTATCGAACTGCACCGATTTTTCCTGAGCACATTTCAAGTGGAACGAAATGCGCATTGAGGTTGTCAAGGCCACGATCTATATATAGAAACCTCTGAATTAATTCAATGTTAATTTAGGATCAATTAATTCTATTAATTAACAGCAAAAAAATTCATGGAAACAAATCAAATTAAATTAAGTATAATTGTATAATGATGTAAAGGAGTATACGTACATATATTTTACATTTTTATTCCATTGTGAACAAACCTAAAATTAGCCAGATTTCACACATACCAAATTGTAATATTAAATTGCATTACAATAATAATGATTTATGTTCATCATACAATTCATGGTTACCATGGAAATATCCCAAAACCGTGATTTATTTATTCGCAGGTACAGACCAATATCTTCTTTGTTTGATGTAAAATCTAAAAACATAGTGTGTATAATCTAAAAATCTACCTGCTCTCCTGCTGTCTTTCCACAGGCTCATTCATCCAGGATGTCTTTAGATGAAGTAAGATATTAAAGACCATGGAGAACATTTTCTTTTTTCTTTCTTTTTTTTTTTTTTTTGAAAACACTGTGTCATGTCTATAATCTCTGATGCTCATGTTGAACCTGTCATTTCAGGATTTCTCTCTGGTCCCTGATGATGACCCATCATTCCACCTTAAATCCACGTATAAAGAGATCGATAAGCTGAAGGTGCAGCTCCTTCACAAAGCATCTGTAACTTCACCATAATCCCATCACCTCAAACACAAGCTCACGTGAACGTGTGTTTAAATGTCCACAGGCAGAATACGATGGCCTGAAGAAGGAGCAGAAGTTGCTCTCTGAAGCCAGAAACAGTAACATCATGTTTACTCAGGAGTTCCAGCAGCGAGCCAGTACTATGAAAAAGCGCCTGGAGGACGAGAAGATGAACCAAGCCGAGGCACTGAAGAAAGAGCAGGTCGCAAAAACCCCCACAGTGTGAACACTGAATGCACAGAAAATAATTCCCTTATGTTCACATAAATTTTACAGCTGTAATGAGCAGAATGATTCACTTCAGCGATTCGATTCTTTGACTCACCTGTTCAGGTGAATCAAATGTTGAATTTTGATTCATTTGATTCGCAATTCAGAATAGCGTCCCAAAAAAAAAAAAAAAAATTACAGTCCATATACATTTCAGGAATCAGAAATAATTTTATTTGCCAAGGAATATTTCAAGGAAGGTGAATTGAAAATATACAAAATATACAAAATTAATCAACACCTTCTGACTAATCAGAATCAAGCAAACATTGTTTTAGTGTACAGATTAAAAAATGGCTTTCAGTTGTGACTGCCTGCAAGTTATTCCACTTAAAAGACCGAGAAAAATGAACAAGTCACTACGAGTTTAAGGCGATGTACATTATGTAATGATGTGTATTAACTATTAACACCTTCTAATGTTTCCTCTCTGTGTAGGAAAAACTGGCAGACCTAAAAAAGGAGGAGAGCAAACTGAGTCTAGAGCTTCTGAAAGTCCAGCAGGAGTTGGGAAGAATGGACGAAACCCACCAGAGCCTGAAACAGCAGACGGAGGTTTGGGGTTAAGTTTACCAGTCAATAATGCGAGACAGTAATGATTTATTGCCATGTGTTGGAGATGAATAGGGAAGAAGAAGTTCAGATTGAAGTTCAGATTGAAGAAATCAGTTTATGAATAACGCTCGCTCTTTAGGTGTCCGCTGCAGTGCCGGAGAAGAAGGTCGTATTTAACGGCGAGACGGCTGAAGGAGCTAATGCGCTGAGCTTTGATGTAAAACCTCGCGTCGTGTACCCCATGGAGGGAGGCACGGCATTTATCACCTTCGAGGAGGAAGAAGGTGTGTAGAGTTCACTTCAAATCAATATTAAGTAGTTATAGAAGGGAACGATTTATAATCGCACTATCCGGAGTCACCCAGATGAGGATGGGTTTCCTTTTGAGTCTGGTTCCTCTCAAGGTTTCTTCCTCATGTCATCTCAGGGAGTTTTTCCTCACCACTGTCGCCTCTGGCTCGCCCATTAGGGATAAATTCATACATTTACAATTTATATCTTGAATTTATATATTTCTGTAAAGCTGCTTTGTGACAATGTCCATTATTAAAAGTGCTATACAAATAAAATTGAATTGAACTGAATGAATTATTGTATAATTGTGTGGTCCCTGGTGGTCTACCTCCGCACCCCGGGTTTGATTCCCTCTCCATGTTTCTCTGTTTTGCTCCTCAGTTGCTGAAAAGATCTTGGCTCTGAAGGAGCACGAGGTGCAGCTCGGGGAATGTAGCATCACCGTGCGGGCCGAGCCCGTGCAGTTTCTCATCCCAGCCAGTGTTGAGGTACGTCACAAGATCTCTAAATCTCTGCATTTAAACATGTTTCAGGAAAAAAATCAAAATGTACATTTTACCAAATTCGCCAAATGGAGTCGATCTATCCAATGTGTCCGATGTTTGCTTCCTTCTTTACTTCTCCACTTGAGCTCTGATCCTAATGTTGCTAATGATAGTCTGTCTCACCCAGCATCTTTTATTCTTCATCGAGATCTTCAGCGATGACAGGCTGATACTGATTTACTGTCGTCTATAAACATTAAAGATGTAACTGATTATTCAGAATGAACAGATACTATGTTCTAAACAGATACTAATACAGATACAAATAGGAGGAGCATTTTTCAGTGTTATTCAGTGTTTTTTTTTTTTTCTGGTTGCGACTAGAAGTGTGTATCTGGCTGGGATCCCGCAGAAAGCAACAGAACTCGCATTCATTAACATCATTATCATTAACGTGCAGCACTGTGTGATGCATTTACAGTATTCATTCATTCATCCTTAGTAACTGCCTGGTCAGGGTCGAGGTGGTTTAAATTAGGCTACTAGTTTGTTAATATTTGCTTAAACGTTATATTAAATTTGTTAGAAAATATGGCAGGTAGGTACAAACAAAAATAATACCTGAGTTAGCAGGATTTAAAAAAAAAAGTCCTGCACACATTTCTAGTTGAGACCAACTGTGAACTTGAGTTCATAACAAAATAAAAGAAAGAAAGAAAGAAAGAAAAAAACTTTATGGTTTGTTCCACACCAGAAAAATGTGAACTGAATTTCGGCAAGTAACTAAAAACTGGAACATTATCGAGGCTGCCATCCTGGACATCGCTTTTTTTTCTAGTACAATTTGGTATCAGCCTACCACATAGGCTCCGCCTCCCAGTGTTTAATGTTGGAATTGTGATGCAACTTGGGATTGATACCGACTATCAAAAGCTATTTCACAAGAAAAATATTCAAAAATGGATTTGGTGTAGCTTTATTTTGAAGCAAGTACACGAAGACTAGGACACATGTTTATGGAAAAGATTGTGGGTGATGTATTGGGTGACTTCCATTACCTGTTATGCTAGCTACATTAGCATTATCGCTACAGTGCAGAACTTCTCACTCCAAACACGTCTTGCCCGATCGACTGCATTTGGAGTCAAGGGAGAAATTGTTTAAATGTGATTTTCTTCAAATGCTCTCTTTTCGCTTTAGATGGACACTCAGGTTTGTCCTCGCCGCATCCTTGTCTCCAACCTGCCCAAGAAAGACAGTGTGGAGCGCATCCTGGACAAGCTGGAGATTCATTTCTCAAAGACAAGAAACGGAGGAGGCGAGGTGGAGGATATAGTCATGCTGGAAGATTCTGGCAACGTGGTCATCACCTTCCTAGACAGCAACAGTGTGTATATTATATATATGTATATATGTATTATATAGGGGCATTGGTGGCACTGTTGGGCCCTTGAGCAAGGCCCTTAACCCTCTCTGCTCCAGGGGCACCGTATCATGGCTGACCCTGTGCTCTGACTCCAACTTCCTAACAAGCTGGGGTATGTGAAGAAAGGATTTCCACTGTGCTGTAATGTACAGTATATGTGACAAATAAAGGCTTCTGCTTTAGATTGTTCGGAATGTTTAAGTAAATTATGCTAATGTGAAGTTGGGATTTGGTGAATGGATGTCTCGCTCTCTTCCCCTAGTTGCCAGTGGACTTACAGATAAACCGATGCATGAGATTGAGCTGGACAGAGGAAAGAGATGCAAGGTGAAGGTCACGCCCTTTCTCAACGGCGAGATCACGCTTCTCAAGGTGAGAGGAACTTTATGCCTGGTTACTTGACTAATGCTGAATGCACACTATGTGATTTTCCTATCGCAGATTAATTTTGGGCATCTGCAACAAACCCATCCCTCCCATTTTTTATTTATTACTGTTTACTGCTCTTTATAGTATTTTTTTTAATGTAGAAACATCATTATTTTAGAAGGCGTTTTTGCTCTAAAGCATTTCTTTGCATGTGCCTAAGACTTTTGCACAGAACCGTATGTCATCCTCATTATAATCACTTCCAGCTTTCCACTATAACTCCACCCTCAAACTGTGGAAGGCGGGGCCTGTAGGGTGGGACGATGTCAAATTGCACCATAAATCTTATCTACATGACTGTGTGACATTCCTGAAGAACTGGGTGTGGTTTTTAGACTTTCATTACTACCTCAGACCTGCCAGCCTGTGTAGGAGCTCTGAAGGTTAATATCGGTGTATCGTTCCAAAATATGCCAAAAAATGCGGTCATCTTTTTTCCTCCGAAAAAAAATGACACATAAACCAATCGATGTGAATCTGGAATGATTGACAGTTGCATAGGTGCTTCGAACTGTTCGGGATTAACTGGAAGCCCTGCCTGGAACTCTTGACTTGATTTTCTCACTTTGAAAGATGATGCTGTTTCATTCATTTTAATTTGAAGATTAATCCGTAAGGGTTAAAAGGTCCCACCTTTCCTGTAATTCCGTCCTCAGACGTGTAACACGACCTGCTCCAAGACCGTGCTGCTGACGGGAATCCCCACTGTCATGGAGAAGGACAACCTGCAGGACCTGCTGGAGATCCACTTCCAGAAATCCGCCAACAGCGGAGGAGAAGTGGACGCAATCGTGTACAACCCAGTGGGCGAGAGAACCCTCGCCGTGTTCCAGGAGGACACTGCCAAACCTGAGTAGAACCATTAAAGTGGACTGAGCCGTAAAATCCTATACTGATATACTGGGTTTATGTAATGGACTTTTCATCTAGATACAGGCCAATCATATTACTTACCTGGTTTATAATATCATGATTCTAAGAATATTTAAAATAAATCTACCGTACATTTCTCTATTCCTGTATCTGTTTGGACAGCATTTTAATCGAACCTTCTTAGCGCTGCACTCGGGACGTTATCACTTCTAGCATGCCGGGCATGTGACTCTATTACCTTCACAAATTCATGAAAAGAAATGAACCAGGGTTGGAGCTAAAGTTTCAGTGATGAAACGTGAACGCGTTTATCTCTTAAGCTTTAAAGTAAGAGAGTTGAGTTCTTTAGCATTGAATTAGCAAATACACAAAATGTGGCTGACTAGAATCCGTGCTAATGGCTTGAAGAAATTAAGGACATTCGAATAATTTGCTTAATAATTTATTCATTTATTTTCAATCTATAATTTGGGTAAGTGGGTTGCAATTTCAAAATGGCCTCATCAGTCAATGTACCAATGAAAATAAAAAAAGGAAAAAAGTGAGGACTTAAATTTCTTCTTCTCATGATCCTCAGGAATTTCACATGAAGAACATGTGACCTGTGGAATATTCCAAATACTTGTACAGTTTTCCTAAGCTATAATGGGCGATTCGAGGAAAATGAAGTTGCAGGCATGAGATGTTACACAATTACACCAAAATAATATTATTTCTGAAGTATTTGAATGATTATATGTCAAAAAATATCTTAACTTTACATACAGATTGGTAAATGTAGGACACAAATAGCACCTCAATGGTCGAATCACCCTGCAGCAAGCTAACACGGCTAGCTAGCAACTCACAAACTCTGCTGTCTGTTGGGTTACGTTACGCTAATTAGCAAACCGTTTCACTGGAGTCATTTTAAGCTGAGCTAGCTAGCGTTACAAGTTTGTAGACGATCAGAAATGAAAAGCTGTTTCAAAATAATCATTTACATGAGCTCATTTACTAATGTGATGACCAGCTTTTCTTGTAGCCAACATTTCCCTCATGCTTTGATTTTTTTTGTGTGTGTATATTGTTAGAAATCTTTCCCGTAGTTCATCGTAGCCAGCTAGCCTAGCACAACTAATTGTAAATAATTGCTAATTATCTAGCCGTGTTAGCTTGTTCCAACATAGAGGTAACCATGTTTAAAATGTTTCTGGTCGAGTTGAAAAACTAACCAGGGATTAATATATTTGAACATTTTAAGCAGGGATAGCTTTGTGCTAGAGCAGTCAAAGAAATCTGACACAACTAGCTAGCAAGTTAAAAGTTACGCTGCGGTTGTGTTATGTATCTTTCACAACAATCTGTTTTCGGGTGTCGCAAAAGAAATGAACTTTAATTGATCTAATTCAGTGATTTAGTGAGACGTGTTTTACATCTAACTTAAGGATTAGACTCTCAGGATTTCTTCTTCTGCATCCCTTTTTTCACCCACTGTACCATTAGGACTGAGAATGTGAAGAATGTTCTACGTGGAACTGATTTAAAACAGAAACTAAACACAGAAAGGTGATGTAAATGCTTAAGAACACAAGCTGTTCTATTCACAAGGAAATAAACACCACCTCGTACTTTTATGTAGTTTTATTGTAAAAACAGTAACAGCAAGATGAAGTATAACAGCCGACCATTCCGAACGGCTCACAGCACACGTACAGCACGTCAAAATAAAAAGGTCTTAATGCAGAACCACATGAAACGTGAACAAAACTATGGTCTAACGTCCATCAGGCACTTGGGAGAAAGAAAGGTTTAGGAGGTTCGGTTCAGTTCAGTTCAGTTCCTGAACTGATAAAAGGAAAAGAGACAAAAACAATTTTTTATATCAAGTTGTAACATGTACAGTAAGCTAGTACAGCGACGCTCTACTCGTTTAGCTAAATCGTCATCATCGTCGTTTTCCGTGTGTCAGCGTCCCCAAATGAACAGTACAGTACATCGCTTGTGAATCGTTACTGCAACATTTTCCTTTGCATAACTGATATCACAGATCTACAATTTCACCAGTGTAATATAAATATTTTCAGCATATATCTATATAATCCATAGTGTGTGTCTCGGAATACATGGAATAAACAATGTTAAATCAGGAGTGATAATCTGGTGTCCTGTCCTCCAGCTCTCGCACACATCCATAAAAACATTTCAAATTAAAAACACTCGACTCCGCCTCTTTGTTCAGGTCATCGTTTCGCTGATATATGTTTATGGAACATGAAGATTTGTTTTCCTGGCTACAATATTCATTAAAGTACTCTCCAGAATAATTATTGGCACCCTTCATTTACACCCAAAAAAAAAAAAGAAAGCGCAAAAATGAATGTGCTTATTTAAAAAAAAAAAAAAAAAAAAAAAAAAGGCAATTACACAAAACAATTAAAATTTCCACTCAACAGGAAGAATTACTCATTCTATTAAGAACTACTCTAACAATTAAAAATAATAATAATGCAATCGGGAGTGTTAAAAATAAATTAATAAATAAAAAATATGATTATTGACACCCCTAAGGAATATTTTAATGAATTCTCTCCAGGGCAGGGTGCCAATAATTTTGAGAAGGGGAGGAGGAGTGTATAGAGTTGTATTTAAACATTTTTCCCCACCCAAACACAATGTACCAGTATTGTTAAGCTCTAAATATCATGTGTTAGTGTGTCTATATATATATATATATATATATATATATATATATATATATATATAT
>CM075015.1:1701286-1715690 GCA_037576675.1 Pangasius sanitwongsei | reverse complement strand
CCAATCACTGATCGCCGCTGTCCCAAACAACCAATCACTGATCGCCGCTGTCCCAAACAACCAATCACTGATCGCCGCTGTTACAGATGACCAATTGATTACCACCATCATTCCTAACAACCAATTACAGATCAACGTTGTTCTCTACAGCCAATCATGGATCACTATTTTTCCCAAAGCCCAATCGCTGATTAGTATTTTTCCTGACAACCAATCAGTGATCATCATTGCTTGCCCTACAAACACACCTCTTTTTTCTTGGTTTTGAACTCACTTCTTGGTGATATTTACAGTAATAAAAGAGTTTTATTCCATTTGTAACCGTTTCGTTTGTGTCGATTCCCGACTCCTCACAACCGCCGCTTCGTTTTATCTGCGTTCTTGATAGAAACGAAAGAATTTGGCGAAATACGTAAACAATTATTTTTGTGATCGCCAAAGACGACTTCTTTCTATGGTAAACACATCATAATCTATTATTTTCTACTCTGATAAAACTTTACTTGATTCTATGTCTTTTCATCAAGTCTTCCTTCGTCATCCTTTGATATGCAAATTAATTCAACGATTCAACCAATTATGCAAATGAGTCCGTGACGTCAAGCATTTTAGCTGCTTTCCCATAAAAACAAACCAAAAAAAAAAAAAAAAAAAAACACCAACCAACAAATTAGCACCAGATTTTACTAAACACATGGGAAACATTTTAAAAAATAATAATTTTATGTAAAAAGCTATAAGTTAATATAAACATATTTAATCCAAACAGCCTGAGAAAGGTCTCATGTCGTTACTTCTTCTTTGGGAAGGTCATGTGATTTTACAAGCCTCATAATTCTGGGTGTGACCTCAAAATAAAATAAAATAGTAAAGGTTTTTATTATTCCTAAGTTTAAGGTCAGGTTGCATCAGACAGGCTGGAGAGCTGACAACATCTTACACCTCAAGTGTGTCCAAGTGCTGGCTTGAGGAACTGCACACACCTTCATCTTAATCGAAAAGGTGCAGAATATACAGAAAATGTAAACAAACAAACAAACAAACAAATAAATAAATATGATGCACACTTCGCACCTGCAGCTTATTCATGGCTTTTATTTCCATAAACCAGCTCGCGCGACTGAAAGTGCTCCTCAGTTCTTTTTTTTTTTTTTTTTTTACTTAATTAATTTTTTTTTTTTGCATAATGAGACGTCTAAACTTTCAGTCCGAGGTTTAAAAGTCGCGGGTTAAACTGTGAGGTTAAAGAGTCGAGCGTATTTTAAAGCAGAACTGTTAATTATTGACGCGCGCGCGCGCGCCGGCTGAAGACGAGGGCACGAGATAAAGCAGGTCTGAATGAACTCACCGTCCTCAGCGCCGCCATCACACCGCCGCTTCACACCAAAATCTGACCGGCTGGCAACAAACACGGCTTCCTTAACCGTTCCGGATTTGCGTGTACGTCGTTAAAAGAGGGTGTGTTTCAAATCGCAATGTAGTGAAGTACTATCTAGGGCAGGGGTGCTCACACTGCCATGGCAAGAGATCTACTTTTTCATATTATTATTATTATTATTATTATTATTATTATTATTATTATTATGGTAAGATAAACCATGTAAAATATGCACATACACTCTAAATTTGGACTTTGAAAAATTGAAAAATTATTTTGAGAGTTTTTATTCAAATAATGTTATGCAATCAGTTTTCATTCAAAGAAATGGCAAAAGTAATGCACTAGCGGGGGGCGTGGTCGAGCGTCAGTGGTGGATGGAGAGGAGGCGGGGCGAACCGGCAGGTAACGTGTGATGATTGTCACCTGTGTCTTATTACCGCCAGTCTACGTGTTTGTGTCTCTTTGTGCGTTGTGTAACTGCCGTAACCAGAGAAAGAGAGTGTGATATAGTTGGCAGAGCTTGCAAGACATGAACTGATGCACAGACACACCCACACGCCACAAAGCGTTAATCTGAACTTGACAGAGCGAAAGCTGCGGGTCCCGGACGGACCCGTTTCTGTTGAGCTGGTTCTGATAGTGCGTCAAAAAGCATGGACTGAATTGTCTGGACTGGTTTTCTTACAATCGACTGGTCGATCGAGATCGATGTAATGAGCTCCCCTGATCTAAGGGACAGGTTCCCAGACTTGGTCCTGGAGTACTCTATTTTAGTGTTTTCACTACTTCCAACAGCTAATTAACAGCCCTTTCCTTTTCCAATTATATATAATAAAGACTAACCTTGGGCCTCATTTATCAAGCTGAATATGAACGGATTTATTCGTAAATCACTTGTATGAGCGTTTCAGGTTCAGAAATTTGGTTTTGATGAAAATCCCATAAAATCGTTTGTAAACCTACTCGTGCTCCTGAGTGTGTAAATTTACACATAAGAAGACCAACTAATGTAAACCTCAACTTGGATCGACTTCAAATCATATAATCTGCATGGATTACTGTACTTTTATATCTGGAATATACTGTGGAGTTTAAACTGTTTATTTTAATTACGTTTACAGCGTTTAGCAGACGCCCTTATCCTTATAGAAGAGCTTTAGAGTCTCGATCAGAAACGCATCATCATGCTAGTTCAGGGACTGATAGTACAATCACGAACATTTAGAGAAATCCAGTCGTTTTATATTATTGGCCTTAATTAAAGAATATAAAAAAATAAAGAAAGTGAGCCAACACACACCCATAAATTAAGACACATAAAACTAATCATTCAGTCATAACAAAAGATAAATACAAACGGAACACGGGCCGATCTATCTGCACAAAGCCGTAAGATGTAAACAAACGCCTAGTGCTCGCTTATTATTATTATTATTATTATTATTATATTAAATATTTTTACTGACCTAGAAGTGAGTCAAAAAACCTCCACTACTTTCTTTCAGTCTTTATTTTGATCACTCATTTCGTGCTCCCATCTGTCTGTACACTTTACCTTTTATGGAGTTTTGTGGGCGTCACTAAATGCAAATGAGCTGTATCGGGAACGCGCTTTGCACTTTACAGGTCATCAGCATGCACATGCGAGTACGAAGAAAATCAGCATTTCCAAAACTTTGGAAATCCAGTGGAGAATTTTGGTTTGGTTTGGTTTGGTTTACACAAACATTTACTTTACACAACTTTACTAAAAGATTGATAAATGAGACCAATTTTACAGATTTTGCCTGTCCACGATCACGCAGTGAATCCCAAAAAGTTTGCGCTTCTTCACCGTATAAATTCACTACACAGGGTACAACAGAATGGCCATGTGGACCTGATGTCCGTTAGAGATTCGGCCAATTAAAATTAGACCTCACACACATTCTGATGTGGATTTTTCTGCCTTTGGATATGTAAACATTATACATACTTGATTAGTATTTATATAGTGAATTTTATATGTAATAGAAATGTTATAATGTTTTACATTGACTTTAATAATCCATGCGGTTGTTCAGGTGGCAAATCTGAAGTCAAGAAGCGCTGCACATGAACCGATCAGACTGATTAATTGATTAATTAATTGATTGATTGATTATCATTTAGACTCCAGAAAGTCTTTCCTGCTCAAAGCCAGAAGGCACAGCCTGAGTGAATCCTAGAAGTCGGTTTGAGACACACCCGGTGTGTGTGTGTGTGTGTGTGTGTGTGCTGACTCTGACTCTAAACAATTGCCTGATGACTAAATAATTAAAATAAATTAAGAAAATTAATGAAATGACTAAAAGTGCAGCACAGACACAGTATTAATTCTGTTTTTTATGTCTGTTTGGTGTATATTTGTGTTTAAACAAACAAACAAACAAACAAACAAACAAATAAATAAATGTGTAAGGGTGATCTCGTTGGAAAGAAATCGATATTAATATCTGGGCGGTGTGACGATTTTCTTACCTCTGATTGGACGACACGAGCATCTGTTGCTCAGATGGTCAAATGAGTTCATCAGTGTCTCATCCTATTGGTCGAGCCGAGGGGCGTTGGACTTTTGCTCCTCGCTGATTGGACAGAAGGAGTTTGCGTCAGGTTGCGTTCGATTTACGCAGAGTTTGCGCAATTCCTGCGCTACAAACAGGCTGGTGAATGCATAAATAAAAACTCACCTCCTTTATAAACAAACAAACAGCAATAAACCTTAATGAAAAATAAATTCATTTATATTAATTAATTGCTATTACTTTTACAGATGTCTTATTATAATATCATTAAATATCATTTAAAGAGAAAAGGAGTAATTAAATAAATAAAAAAGCAGTTTGAGCAACTGATTTTACTGCTGAAAATAAAAACCTTATTATTTGGTAAATTAATTTATAATTGACATATTTTATATTATAATACTTTTAATAAAATAAGTAAATAAATGTAGTAAGTAAATATATAAATAAATTATAACACCCACCACCTGGTAAACAAGTTTCTTAATATTGTGTTAATTAATTTATTTTACTTTTACATATTTTTAAAATTATAATTATTATATGTATTAGATAAAAAATCTAATATTATAAATATCTAATAATTAATAAACATTATTTAAGTGAAAAAGTATGTAAATAATTAAAGTAAGTAGATAAATAAATAAATTGTAATAAAATTGTAATAAACCATAATAAAAAAAACCAGCAATGTTTCTTTATTTTAGGCTGTAAATCGCTGAAAGGCCGTCTGTAATGTTACTGCTGCAAAAAAAAAAATCATTTTGTAAATTATTTGACATTATATTAAGAAATCTCTCAAAGTAACATTATTAAATATTACTGTTTAAGAAAAATGTAACCAAATAGATTGATAAATAAACAAATAATTTAACAAACAAATAATTCACATGTTCAGACTTTTTTAATGTCATATCAGAGATGACTTGCTGGAAAAAAGAACAAACTAGAGTCAGATCACCATGCTTATTTAATTTCCACGTGTTTAACAGAAGTCTTCATTTGTGAAGTAATGAAAAAGTGCAGCAGACACAGTTCTGCACAGAAAAAGCGTGCAGTCTAAACTCTGCTCTGAGAATCAGGAATGTGCAAGAACATTTTACTGCGTTAGTAAAGGACATTAGTGTAACATCCAGTGCAGTAAAACATCATTTCAAAACTCTGGATTACTTCCTGTTCTGATTAAAGAGAGAACATAATCACAATATCATCGTAAAAAAAGTAAACAATCAACTCATCCAGTGTTCTTATAGGAACCTTGAGGAGTTGCAGAAACAGAATCAGCTCAGACGATGTAAACATTAGCCTTTTTTTTGTTTGTTTGTTTTTTTTTTTTAAGGGATCTGACTTTTGAAGCCGTAGTTGAGCTCGGCTCCTCCGCTCAGCAGCAGGTCTATTCCGGTGCAGAAGGTGGCATCAGCGGCCAGGAAGAGAGCGACGAGTCCACTTTCCTCCTCGGTGCCCATCCGCCCCAGCAGCTACGACAAGCACGCACAAACACAGCGTGTTATTTTTTTATTTTACACAGTTTATGATTTTACAACGCTCTTAATGGATCAGCAGCTTCATATAATCTCTGAGAAACGTGTGAGCGGCTTGAGACTTTCAGAAATACCGAAGCAGCCTTTTGTGTTTCTGCTCCGAAAACTGCACCGCCCTGTTTAATTTACAGTTATTTAACATCATTCGGCTCATTTATCCATCTATTTCTCCGGCTTTTTAATATTTAATGATATAGTTTTAGAGCTCTTTTAGAGTTATTTTCTCTTTCATGTTTTTATAAATGTATTATAAAACAAATTAAGCGGTAATTTAAACCTATTTCTACCACAGCGGTGTCGAACTCTCAAATCTGACTGGTCAGAAGGTCTGGA
The DNA here is from genome assembly GCA_037576675.1 of Pangasius sanitwongsei. Lineage (NCBI taxonomy): Eukaryota > Metazoa > Chordata > Actinopteri > Siluriformes > Pangasiidae > Pangasius > Pangasius sanitwongsei. Next base: position 1,709,892 of record CM075015.1, on the reverse strand, counting down.
TTAATTTTCCATAACAACAGCTCTGATATTAATGCGCACCTTCTAATACATTATCGTTTCCATAGCAACAGCTCATTCACAGGGACCTTTACAGCAGACGCTCCACATTATGGGATCGTGGTGAAGTTTTCTGTCATTTATTTAACATTTATGGAAGGAGTCTCCAGTATCAGCGCTTTGTAACAGTCAGAGGTGAAGCTGTAAAGTAGTATTCTGTTGTTCAGAAAGAAATCTGATCAACCAAAAGAGTCTGCAAACACACACACACAGACACACAGACACACAAACACACACACACACACACACACACACACAGCCGGTTTGTTGGAGAAAGTTCTGGCTCTGTTTAAACGTTCTTCATTTTTCTTCTCGCCTTCAAACACTTCCTGCTCTCCATTCTCTCTCTCTCTCTCTCCATTCTCTCTCTCTCTCTCCATTCTCTCTCTCTCTCTCTCTCTCTCCATTCTCTCTCTCGTTACCTGTGAGTTCTCTCCCTCTTTGATGGCGGCGGCTGCGTCGGCTGTATGGCCTGCGAGCTCCTCCCACAGAGGCGTCATCACATTACCAGGGGAAAAGCTGCAAAATAATAATGATAAAAATATAACAATTAAATAATTTTGAATATTTTGAATTATAATATTAAATAATGAGCAAAGAAGGACTTCAGACTTATCACAGACTTGCTATGATACGACAGAACATGGTCAGGACATGCTTTTCTGCGTGTATCACCTGTATGTCTGGAGTACAGACCGATCCCCTTGGCTTAAACCGCACATTAAATTATTTAATATTCATTGATATTTGATATTCATAGATTTTACTTGTTTTGATTTTGCGTCTTGGTCTTAAATTATTTGTAACTTGTAACCCCAAAAACATACTGAACTAATTATTTTTCAGTTTTTTAAAAAAAACGTGGTTGTACATTGTTGTGCACTGTATTTTATTTATTTATTTAATTAAATAAAAATCAAGGAGCATACTACTTATTGAATATTTCTTCAATTTTTGGGCTTCGAATTTTAATTACAGTAGAAGGTATGCTCTAATGCACGTCTCAAACATAAAGCCCGCGGGCGGCCTCGTTTCATTCGGCCCGTGCGAAGCTGGAAAAAATAAAACAATAGCGAAACGGCTTGCAATCTTTCCATATTAATAACGTTGCCACGAAATACAGGAAACTTATGACATCTCATTAAAATGACAGAGGGAAATTACACCCTATATTATAAATCTTTAGCGATTTTCCTTTTGCAGTAAACTCCGGGAGCTACTTCGCCGTCTCTCACCTCCATATCTCTGTGCTTACAGTGTAGTAAAGCAGCTTTCGTACAGAAACCGGAAGAAAAATACATCATCCCAATCGGATAATCCTGTTTCACATCACACCCTTATAATCTGCATAATAAATGTTAATGGTTTCTGTTAGTCCTCTTTCTTCCTAAAGAATCATCCTAGTCTAGTTTCAGAGCCTACAGATTATCGGTGACCCCTTCAGAGTCTCAGGAAGATGCCGATGTGGCCCGGGCAGAATTGAAGTTTGACGCCCCTGCTGTAACGGTGCATTACAGGTGACCACACATGCATGGTTTAGTTAGAGAAATAAAGTAAAATGAAATAAAAGAAGAAGAAAAAGAAAGAGGTAAATGATCAGAGCCAGAACTCACCAGTTAACTCTCACATTGTAGCGACTTTCATCTACAGCCATGGCTTTGGTCATAGAGATGATCGCCCCCTAATGCACAAACATGAGCATTACACGGCTCTCAAACCCCCGCGTGACAACAGCCCGAGTCCAACATATTCAGCAAAATATTTGCACGTGTTGATCAGGATAGTACTCTCACATTAGGATGAAAAAGAGTTTTTAATCAGGTTTCTGTTTCCTCGTATTAACGTCATGCTTCTGGAGTTATTTATAACACACTGCCTGATGCAGCGCTGTTAAATTCTGGATTCTGATTGGTCAGAAGGTGTTGATACATTTTCTGTACCATAAAGAACCTTCGATGTGGTGAGGTTTTCTGTAAGGAGACGTATATTTTTGTTTATTTTGATGCAAACTTTGCCAGTCATGTGAAAGTTCTCACCTTGGTGGCTACGTACGGAGCGGCGTGTTTCTGTCCGATAGACGCCACCAGGCTGGAGACGTTGATGATGTTGCCTTGTGTTTTTCGCAAGTACGGGAGAGCAAACTGAACAGGAAAGAAGAGAAAGGAAACACAAATATTAGCACAAACTATCAGCACAGGGATTTCAAAAATTTTGAAGCCATGTGTCCCTTTAGTGTAAATTCTACATTTTCCAGCTGGTGTTGGATAACTTTCTTCTTTCAATAAATGAAATGATCATTTTAAAACTGTATTGTACTCAGGTTTTTTTTTTTTCTTTTCTTATCTTATATTTTGTTTGAAGATCTGAAACTATAAATGTGACAAATAGAAGAATACACTTTTCACAGTACTGTATAATCACAGATCAATTACATAATCGCATAATCTATATCTAACTTCTTTCACATAAAGGTAGTTTTATTCACACTGCAGTTAGATTCTATAGTATTGTAAGTTTTAAGTTACTGAGCTTTATCATTTTACAAACAGCTTTGTAATTTTAACCCTATAAGAGCTGTACTAATAATGACATCATCATCATCAGCATTAAAACGACTCTTTATTGTCCAGATACGGTAATGGACAGGATAGTGGGCGGCGAAAACATTGTGCAAAGCAACAGTCAGTAATAACAGACCTCCAATGTTCGGTTATATTGTGTAGAAGAGAAACAAAGGCAAGTTTTTACACACATCCAGTTTCCATGTGAGTGCTGGACAACAAACCCTGAGCAAACAGAAAACCCGATCAATCTGGCGCCTCACCTTGGATGCGAGGAAGTAGCTGATCAGATTCAGGTTGAGTAAATCTCGAAACTCCTCTGCGCTGGTGTCGTCTGTGGGTTTATGAGGAGGATCTGAGCGCAGAGCACGTTCACGTTACTATTCACTCAAGCCACGTCACTCTCTTTACCAGCAGTAAATGTTTAAAAGAAGTTTCCTAGCTCAGAATTAAGAGACACACACACACCCTGTGTCATGCTGTTAGAGGAAAATAACCAGGGACAGGGTGGTGTGATGAAGCGGGGTTGCTGTTTTCACTCTGAAGTTGATTATTTTCCTATAACAGCACATCCTGAAGTGGTCTATTCCTCTTATACCACGGCAATTTACCAACGATTACAATTATTAACCTATTAAAGAACTACACGTCATACATTTTATCCATTTATAGTTACTTTTAAAGTTGTGAAACGTCCATGAACCAAGTTACTTCTTAACCTGTTCTTACTTATGTTATAGCAGCAATAAACAGTGAACCTTTTTCTCTGTCTTAAAGTAAATCCGAAAAAAACAAACAAAAAAAAACCGCATGTTGTCATGTTACTAAGAAACCATAAAGTGTAAACTCCTCTGTCCTGAAGATGTTACAGATGTTACACAGTGCTGACACTGGAGACTCCTTCCATAAATTTTACTTAAACCAAAATGTAATCATATCAACGATTTTTTTCAATCGGTTCATGCGAAGTGTCCCCTGTACGTCCCTGTGAATGAGCTGTTACTATAGCAACAACGACGTATTAGAACGAGCGCATTAATATAAACCTGTGATTTGCATCTTCTGACCAATCAGAGCCCAGAGTTCAGCAGCGTTGCAGTGTAAGTGAAAATAAAGTCAGTGTACAGAAAGCAGGGAGCTGAGAGTCGGACACTTACGCCAGCCTGCGTTATTCACCAGACAGTCGATTTGTCCGAAGCGCTCGACGGTCGTGGTGATCAGCCTCTGAGGAACAAACACAAACACTGTACAGTAACAAAACAATAAAGTTCCGACCACGTTACAGCTCCGGAGTGTGAGACGCACCTTAATGTCCTCTTCTTTAGAGACGTCACAAGACACGAAGAGACACACACCCGGTCCCGCTTTATTGAACTCCTCCTCCACATGTTTACCTTCTTCAGCTTGTGCAGGGAAAAAAAAAAAATCCCTTACATGTCACACAACAAAACCACAAAACCACAAAAGTGTTTTTCAACAGGAAAACTGCCCGGAAATCGCACGAAAACACGTGACTTCGTGTGAGTAATACGTGATAAATAAAACAACGTCCTACAGGTGAAACATTTACTAATCATGTAAATAATTCACAAATTAGAGTGAAAGAAACATGTGTACGAATCACATGCAGAATGCAAAAAAATGACATTAATACAAAAGAATAATGCACATTATATGTAAAAAAAAATGATTCATATATAAACTAAAAAGTGTGTAAAAATGCATGCATATCATCGTCATGTGATTATTCACAAGCGAAGGTCGTGTGTAAATGGACACGACATGTGACTTTAGGGAACTTTGCACCCGTGGCAGATGTGTATTTACCCTCAGCAGAAGTGCACTACGTTCTCACAGCATACAAAACTGTGGTTTCTACTGCAGCCTAAATAGCGCACTACAGTCTATCCAGTATAAATTCTTCCTCAGTATAGTATACGTGCAACACAAAGGGGATAAAATATTGACTTCTACACCTACATACTGCACCATGTGCTGAAAAGGGAACTATTTTTCTCAGTTATTTTGCAATGAAAATGTCCAACAATAAGGAAGCCATCTCAAATTCAGCTTCATTCTCCCCCCCAAGATGATTTCTACTCCTACATAGTGCACTATTTCTCTAAAAAGGAAGTCATCTTCATTTTAAAGTCCACTAAATAGGCCAGAATATAAATTAATTGTTTCTACACCTAGATAGTGCATTACGTGTCCAAAAGGGAGCTTAATTCGCCTGCTATCTGTGTACTGCATGCCCAATAATGAAGTCATCTAGAACTCCATTCTCTCACTACAGGTGCACTAGATAGTGAACATAATGGCCTCTACATCCTACATAGTGCACTACTTGGCTAATAGGGAAGTCATCTTCATTTGAAAGCCTAATTAAGGGTATTAAATAATAGCTTCAACACCTAGATAGTGCACTGTGTGTCCAAAAGGGAACCAATTGTGGCTGCTTTTCGTGCACTATCAGGGATCCATGTCAAATTCATCTCCATTCTCTCACTAGATAGTGAACATGAAAAGTTCACCGCCCTACAAAGTGCACCATTTGTATAATAAGGAAAGCATCTTCATTTGAAAGTGCATTAAATACTGTAGGCTAACTAAAATATTGACAGCTGTGACAGATGTGCAATAAGCTGAGAGCTGTTTGTGTTTCTACGTCATCAAGTTGTTGTTTTTTTTTTTCGTATAAAGGCAATATTCAGCAATATTCATTAATAAAAGTAAACAAGTAAATATAACTGTATGTATATAAAAAGTCAGCTCTTACCTCCTCTGGCGCAGAAAACCACTTTAGCCCCGTTCTGCACTGAAAAATCATAGTTTTTGTTTGTTTAGTAACTTGTCCAACTTTTCCTCTTATTTTCCTCCAAACCGAACTTACCGAAGACTTTAACGACGCCTCTTCCGATACCTTTCGAACCTCCAGTCACAATCACCACCTTGTCTTGGTATCTCTGTGCACTCGCCATGCTCCTGCAGCTCATGTCTACAGAACCGCTGTTAGGAACTGAAACGAAATACATACAGTCAGGTGATTTTTGTTTTCCTTCCGTAACACACACACACACACACGGTGCAGTTACACAGATCCGCCACCAGGGGGAGACAAAACACAAAAAAAACCCATGATTACCAGGACTGCAGGGTAAGATCAGCTGAAGATGAGACAGCAAATCTGTTAGATCAGGAGTATGGAAGTATCTTCAAAACTAATTGCAAATTGTATCTGCAGTTGTGTTTTCTGTTTGCGGTCCCACAAATTGTGACGTAATTCAAACGAAAATTACCCTTTGCATTTTCATTTACACGAATGTACAAGGTCTGGCAAATGTCAAATGGCAAAGCGAAGTCCATTTGCAAACGCATTTCGCATGTCTTATGAGTTATGACTCTGTCATATCGAAATCGCAATAGCAATTTGCTTTTTCACTTCCTCGGCGTTGCGTATGGAGCCTGCGAAAATTCAAATGCGATCGCAATCCGCTTTGCATTCGCATTTCCGAAGCCTGGCACAGAAACCTGCCAATCAGTGTTAGGGGTGGGAGTACACTATGGGGTTTGTTTGTATTTGGAAGTGACATCAGTCACAGTCAGTCGCATACAGGAGTTCTCAAACTTTAAACAGTTAATTAGTATTTCAATGGAGTTTAAAATGTATGAAGTTGTGACGATGAACTTTCGTTAACTTTTGTTAAATGGCTGATGTAAATGGCGGGGCTCTTCGTTCCCTGCGCACAGAAACTGCCCCACTGGCACCGAGGGCCTGTTTACAGCAAAAACAACACATGGCTTTTCTACAGAACTGTCAAGAGCTTCAGGTGTATTTTTAAAAGCATGTGCACATTCAACTGTCAAATCCTAAACTGTCAATCATCCAACAATTCATAGCATTGAAACCACATTTATCATACAGAAACATACTGTTGGAGATGTTAAGGGCAACAGAACTTGTAAAAACAACAGAACACTATTCCTGGAAAAAAATAATTGTAGAGATAAATTAAAATGTAAGTATGGCTTGTTTACAAATTTCATATTTACAGTATATATAGCATGTTCATATTGCACCATGGTCTCTTGCACTTCAGTATTTGTTTTACCCTTGTTATTGTGGCACATGTTTGTATTCTTTATCTCTGTATCTCCCTTGACTTTATATTTTTGATTCTGTGTCTGCACCTGACATCAAGACAAATTCCTACTACTGTAAAGTGGTCTTTACTGTACCTGGCAATAAACGGTTTCTGATTCTGATATTCCATTTAGTAGCATGGAAATGGGAAGAGTTCAAAATTGTACTGCAGTCAGCCACTAGAGGGCCTCAGAGACATTTAAGCTTCACTTTTAAACCCTTGTTACAACATAAACCTGTATGTACAGTCACTGAGTGAAAATAAACGTTGGATGTACGAAATAAATTGGCCATTATTCATAAATCAGTGTGAAATAAAGACTCACAGAGTCTCACAGAGTGTCACAGACATATGAAATATAAATGATTATTCATTTACAGAGTGGAAAATTTGACAATACTGCCCTTAAACACATTGCCACCAGTATTCCAGTACTCAGTAGTCATCAGTGCCACTTTATTGTACATTGTCTTTTTCTGTGCTATGTGTTACAATGCATTACAATGCAAAAATGTGACGATGTAAAGGTCGCTGAAAACGGTCATTTTAGTCGACTTTGGAGCTCTATTTCTGGTTAAAACGATACCTCAGACACAGCTACAGAGCAAATTATGTTTCAGTCCATCATTTTCTCTGGGTCAGAGACTTTGTTTATTTGGGACTTTGGGAGAATTGATAAATGTATTTTTTTTTTTTATTTATTTACTTTTAGAATATGGTGAACCTGTGGTACATTTTATTTACAATATTAAACCTCTGTTTGTAGCCACATTTGATTAATTTACTTTTATACAGACAAAAAAGCACATTGTTTTGCATTGTTTATAATTCAGAAATAAAAAAGGAATCTTTCCAGTCATAATTTTTCTTCATTCAAATTTTGTTCGAAACATTCTGCGAATCGAATTGAAACGATTCATGAAGCCAGTATCGAGAATCGAATCGAATCACAGATATATGCATATTTATTTGTGCATGTTTTCTGTGTGTTTACTTGTGAAGATTTATTTAAGTATACTGTATACTGTACTGTATATTTAGTTAATTTTATGCCCATGTATGTGGTATTGAAATTTTGACTTTAATTTACTGCTTTTTATGTAACCAAGTTATCATAAGTTTTTTTTTTCTTTTCCTTTATTTTCCTCCAGAATGTTTTTATTTGTTGTATTTAATTTGAATTTCGTTGGTTTCCATATCGCATTAAAGGTAGGAAAAGATCTGACAAGATCTGAAAAGATCTTGGTATGGAGACTTTTTATATCCACAGTATATGGAATGTTAGCTATCACTGTTAGCTCACTGTATAGATAAACGAGGAAAAATGTGAGGAGTTAATACAATTCTTTTTACATCACATTTCCCCTGAGGCAGATATGGTGTTCTGTTGTGATAAAACAGACTGATAAAATAAATAGCATATTGTGTAAACCAGTAGTCAAGGTTGCTAAAAAGTTAGCTAACACTAGGCTAACTATTATATTAGGCTAATCTGTTAAGTGCAAATTAGCCTACTCACGTACACTGATGATGGTAACTGATGGTAAATTAGTGTGACTTCCTCCAATTAGCCAAGGAGTATGGGCAAACATGAACTACAGCTAATACCGACAGCTAGCATGGTGATAACTCTGATGATACAGCCTAGCTTGCATGCTAAATACGACACAAACTGGTTAGATAAATACAGAACGTAGCTAATATTTGTAGTGATAATTCCTTTTTTGTTGGTTGTTTTTTGAAGCACCCTGGAAATCACAGGATGGCAAAAATACGTAATAAGGAGAAATATGAATTTATGAATAAAACTGAAGTGATTTTCTGCCATATTTTTGCAGGGATT
>CM075015.1:1679457-1701186 GCA_037576675.1 Pangasius sanitwongsei | reverse complement strand
CAAAAATACGTAATAAGGAGAAATATGAATTTATGAATAAAACTGAAGTGATTTTCTGCCATATTTTTGCAGGGATTGGCTTTGGATACACCGCATCTCTGACCAGGATAAAGCGGTTACTGAAGATGAATTAGTGAATGTATTTAATGTACCTCTGATATGACGCAGTGTATGTGTTGTGTGAGATTACTCAAATGCTGTGGTCGTCACAGGATCAGACAGGGTTTGGATGCAAATGTAGGGACAACCCAAAAGGAAAAAGCAAGCTCGGGGTCAGAAGATCGTCAAACAGACAAGGATTAAACTCTCAAACTACGCAGGAACACAATGTCAAAACTAGAATATCGAAAAAAAAACTATTGGATCTAAAGACTTGGAATTGATACTGGATGAACACAGCGGCAAGACTTCGCAATGAACTGAGGTTTGCAGTGGATATTTGAGGTTTTAACAGGTGAACAGGTAAGTTGGGGGGAGGAGCTACGGAGGGGGTATGGGTCATGTGACGAGTCAGGTGACTGGCTTTGTAGTTTGAAGCCAAAAGTCTGAAGCCAAAAGTGACGTTACAGTGGTTAAATGACTTTACACAGTGACTGAAGACGTCGCTGTGGTTTTAACTCTTTCATGTCCACTTAAAGGTGTTTTTATGCATATTAGATGTGAATCACCGCCAAACCACTCCGGGGTTTTATAATGTTTTTTAAGTGTTGCTCTTTTCAATCCAACATGGCTGACAGCATGTCTCATGCACTTCTGTCTAAACTTCCTAGATAAAAAGGTCTTATCAAGGTCTAATAAAAAAAAAAACTATATTAGGTCAAACTTTAACACACAGTATTAGCTTTTTTAATAAGACATGATATAAATTGTGCTAAACTGCATAATTACTATATTTGTTAAACATATGCTATATAAATATACATTTTGGATATTTTGGAAGTTTAAAAAAATGTTCTGTAATATTTCAGACCTAAAATGTTAGTGAATAAACTTACATATTGCAAGTATTTTTCAGTAGTAAGATATTATGTCATTTTGCTTGTTGCCTGCTAATGTCAGTTACTTTTAAGTGAATGTCAAAATTCAGTTGAATTTGCTTGCTACAAAATCATCCAAAGATCTGGATATGTTTTATAATAGTTTATGCTTGAAAGCGTTAAATGTGATAAAATATTAATGTGCTTTTTAAAGGAAGTTAAAATTGATTGTATATGTTGTCATGACTTGAGCAGGAATTTGATTTAGTTACTTATACCTGTACATGAGGTCCTTTTTATAAGCCTATACATACACACACATATACATTACAGTACAGCGAATTTCTTTTCTTCGCATATCCCAGCTTTTTAGGAATTTGGGGTCAGGAACCACTGCTCCGTTTTCCTTAATGACCTAATTACAGAGATTAAACTGAGGATCAAGTGCTGGCCAATACGCAAGTAGAAAAATATATTTTAAAAAAGCAAAAAACAAAAAAGTGTTATTTCAGTACAGTATGATACAGTAGGAAAGTATAATATATATATCCAGTATATATGGTATAGTATGTAACCGAAGAGGATGGTTCAAATTCAGAGCTGGAAATATGATATCTATTAATTGAAATTTCCCCGTATTCAGACTTGTGCTATGCAGGTGCTGAACTTCTTGTTTCTGGGTTATTTTATTGAAATTACCTGAAAATCCTGTTGGACAGCAGAGGTGTGGTCAAGCCCCAGACCATGAATGGAGAACAGAGAACAGGTCCCACAAGCTTCTACAAGTTTCTTCCCATTTAAATGAATATATGGTGCAGGCCCAGGGGCATCTTGGATGTCATCCATGAAAATTGGGAGGAAAGACCTTCGCAAATCCCATGCCTTCTTGCCCTAAGAATGAAACTCCACACATTGGGTCATTTAAGCCAGGAGAAGTTGCTCAGAATACAGGCACGGGAATGTCAGTTGCACTCATCTGTGTGAGTTTTCTTTGGGAGATCAAGTGCTCGTTTTACTACTCACTTCGAGCTCCAAATTACTCGCAACCTAGCAAAGACCCTTCGAGTTCACACAGAGTGACGGCTATGAGGTCAGGCAAAGAGAAATATATACCATATATGGGTATACCACCTCAACCTCCTTAAACCATGGACAGAAGCACTTCCTGATACTTTGGCGATGGTAGTTCCCGAGAGGGAGGAGCTTGGACCACAGGTGAACATCAAATGTGTGGCTCAACCCACCCTGGTCCACTGTGGGGATCACCTCTCACCGCCCCAATGAGCAGAGGTAGCCCGGATATTTGGACAATTTTTTCTCCTCAATCTGGTCACACTAATCTCAAATATTGATCGGAGGATAATAAATCTTATCCTCGCATTGTATCGCATCATATTGTATGGGATCATAACGCATCATATCGTATCGTATCATATTTTAACTCAGTATCATAATGTATCGTATCGTATTGTATTGTATTGTATAAAATCATATCATAAAATCATATTGTATCGCATTGTATCATGTTGTATTGTATGTTATTGTATCATATCACTCAGCAGATTCAGTGGTATCGGTGAATATCGTCTTGTTGCCTCGTATCATATAATATCCTGTGAAGCTTATACTCCTTGTAAAATGTACTAAAATAATGTTCACTGATTAATAAACACTAGCGATGGCACGATAGCACTTTTTCTTTCCTGATACTGATACTGAAACCTTGAGTATCAGCTGATACCTTTACTCATCCAATATTGTTTTCTTTAAAAACTACTAAGCTTTAAACTGTTAAACTCATTCACACAAAAATCACTTACATTGTAAATATAATAAAGTATAAAGTATACATAGAGTAGAGAAAATAGAGCAATGTACTGTATGTAAATGAGTAAACATTTCCAGTTCCAAAAATACATTTCTTTTCCAAATATAATTGCAGGATCATTTCAGGATCCGATATCCAAAATATTTTCCAAGATATCAGATCCGCCATTTTGTACTGGCTATCGGATTGGTGCAGATAATAATAATAAAAATGAAGAAGTAGTGACAGCAGAAGGAAGACGCAGCAGGAAGAGAAAACGAGTGTGACCTTCTAAATTAGGCCTGGCGTTTACTGGGAGCTCGGGGTGATGGAACTTGGATTGAATTTCGACATGACAGCATTCCCGAGTGGAAGAGGCCATGAGAGACCAGAGACTGGAGAGACTGGAGAGAGTTGAGAGACTTGACATGAGAGGTGGCGTCCACCAAACAGCTTCTGAGTGTCCCACGGAGCCGAGGGAGGGAAACGGGACAGGACGCCCCCTGTAGGACAGTGACAGACTGATGGATGCAGAGGTGCAGGGACACACGGCTCACAGTGTTGTGGACGTAGTCAAGAAAACAGAGAGAGAGAATAGATTTCGTCCACATCTACAGGAGATACAGTGATACAGTGCCGGCACACCACCTGGAGACACTTCTTCCTGAGGTTTTTCTTCTCAGATTGCCGTAAGTACAGCTACGAGAACTCCTTCTAAACAAACGGCTGCTCATGAGAAAAAAAATTCGGTCGTTTTAATACCGATCTGGGTTTTATAGAAACGACCGATTTAATATTTTTTTCAATCTATAAATGGAAACGAGAGTGTGTGACCCATGCACTAACATTTGACACTGTTCTGTCAAAATGCTTCAGAGGATTATGGTGTTTACGGTATACTTTAGATCACAGCTGGCAGTGTGTGTGTGTGTGTGTGTGAGTGTGTGGGTGTGTTTGCAAATTATATATGTTTAATTATGGATGTATATATGTATATATTTTTCGTATAGTGATAATGTACTGAGAAGCATTCGGGGCTGAATTACTACCAGACGATACGACAAAATAATGTAAATTATCATGATCAATTACATCATAACACACATTTATGAAATACTGTACAAATCGTCCGAGCTTTTCTCATTCCTGATTGGATGTTATGTTAACGAATGCTTCATATTCCCTCCTTTTATGCGTAAAATTTTAAACTTTGTCCTTCAAAAACCTGAATATTGTGATATATACTGTGTTTCACTAAAACGTCTTCCAGTGTCATTTTTTTCGTAGTATATATATTATATATTTCGGAAATAAATTGGCTTTAGCTTTTAAGATTCGTTTAAAATTTAAAAGGTCGAGTATTTAATTCACATTATATACAAAGTGTATTAGTGCTTTTATGATTTATCAGTTCTAGCTATCAGCAGTTAGTCTGATGTGTGTTGTCTTGTGTTGCTCAACAATTGTGGCGTTTGTGTTGCGCTAGCATGTGGTAGCTGCGAAGTTTATTATGAGTCAAAGACAAGGGGAAAAAATCATCTTATGGATATATAAAAGCAGAAGTATATTTTCAGTAGAGTTAAAAATCCAGTCTATTGAAATAAAATATCGCATATGGGTTTAAAAGATAAAAGTAAAAAAATAATAATTGATTGTATTAATTTAGACATTTATTTTGACAAAAATTACACTGTATGAATTTTATTTCATTTAGAAATTTCTGTATTTTGCTCCTATAATTACATTTCCTGATGTATAGATGTTTTTTCATTTATTAAATTTACAAATGCTTTCCATTCAGTGATTTTTATTCATTTCATATTTTACGTCAAGAAATAATTTTATTTATTTATTTATTTATAATTTTTAAAAATAATTTTACTTTTTTTTTAAAATAATTTTTTATATATTTTGCTCTTAAAGATACATTTCCTGAGTTTTTTTACATTTACTAATTTCCATTCATTTTACATTCATTCAAGTCAACAAATTATTTTATTTTGCGTATTAAATGCTTTTATTATACTGTATGACTGTGCTAATGTTTTTGTTGTGACTCGAGTATATACGAGTAAAATGTCTTTGGTTCTATTTTGAGAAATAGCACTGTTGCGTCACAAACTGTGAAAATTTTCACTTCTTAATCTTCTCACAAATGTAGCGTAAGTGCAAATTCTAATGGAGACAAGTGTACATATGTTCTAATCAGAATTAGCTAAAGTAAGCACTTAATTAAGAGCATGAGGAAGGGTTAGAAAAGTAAGATTTAATATCTGTAGTGTGTGTGAGTTTGCCGCATGCTCTGTTCACACACTCAGAGGTCGTCTTGTTTGGCACGAGGCATTCACTCTGGCCTGGGAGTATCATGCTCAAGTGACATGATTGCATTTCTGCTCTCACAGGGAGCAAATCCCAGCCTGGACCAACGCTGTGAGGTGCTGGTAAAGGAGTGAAGATGGACAGGCTTGGAGGAGGAGACGGTGGCGGGACGGTGGAGAACGAGAGCGACAAGAGGAGCAAAGAACAGCGCAACAAGGCCGAGAAGGGTGAGAAGGAACATGAAGGAAGGAAGAAGGAGAAGGGTAAGAGAGAGAGCCGGAGGTCAGGAGGATGGGCGCTGAGTGAGCGCCTGGCCATCAACGTCTCGGGGATGAGGTACGAGACGCAGTTGCGCACGTTGGCGCAGTTTCCCAACTCGCTGCTCGGCGACCCACAGCGGCGCCTTCGCTATTTTGACCCGCTCCGCAACGAGCTCTTCTTGGACCGCAACCGCTTCTGCTTCGATGCCATCCTGTACTTCTACCAGTCCGGAGGGCGTCTGCGCCGGCCAGCCAACGTGCCTCTGGACATCTTCATGGACGAGCTGCGCTTCTATGAGCTCGGCGAAGAGGTCATGACCCGTTTCAGAGACGATGAGGGATTCCCCAAAGAGGAGCCCAGGCCGTTGCCGCAGAACGAGATCCAGAGGAAGCTGTGGATGCTGTTTGAGCACCCAGAGTCGTCTGGTGGCGCCCGCATCATCGCCATCATCAGCGTCATGGTCATAGTGGTGTCCATCGTCATCTTCTGTCTCGAGACTCTGCCCGACTTCAGGCTTGAGAAAGAAATGAGAGAGGTGAGTAGAGAGGAGTACAAGCGTTGGCCTGTATTTGCCGAACCAATCAAGTCCCATAATGCCCCACGGAAGGGGAGGGGCTTGTGTAGCAGACAGAATTGACATAGCCATAAATGACGTCATTCGAGAGTTCTGCAGTTCTGCTTCTGGCTTGTTCTCCAAAATATAACAGTTAATGAGCTGTACGTTAAAATTAAAAAGACGTAGCACTGTTAGTGTAAATTTAGCGAGCAAACGTCGGGTCATAGCATGAAATTTGATTATGATTAAGGATTATGAGATTACATTAGAATTCAACACATGAATGTCCTTTAACCAAACACACACACACACACACAGGGCTGTATTCAGTATTGAGTTGGCAACTTAAGTCCAAAGTTACATCAAATACTCACATGGGGAAAGTTATGTATATTCAGAGTCGGGTTACGCAGCTGTTTCTGGGTTTTTCTGGGTTCCCCGTTCAGATTATTCACCTGTGTGTAATTCACATCTCCGAGGTTGCCAGAGTTTCCTTAAGAAATAGCATCTGAATCCCTACCTGGATGGGATTAAATGTACATGGGGTCCTTGGGTAATTTCCTATTTTACAGGTGCTACTCTGCGATTATATTTCGGCCATGTCGATGATCTTCTCTGTCTTCTCTGCCGTGCGTTGGAAAAAAAGATGTTTGTCTGCTTTGTCTGTTCGCTGTATTTAGTCTCGTCATGTACGCGATTATTGTTTTATTGTATTTTCAAATTGTTGCTGTAACTTTGGTTCACCCCGAACTGAAATAAGAGCCAGTGTCTCTTCTCAACTCCAGCGCCTCTCCGAGCGCCTGGACGCCATGTTGTGAATGGAGTGTGATCATATGGGTTCATAGAAAATACAACCTCCTAGAAATGCGCTCCTGCGGAAATATTATTGTTGTCCGGATGCGATTTTTTTTTTTTATTTCTAAGGAGACGTGTATAACATTCATTATCAACGTCCCCCTGATAAACTAATCTGAATAGGGCTTTTCAATAGCGTCTAGACTACTGTCTTTAAACCTGAAAAAAAAAATCAGGGATAGAAAATATGGACTGAAGAAAGAAGTATGTTTTTTTTCTTTGCTGTCAGTACAGTGTAACATAAAAGTGCACTGAAATAAAGGAGTCTAGTAAATGGTAAACATATTACTGTGTGAATAGTCCTAGTTGTAATTATGGCATTAATCACCGCAACCTTTGCCTTACTTTACCCCTCTCATTATTCAGCGACTATAATAGAAAATAGCACTTAATCCAGAACATCTTACTATTTAAAAATAAAAAAAAAATTTTTCATTTGCTGACAACTTATTGATGCCAGGAGATACTAAATCAAGGTCATGAAATTGTAATTAAATCCTCACTAAGTGTGTGTGACTCAACTCCAAATATTTTTATTATTACTCTAACAGGCATCTTTATTAAGCTGCATACACTTTATAAAATTAAATTAATTTCAGCAACTTTAATTAGTTTAGTTAGTGTCATCAACTAGCATCAACTTATGCTAGTTCATTCAGGCTAGCTAGTGTTATTTTAGCTTTACAACACAGACACTGCAAAAGCATTTTAAAGGGGTGATAAAACATTTTACCTCAAAAATAACATCACTGTAATCAAATAGTTTGTTTACAAACTGTAATGTTACAGAAATAAGGAATATTACAGCATCTTTCTTAAAACTCAAAGCTTTGATGTTAGCAAGCATACGCAGGTCAGGGAAGACGGGTAAGTCTGATGTGAGGAATTTCTTTTCACTTAGGTCCAATCGGTTCTGACTTTTGTCTTGTTTTTATTTCCTTGTTGAGGAAAATGCTATTACGTTTGATCTCATATTTTTTGTTTACAAGGTGAAATATTTACCTTATGGTTTACGTTTTGTTGTGCATACGAGCATAGCGATATTTTCAGCCAAAAAATACAGACTGTAATCTGGTAATGTGTGTGTGTGTGTGTGATCGACAAGGTTATTGACTGTTTCTATTACTTTCACTGTTTTATTTCAAATCTGGTTTCATGTTAGTTATTTTTATTGTGGTCTTGTTAAGGATATCGTCTTGTTCCTTTTAATATTTTATTTTTAGTTTAGTTTTAGTTGTTTTAGTTCTCATTATAAGCCCGTGGATTTGATCTCAGCACTAATTTTTGAGAAAAAGACTTATAGTATAGTTTAAATACAGAATAAAACACTCCATGTTGTGCTGTTGTAGTAAAATAATCAACGACTGGGTGATGTAATGAAGCGGAGTTACTGTTACCACCCTGAAAGTGATTATTTACCTAAAACAGCACGTCCCTGAGTGTTCTGTTCGTCGTATATCACAGCAATTTGCCAATGATTACAATTATTTAATTTATTAAACAATGTTTACGCAAAGTGTACACTCCTCTGTCCTGACGATGTCAGAAAACTTACAGCGTTACCGCTTTACCTCTGACCGTTACAAAGCGCCGACACTGGAGACTCCTTCCTTAAAATGTTACATAAACGTCTCCTGACTTTAAGAAAACTTCACCATATCAACATTTTTTTTTTTTTAAAATCCGTTTGTGCAGAGTGTCAACTGTACAGGTTCCTTTCAATGAGCTGTTACTATAGAAACAATAACATATTGGAACTAACAGGTTAATATAAAGCTGTGATCTGCAGCTGCACTACTGTCAGACCTGCTGTTATAGAAACACCTTCTGACCAATCATATATGTATATATATTTCTACCTATCAAAAACTTTTCTGTTAATGCATATCTATACACAGCCCTTAATGCTTATGAAGCGTGTGTGTGAGGGTGTGTGTGTGCGTGTGTTCACATTCTGCACTTCTCACATCACTGCTTTCTCAAATCTCAAACAGTTTGGCGGCTCATATGATACCCTGTTTTCAGGCAAGGAGTGTGCGTGTGTGTGTGTGTGTATGTGTGCGTGTGCATGTGTGTGTGTGCTTGTGTGTCTTGGCACTCCTGCTCTATTTATTGGTGAAGGCACCATGTTGCACCCCAAAATCAGCACTGACTCGTGTGAAAGTGTGTGTTTAAAGTGCTACCTGTTTCAGAGAGAGAGAGAGAGAGAGAGAGAGGGAGAGAGAGTGTGTGTGTGTTCTCATTTCTATGTTGACGTGCTTTGAGGGTTTTCCTTGCTCTATATTTAGCAACCTTAGATCCCTAAGATGTAACCAGAGAATGTGCTCGCTCCACCATTCCCTCTCTCTCTCTCTCTCTCTCACTCTCTGTCTCTCTCTCTTCATCGATATTTGGCACAGCAGTTTGGAAACTAAACTGATACAGTAAACTACTTACCTCTCTCTCTCTCTCTCTCTTGCTCTTACACACACACGAACACACACACACACACACTCCGTCTGTTTTCCTGTCCTGTTCCCATCTCTTCCCTTTTCCAGTTCGTTGCCGTCAATCTCCATGGATTGAGTTTAACGACAAGTCTAAAATAATCTCAGGCTTAACTGGCCTCCATGTCCTGCCCTCTGATACACACACACACACACACACACAGGTTATTTCTGCTAACCTTAATAAAGAAACAGTTTCCGTTTTCATTTTTCCCACACATGAGAGAGGCTGGTGAGGAAATGACTGTTTATAGCTGCTATAAGTTCCTGTAAGTGAGAACAGGAACTAACTTGTTTCACGGACGTTCCACAACATTAAATGTAACTATAAATGGATAAAAAGTAACATGAGTCTTTTTTAAGGAATAAAAAATGGCAGTTGTTGGCTAAGCGCTGTGCTATAAGAAGAATAAAATGTCAGGATGTGCAATTATAGGACAATAATTAATTCCTTCTTTCCTGTTTTACTGTTCTTTGTTTGTTTGTTTGTTTGTTTGTTACTTTCTTTCTCTGTTACCCACCTCCATAAGTTCATTCCTGCCTTTCCTCCTTCATTCCTTCTTGTCACAGTTCTGCTGGTGTCCTGATTCTCTGCTACACCTTTCTCCCCATCCTTTCATCCCCAGCACCACTGCACCATCTCTTTTACTTTTTTCCACCTTTTATTCTTTCCTTCCTTTGTTCTGTCCTTTCTTCACCTCAACCTGCCCTGTATGCATGTTTTGCTAAGATGTTGTACTTCATTAATTGTTCTATTCAGTGCATCTTTCTCTCTTTTTTTTTCTTTAGCAAATGGCGTTCCACTCGCACCACTCATCCCCGAACAGCACGGTGCTGGTGTCCCAGCTCTCTCCGTTCCAGGATCCCTTCTTCATCGTGGAGACGATGTGCATCTGCTGGTTCTCCTTCGAGCTGCTGATGCGCTTCGCCTCCTCTCCCAGCAAAATGCACTTCTTCAAGGACATGATGAACATCATTGACTTCTTTGCCATCATCCCGTATTTCGTCACGCTGGGCACGGAGCTAGCTCGGTCCAAAGGTGGCACGCCCGCCATGTCCCTGGCCGTCATCCGTGTCATCCGTCTCGTGCGTGTCTTCCGGATCTTCAAGCTGTCGCGCCACTCTAAAGGCCTGCAGATCCTGGGCCAGACCCTGAAGGCCAGCCTGAGGGAGCTGGCGCTGCTCATCTTCTTCCTCTTCATCGGAGTGGTGCTCTTCTCCAGCGCTGTCTACTTCGCCGAGGTCGACAGCCCCAGCACGTCCTTCACCAGCATCCCCGAGGCTTTCTGGTGGGCCGTTGTGTCCATGACAACGGTCGGCTACGGCGACATGTACCCGGTGACGGTAGGGGGCAAGTTGGTGGGCTCCATGTGCGCCATCGCTGGCGTCCTGACCATCTCACTTCCTGTTCCTGTCATCGTGTCCAACTTCAGCTACTTCTACCACCGCGAGATGGAGTGCGAGGACAGCCAGGAGTACACACACGTCAACACGTCGCTGTGGGAGAAAGAGAAGGAGGACAGCGAGGACGAGGATGGGGGAGATGAAGAGCCCGACTATGTGCCCTTGGAAGGAGGTGTGAGCTGCAGAGGGATCTGCGCGCCGCTGAACGGGACTCTACTCGCTGGATTGTGTGCTGGGGAACAGAGAACGGGCAACGTGTACCGAGGAGAACCACTCGTCACCCAAGTGTGAAAGAACAGAGAGAGAGAGAGACAGAGAGAGAGAGAGAGAGACAGAGAGAAGAGAGAGAGAGAGCAGGCTTTCCATCCACTTGTTGTAATTCTAATTCTAACCCTATGTTTCACACTAGCAACTGCCAAAATACAAGAGTTTCTCAATTCTATGCAAATTAGATATGAAGCACTGAAGCACCAAATCCAAACAACTGGCTTAAAGGATTCCTCGGAGCAGTCCTGTGGCGCGTGTGGTCCGACACTTCTTCCGTTCCTCACTCACAACTTTACCTCCTACCCGCAGTTAGTCTCCGTTTACTGTTTGACGCACAGCTTATACCCACAACAAAACTTATAACCATGGATCCATCTTATCCTGTCATTAAGTGTGTACAGAGAAGTTATGAAGAAAAATAAAGCTTGGGAGGATGTAGCAGAGTTCGCTGGTGCGTCTGCTGAGTGTATGTAGCTAGTACAGTTAGCATGCTTTGCTAATCTAATCTGAAAAAGCAGCTAGTACATAGCAGAGCCGAGTCCAGTAACATGTAAATCAAACTTCAGTACATTTTAAACTTTTTTTGTAGGCTGTATATTTTGGCTAAATGCTGAACAGGCCACGCCCACAAGCAACAAACTACCAGTGACATGAGTGGGCCGGTTCTGAACATTTGGGGCCCCCACATGCAACAATCATATTATTTTATACGCAAGAATGAACAGAATACTTCATAATCTTCTTGGATAAGGGAAAAGTGTGTGTTAGCTGAACACTTTTAACTCTTTTAAAGCTAGCTAGCTAGAAAGTGGACAAATAGGCTAAATCCAATTAATTAGCTTTATTTCTTACTGGTGTTTTGGGTTCATTTGTGTGCTTCTGCTTTTTTTTTCCCCACCCCAGATAGTGAATGCTTCATGATTGCCGCTTCTTCATAAACTTTTGATGTTAGTTACATTAGTGACCTAATTTAGTTATTTTGAATAACTGAAGTTAGCTAAATTGCATAATATATACGCAAATCATACCACAAGCGGCCACCCCGTGACTGCCTGATACATAAACCTTTTCCAGAAAGAGAGTAAAATGTGCTTTTTTTTTTTTTTGCGTATCTATTTTAAAAATAATGCCGCCCCCTGGTGGTCCGGGAGCCCTAAGAGACCGCTTATACCAAGAAACACTTACAACACTTACAACACAGCATAACACTTATAGCAGGAAACGTCTCTGGACACGAGTGACTTGTCACTTTCTATTGTGAAGAGTGGGTGAAATGTTTATACGTGGCTGAGGTGAACAGTTTGGTGTTTACAGGGTAATAAAACGCAGATTTATAAATGATGCTGGTGAAATGATGGGACGAATGATGCTGCTGTGAGCATTAAAAATTTAAAAGGTGTTCCTCATCCTAAACTGGCAGCTCTAACCTTCCATTACTTGTTATTTACAAAATAATTCATGTGTCCAGTGCGAAACTAAATATGTGAAAGTTTTGGATAACTTTCATTATACAGTTACTTACATACATACAGATACATTTCATTAACAGTCAAACTCTCTGAACAATCTAAGCAATCTGAACGACAATTCCTAGTTTTTCTGCTAAACATACGTTTGTGAAACATGTGGATGGAAACAGAATTGACATGGGAGAGAGAGAGAGAAAGAGACAGAGAGAGAGAGAGAGAGAGGAGTAACGTGAGGAGAAACTCCTTCGTCCAGCTGTATGTGAGACACCTGGACGGAGTGAAAATAGAGAAACTGAAAAATGTCTACAGAGAGACAAACTGAACTGAAACAAGAGTTGAACAAGTTGAACAACTGGAACAAGACAACGTTACAGGACTCACACAATCGTCACAAAGCCTCTTTAAAGGAACAGTTTGGGGGAAAATTAAAGATACACATTTAAAAAAAATATATATATATATATATATTCGATCAGCCTGACGTTTGCTTCTTTAATTTTTTCTTGTAGCTAACATAAGTCTATCTCACCTAAACTATTTTCCACTACACCACAGCGCTGTTGAGTTCTCGATTCTGATTGGTCAGAAGGTGTTGAGTTGATTAATTTTCTATAATAACAGCTCTGACAGGTTTATATTAATGCACTCATTCTAATACACTATCGTTTCCATAGTAACAGCTCATGAGGACTTGTACTTGTATAGACTTGTGTTTTGTAAGGAGATGTCTATTTAACATTTATGGAAGGAGTCTCCAGTGCCAGCGCTTCGTAACAGTCGGAGGCAAATCTTCAGTACAGAGGAGTTTATGCTTTGCGGTTCTCGATTCGGCGTTTTTTTTCTGTCTGAACTTCAACAGAGCTTAGTGCAGTTCTGACTTTATCTTTAACAGACAGGTTTATATTAATGAGCTCGTTCGAATATGTTTTTGTTTCTATAGTAACAGCTCCTTCACAGGGCATGCGTGTAATTGTTGACAGAGTAATGTGATGTTTATTATTGACATTTAGGGAAGGAGTCTCCAGTGTCAGTGCTTTGCAGCAATCAGAGGTAAAGCTGTAACTTTTCCAACATCTGCAGTAAAGAGGAGTAACAATAAATGGATAAAAAGTATGTGCCATTCTTTAATGAAGAAAAAATTCCAGCTGTTGGAACATTGCTGTGGCATTCAAGGTGTGTTGTAACAGGAAAATAATGAACTTTAGGAAGGTAACAGTGGGTAACACTCACTGTTGATTATTTCCCTACAACTGCACACCACGGCACAGAAACAGATTTTAAACAGACTTTGTACACAAAACATATCTTGACTGATCGACTACATTCATTTTTTACTGCACAATTGTGCTTTTTTTTCTCCAAACATTTCCTTTAAACTCTGGCCTTCCACTATTACACACACACACAAACACACACACAAAACGATGACAACACAACCAAGACCAGTATATTCATTCACTTTTAAACTCTTTATCTATATTTGTGTAACTATTTCTATTTCTATTTATGAAGTTGTCTTAATGCTTGGATCTGTGTGGAAATAGCACTTAACCAATTGTTGTGGTATAAATATTTTTACTTGGACTTGACAGGAAAGAAGCTACATCGCTAAATATACAAATGAGAGAGAGAGAGAGAGACTGAAATATCAAGAAAGAAGCTGGACAAAGTCTTAAAGAGAACACAAAATGGCACACAATATACAATATATCAAGAAAAGGAACGCTAATGTGATTTCTTTGTACATGTACTGTATGTATGAGAGAGAGAGAGCGAGCGTGAGTGTGTGTGTGTGTGTGTGTGTGTGTTTGCGTGCATATTCTTATCAAGACTTGTATTTATCCGAAGAACCAGTGTGAACCTTATTTACAATGTATTTAATAATTAATAAAGAGTATTTTCATCATTAAATGAGATGTTATAAGTTACTCTTTATTAAACTGTGCATTATTTTCACAGTATTATTATTATAGAAAATGATGTGTAAGGAATCGAACACTCTGTGTCATGCTGTTATAGTAAAATAATCAACAGCAGTGATGGTGTGATGAAGCGGAGTTACTGTAATCACCCTGAAGCTGATTATTTTCCTACAACGGCACAACCCCGGAGTCATTTATTCCTCTTATACCACAGCAATTTGCCAACGATCACAATGTTTTATTAAATAACTGAAGTTGATTAAAAAGTCAGAGAACCTCTTACTGTTACAAAGCGCTGACACTGGAGACTCCTTCCATAACAGGTAAATAAACAGATCAGTGATTACACACATTTAGCGTACACGTCCCTGTGAGTGAGCTGCTACTATTGAACCGATAACGTATTAGAACGAGAGCATTAATATAAACCTGGGATTTGCGGCTGCGCTACTGTCAGAGCTGCTGTTATAGAGAATTAATCAACTCCTTCTGACCAATCAGAAGGGAATGAAACATCATCTTAAGGTTATTTTGCTTGTGAGACAGAGATTCTCGGCAGCATGCAGTGTCCTAAAGCTACCTACAGGAGGCGCTGTGGTCACAATAAACACAGAAATATACTGCTAGTGACTGATAAGCTTTTATCAGGAATTTTGGAGTTCAAGAATTGAGTTAAGTGCATAAACATTATCAATGGAGGACTATTTATTCATTTATTGTGGTGTTTTATTAGTTAGAAAAGTTTTTATGTATAATAAAAATAATTAAAAAAAATCTCTAAACTCAAAGATACACGCTGCTATCAAATAAGCAAGTTTCAAATAAACAGATTTCACAACCTTTGATTTGTAGCCCTGAGCGAGAAATAAATAAAATAGTCCCTTTTTTCCCCAGAAATAATTTAATGTAATCGAGAATTGTTATTATAATTAAAATGGATTTAATAAGTAACCAGATAAGAATTAGTGAGCACTGGAAATGATCTTATAATTGTATATATATATATATATATATATATATATATATGTTTAGCAATAAATATGTGATTTACTTTAAAATAATTGCCCCAGCCTTTATTATTATTTAATAAATTATTCCTGTTAAGGTGATATATTCTGTAATATATATACATAATATTTTAATACGTTAAAAAAAATTCACCTAATCTTATTCTTTACATTTGTCTCCTCACAATTTTCTAAAATTATTTTCTGTTCTAATGTCTTATAATTAAAATGAGAATGAGGAGAACTTACCCGTCTGGAAGCCAGAAAAGAAAGAGTAAATGAGAAGAAGAGGAAAAGAGGAAGCAGAACTGATGGAGATAATTGGCTGTAAGAATCGGAAAAGTGTTCAAAACACCATCGTTTTTTCCCTAAATACTATTTAACAAAGCTTAGCTTGCTAGTTAGCTAACATGTCTGATTTATAGCTAAAAAAAAAAAAACCCTGCGTAGCTCACCTGAAATCTACATCAAGAAACACTAGATAGCTAGATCACATTCTTACTGAGGAGTTGCCTATAATGGACGCTTTTAGCTAAATTTGTTCATTGCTAACTGAGTTTAATGCATCTGGCTGGGCAGCACCTCGGCTTTCAGTGCCACAACGACATCTTCAGTGTCGCAGTCGTAAAATGTTACGTCTTAAACATGCCCACAAAGTTGTAATCATCAATTCCTCAGAGTTTCTATGAGATGTGTATGTACAGTATGTCTGGTCATTGCAGGCTACACCACCGATTAGCATCTTTTAGCCAAACCATAAGGAACCTGTGGGAACGGCCAATTTAGGGTCACTTTAAGATACACTGATCCTCTGTTTATCCCAAATCATCATAGGAAACCTCAGAGTGATATACTGTACATTGCTTGTGGGATAGCATCTGTTGAATGGTTAGGTCAAGCAGAGACTTTACATCACTGTCTGAGTCAAACGTGAATGCGGTACCCCAGGTGTGGATACAGCTATATTAACTGGATTAGGCCTGGTGAAGCTCTCTGCAGGCTCCTGCAGCTTCTCACTTCCTTTGTAACACCTCTAAGGACGGCCCACTCAATGCCTACAAAATTACAATGTATGTCTCCCTTAGTTAGACTTGAGGACTTGAGAAACAGCATATTCTGATGTTGTGGAATGACGCTCTCGTAGCAATAAAGAATCCTGCTGAAGATACTTCCAAGTCTCCTGGTCTTCTCTGCAAATTCCGAACAAACCTCTAGACTTACGCCATTTGAAAGTGTTAGCTTAGCTAATAGCCCTCCCTGTCTTTTAGTGCTAATCCATAATAAAACATGGAGAACATTTTAGCAAATGTCAAACTGATTCCTAAATGAAATTCTCCAGAGATTCTTCAATCGGATTGTGAGCAAGTAGCGTCACATTGCGGCTACTCGGGTCTTTTTGCAACCAGGTTTGTATACAAACACCAATGGGATCTATAACTAAAAGGCTGGTAACCATTGGAAACATCGGTGACCATGGCCAATCAGTGTCCATGTTATATTTATATCCATCACTTTAAAGTGACTACTGAAGGCACGTCGGTCCTCATTCGACATCTTACTTAAGCTTTTGTCCTCTTCTGTCCTCTCTGACGTCCTCTGATCTCTAACGTCATCTCTAATGGCTGTGAGAGAAGAATCACAGAGACTGGCATCTTTCTGGCCATCTGTCTCTTTCCTCTTCACCTCTCCCTCCCTCTCTCTCTCTCCCTCTCTCTCTCCCTCTCTCCTCTTTCTTCAGATGTCTTTCTGTCTTAAAGCAGCTTAAGCGTGATGATGTCTCAGTGTTCAGTCATTCCTTCATCCAGAAGTTATTATTAAAGCGTCAGAGGTCCTAACAACACCTCAGAGTTACAACAAAACACACACAGGGCAGAAATCGCAACCAGAACATTTTTACATTCATGCGGAGGATGAGAAAAAAAAAAAACAGACAGTGACTTGCAGATGAAGAGGAAATGAAAAGATTCGCCGAGATTTTATTACTTTACACTTTACACTAGATCTGAAAAGGGCCGAGGAACATTTTAGAGAGACAGAGAGACCTGAGAGAGCTATCACACCACAACAAACGCTCATAAAGACACTGAACAACAGAGAAATTGTGAATAAACACACCAAACAATTAGCATACACCACATAAAGCAATCTGATAGATAGATAGATAGATAGATAGATAGATAGATAGATAGATAGATAGATAGATAGATAGATAGATAGAAGAATAAATAAATAAATAAATATCCAACCAATCAATCAACAAATCGAGACAGAAAGAATGAAAGAAATAAAGAAGGTGCAATAGTCTAACAGTAAGTTCTGAGCTCAGCAGAGTTATGATTAATGAAAACAAAAAAGAAGTTAAAAGGAAATAAAATAAGATATGAAATTGAAATAAACAGCTTTGTGCTTGAATTGGATTCTTCCTAACGTGTCATTTTCAAGTTTATTTGAATAAATGTTTCCACCACTAATATAAATGTATTATAATAAAAGTGTGTCATTCTTGTAAAGTTACAAAATTTCACTTATAATTAATTAAAGTCAGAATGTTACATAGAATGAAGCTTTAGCCTTAGCTTTTAAATTTAGATTTAATAAAAAAAACACAACTGAATGGCATGTTAACACACGATAACATTTTCTATTCTTTAGCATATACTGTATGTTTACTGTATACCTCAACAACTGGGCCTCAGTTGTCACTTGTTTAAAGTTGTGTGTAAATGTTTTCGGTCAAACCGGACTAATAATTCCTGCCACATTTACAAAAGTTTCACTGATTTTCTTTGAACTCACGTGTTCATGTTAATCAACGCCAATCAGCCGTAAATCCCCGAGCACATTCACAGCACCTTTACATTTAGCCACACCCACAAAAGTCCATAAAAGCTCACAGACAGCTTTAAAAAAAAAGGACAAAATGGTGACTAAATGGTGAAAGAGCACCTACTAAGTGTAGTTTGTGCTAAATCTTCCAGTAATGCAGCTCAGCCATTGCAGTGCATCGGCTACCATAGACACTAACTCCTGCTCCTTTTATATGGTGCCATTACTTTTGTCCTGATTGAACGGCTACTCTCATTTGTCTTCATTTATGGATTCGTTTTGTTTCAGGTCCTTAATATGAAGCGACTGCGTTTCAGAAATGGTTCATTAAATGGGTGTGTAAACAATTACACGGTATATAAAAACGCAGTAACTCATCGACAATTATACGTTTTGAAGCCAATTAAAATGAGTAAATTAGTGGCTCTCCTTAAACGTAAATATACACAAACTCTGGAGTGAAACATAGGATATGAACATTTTTACGAACTGACACCGCATTTCTTGCTCAAACGTTTGATAAATGCTGTGACCAGGTGCTGTAAAGCGTTAGGAACTGTAGTAAAAGTGTGGTAAAGAGGGGCGGATGGTAGGAGTGACAGAGCAACTCCCTCAGGGGAGCTCACAGGGCGGGATGGCGTGATTTCGGTCGTAAGCTGTATCGTCACTTTCTTCTCCCTCACTGCCCTCATCCATCATCCTCTCTCTCTCTTCGTCTTCCTCTGTCTCGCTCTCTCGGCCTTTCTCTCGTCTACGCAGCTTCTCACTGCCCCTCTCTCGCTCTCGGTGTCTCTCCCCGTAGTCCCGTGGCAGCGTGGACGCCTGAGGAAACGACAAAAAAAAAATTCAATGCACTGTATTGTATAAATAAATGTCTTTATGTTCATGTTTTACTTTTCATTAAGCAAAGCGATAACAAAAAGCATAAATTTATTTAAAGTTGTTTATGCTAGTTCTCATGTTTTTAAATCAAACCTGAGATTTTGTGCGTTCCACTGTTCAAGTGCTTAATGTCATGTTTGCACTGTTGCTAGGTAACTGGGAAATATGGATGCCAAGCATAAGCTAGTTTACTACTGCGATTAAGATTTAGCTAGCAACAAGGAAGTGGAGTGATGAAGCAGAGTTGCTGTTCATTTTCCTATAACAGCTCATCCTGAAGTGTTTTATTCCTCTTATACCACAGCAATTTGTCAACTTTTCTTAATTAAAGAATGATGTGTCATACATTTATCCATTTATAGCTACATTCAAGGTTGTGGGATGTCCGTGAAACAAGTGAGTTCCTGTTCTCGCTTATGTTATAGCAGCTATAAACACTCCTTTCCTCACCAGCCTCTCTTATTTTCTCTCCTTTTTTAGAAAGTTAATAAGAAACGCAGAAGTGAGAAACCATGAAGTGTAAACTCCTCTGTCCTGAAGATGTCCGAAAATTTACAGCTTAAATAAACGCCTCCTCACAGGTCAGTGGTTACACACTTTTTAAAATCCGTACAAGTCCCTGTGAATGAGCTGTTGCTATAGAAACGATAACGTATCAGAACGAGCTCATTAATATTATAAACCACCGCAGCTGCACTACAGTCAGAGCTGCTGTTATAGAAAACGGTTCAATAAATCAACATATTCACGATAGAGTGTTGGAACTGCAGTAAAGTCCAGCAAAACATGCGGCTGTGTTAAAGCGGCTGCTCAGAGTCTGATCTCAGCTTCAGATCTGAGCAGTTAGATAAACATGTGATTACATTAGGGAATGGCTGTGTAAACACTTACATGAATCTGGTCCAAATCAGAACTGAAAAGATCTGGTTTCATGTGCTTCGACTTCAAATAACAAGACGAGATGCTAATCAGGACGGAAAGGAGGTCCGATCTGACTGGCTGAGTCTAATCTCAGATGAAGTCAGGTTGAGTAATATAAAAGCAAGATGCAAATCTCATGAACAAAGTCTGATGACACGTGACCATCTGAGCTCACCGTCTTCCTCAGTGGCTGTGCGCATAAATTAACCCAGTGCATTATGGGTAGCGCGTGGCTGCTCATCGGAAACTAACGTACAGTATGGGATTTTTTTCCCCCTTTGCATTAATGGGATTTTCTTCACTACGTAGTTAGACGCTGCTACAAAATGATTGACCTCAAAAATACTAATACCAAATTTAGCACTGTTGAATTCTTGAATGTGATTGTGTGGAGTCATTTTCTATTAATGCACAGATCAGACCGTATCACAGACTTGTTCTAACACATCGTCGTTTCTATGGTAACAGCTCATTCACATGGTCGTGTACAGCACTAAGCCTAATAATAAACAGATTTCATCCATGTTGTAATTTAACAAAGAACAATGCCTCAATGTTGATATGGTGACGTTTTCTGTAAGAAGTTTATTTAACATTTATGGAAGGAGTCTCCTTTAATTGAAACTTAAATTTTTCCTCTTTCCTCTTTACGTCTTCAAGACAGAGGAGTTGACGCTTCTTCGTGGTTTCTCAGTAACGTGACAAGCCCGTCATGTTTTATTCCTTACATAATCCAAATATAATCCAAATATAATATCTCAGATTAAAAGACTATGTAGCTTCTGAAACCTGGAGGTCCATTTGAAAGTCTACAATAAACAGAATTGAAAAGAGAAATGCTAAAAAAAAAAAAGGTGTTTATAAATTTTTTAGAATAATTCCAGTTACTCTTTGACTGCGCTCTATAGTGTCCAGTGTGTGGTTTTGGACACTCTAATGTTTTTAATCCTCACCTGGTGGTCGTGCGAGGGCAGAGTGCAGTAGCCGTGGTCGGAGCGGCGGTTCAGGAGGCGGGGCGAGTGTGTGCGGTGAGGATGAGGAGAGTGTGAACACACGGACAGAGGCGAGGGCGAGTGGACGGAGCGAGGGGACGGAGAGCGAGCAGAGCGAGTAGAGAGAGAGCGAGAGTGGCTCAGAGACGCAGGAGGGTGGTAGTGGTGGTGGTGGTGGTGGTGCGGCTGCTGCTGGTGGTGGTTGAGTTTGGGGGGCCGGGGGAAGCGAGGGGGCAGTTCTGGGGGGCAGAGAGGGTCCATCAGGTCTATGTCAGTCAGGAGGGGGGGAGGGGGGACAAACTCCTCGTCTGATAGCGGGATGTCGGCGTCGATCTGAGAAAGCTCTGCCCTAGACAGGAAGTCGACGATGCCTGCTCCGAAGGAATCGCCCACCACATTGATGGAGGTTCGCATTCTGTCACTAAATCAAACACACGCACGTACACGCACACACACACACGCACACACTATACAATGACAACAGACTGAGCACACGATACCAAGAGTGAACATCAGGACAAAAATAGGGACGAAAAGATCAAAGGAATAATTGGACAGTGATCCAGTTTTGGTTCTGTGAATACGCTGAAAGTTCTGGTAATAAATTTGACAAAAATCTAAAGACAGAATAAAAATTGGTTATGTTAAATTGGCCATAGTTGTGAATGAGTGTGTGCAAAAGACTGGCGTCCAATCTGGGGTGAATTCTCCCGCATTGTGCACAGTGCTCCCGGGATAAACCCAGTCTGAATTCTCCCGCATTGTGCACAGTGCTCCC
>CM075015.1:1661268-1679447 GCA_037576675.1 Pangasius sanitwongsei | reverse complement strand
TGAATTCTCCCGCATTGTGCACAGTGCTCCCGGGATAAACCCAGTCTGAATTCTCCCGCATTGTGCACAGTGCTCCCGGGATAAACCCAGTCTGAATTCTCCCGCATTGTGCACAGTGCTCCCGGGATAAACCCAGACCAGGATAAAGTGCTTGCATTTTATTGCTTGCATTTATTATACCAAAGATTTTCATTAGTATGACTCAGTATCTTTAAATATTGAGACGGTTTCTTGCAGGTTCAAACCTGATGTGTGAAAAAGGCTTCCATTACATTTACCTTTTAACACACACACACATACACACATACACACACCATTTTTATTTTCTGTTCATATTATATTTTGACATTTTCAACAGATCTTCGATCTTCGATCTTCGATCTCCTCGTGTTTAATCAGCACTTTACAGTTTCAGTTTTACGCTTTCGGGAGTCTCTTTGAGATCTGAACTGATCTTGCAAAATCTGGCATGAGAAAGTCTTTTAGCTTTTCTGCTGCACACAACTGGAACAAACTCCCAGAAGACCTTAGATGTGTCCCAACTGTTACTGTTTTTAAATCCACATTAAAAACCTTTCTGTTCTCTTGTGCCTATCACTAAACTAGAAGTTTGCACTCTATCTTTGCACTTTATTTTAGCACAGCCCTTTTAATTAGTCTTTTAATCTCTGTTATTTAACTTAATGATATTATTCTTGTCTTTTATGATTACCTTTTATTTTATTTAATTGTCTGATAGTGTTTATTTTCTTATTGTTCCCTATGTAAAGCACGTTGAATGACCTCGGTGTATGAATTGTGCTCTAAATTTGCCTTGCCTTCAGGACAGAGTTTACACTTTGCAGTTTCTTGGTAACATGAGTTAATAGGAACTTGTTTTCCGGACATTCAACAACACTAAATGTAACTATAAATGGATAAAAAAAAAAACGTGACGTTTCGTTCTTTAATAAATAAAATATGGTAACTGTCGGCAATCTGCTGTGGTGTAAGGCGAATAACGCCTTCCAGGATGTGGCGTTATGGGAAAGTAATCACCTCTGCATCACTGATTATTTTCCAATAACAGCACAACACGGGTAGATTTATTTTACTGAGAATTCGTTTAAACGTTGTAAAGGGCCGCATTCAGCCCCAAGCCGTGATGTAATAAAGTCTGGTGTAAATCCTCACAAATTAGAGCTGACATTCTGCACTTTACTCTAGTGATTGGTGTTCCCTTTCAGCTCCAGCGTGCTTGAGTACAGAGAATAAAACAGCAAACAAGCATGCCAGTGTCTGATTACTTCTAGAAACACACACACACACACACACACACACTCTGTAAGTGTGAGGACTCACAGCAGCCAGTCGACGGCCACCAGCAGGCTGATGTCCTGTGTCGGGAGACCCACTGCGGTGAGGATGAGCAGCATGGTGACCAGACCAGCGCTGGGAATACTGGCAGCTCCTACACTCGCCAGAGTGGCCGTCATACTGCACCGCGCCGTGATGTCATCATTATGCAACAGGAAGAACAGGCGAGATGGTGCAGTGAGCAAACAGAGATACAGTAGAGGAAGAATATTTTTATATAATACAAACAATGTGTCATGCTGTTATAGGAACATAATCAATAATGGGATGGTGTGACTGTTGCCACTGTTTTATTCCTCTTATACCACAGTAATTTCTCATCAATTACAGTTTTTTATTTCTTAAAAAATTATACATCATATGTTTTATCCATTTAAGGTTACTCGTGGACGTTCCATGTTGTGACACATCCACGGGTTAGTCCCTGTTCTCAGTTACATTAAAACTGTCTTTCCATCACGAGCCGCTATTTTTTTCACCCCCTCGTGAAGTTATAAGCCGAAAAAACGCAGCTTGTCACGTTGCTGAGAAAACCCGCAAAAAGCGTAAACCCCTCTGTCCTGAAGATGTCGGAAAACTTACAGTCACAGCTTTACCTCTGGCTGTTAAGCACTGACACTGGAGACTCCTTCCATAAACGCTACAGAAAAATCTCCTTACAGTAAACTTTTTAAGTTTATGTGGAGCGTCCACTATACAAGTCCCTGTGAATGAACTGTTTTAGAATAGAAACAATAATGTTTTATAACGAGTGCTTTAACATAAAGCTGCACTACTGTCAGGGCTGCTGGTTTAGAAAATTCATCAACACCTTCTGACCAATCAGAATCCAGAATTCAACAGTACTGTGATATAAATAAGGAATACAATCTAGAAATGGGGTTCAAATGACTTAAAGCTATATCATTCTTTGGATTAGTTAAATTGGAAAATCCTCAGTACTGACTAATTATCTTAAATACCAAGATGACACAGATACAATTACAAATATTTGATTAAATACATAAATACAAAAGCAGAGGGTTATAACTTGTGGACCAGAATATTAAATTGTGTTGAACATTATGTAAAATATTTTAAGGAAAATGCTTTAAGGATAAGAAAAGCTCTTTCATTTGAGAGATTTTAATAGCAGTAGTAAAATTATATATAAAAAAATCCTCTTCAGAGACTTTACTGTGTGTTTATAGACTATAAAACAAATATAAACTTTATTTAGTATGCCTTGTTTTTCTTAAACCAGGCAGTGTATAATAAACTGTGTGAATTTTTTCCCCGTCACGCTGATACTGACCTCACGGTGGCAATCTGTCCTCCATCCAGCTCGATGCCGTTCATCTGGGCGATGAAAATAGCTGCCACAGCCTCGTAAAGCGCCGTGCCATCCATGTTTATGGTGGCGCCGATGGGCAACACAAACCGGGTGACCCGCTTGTCGATCTTCAGGTTCTCCTCCAGACAGCGGAAGGTAACGGGCAACGTGCCGGCGCTGGGAAAAAAAGAGCAGGACCATGAGAGAGAGAGAGAGAGAGAGAGAGAGAGAGAGAGAGAGAGAGAGAGAGGTGAGAGAGAGAATAAGAGGAAATTAAGTGTCACTTATCCAGAGTCATACAAATGAGAACAATTTTTTTTTTTCACAAAGAACAATCAAATATAAAACAGAACACAAACAGACGGAAGAATTTGGCAGGATGAAGTCCTTTCAGTTGATCAACTGCAGATTTATTCTCATGCAACACACACACACACACACAAAATATAACAGTTACACAATATAAAGATGAACAAATTGTGTGTTAAGAGCTTTGAAACCCAAACCCAGGGATTCAGTTACATTTGTTCTTTGAGTTCAAAACATTCTCTGTAATACTGAATAACAAATCAGGTGTGGCAAATTTGTGTA
This sequence comes from Pangasius sanitwongsei, assembly GCA_037576675.1. Classification (NCBI taxonomy): domain Eukaryota; kingdom Metazoa; phylum Chordata; class Actinopteri; order Siluriformes; family Pangasiidae; genus Pangasius; species Pangasius sanitwongsei. The sequence goes on along the minus strand of CM075015.1, from coordinate 1,676,188 downwards.
GCCAAACTGAAGTAAACATTCCTGCAAGACTTACAGAAGATTCGCTGATTTTCTCCTTTGCGTATGAGCCAGAAATGATCAAGCCAAGTGTTATCTTATCTTATCTGTTCCAGTAATGCAGCGTTGTCTACCATGGACACACACGAACTCTTCCTCCTGTCATAGGGTGCCATTACTTTCCCCCTAATCAAATGGCTATTCTTAATTTATGGATAGGTTTTGGATAAGTGACATAGATACGTGATTTAAACTTGACAGCATAATCCGTTTATAAAATCGCAGTAACAATTATATGATTTAAAGATGATCGATTGGAGTTCACATCAATTAGTCTCCTTATATGGAAATGTACATAAACGGAACTAATAAATGCCCTTGGGAATACGAATAAATTTATGAATAAATTCATTCATAGCCAGTTTGATAAATGAAGCCCAATAAATCATTATACACAGCAGGACTGTGTATGTAGTAAGTATTTTTACTCATATTAACACTTTTTTCATATTTAGTAAGAATTCTGAAAAGTTTAACGATTAAAGGTTCAACAATCAGTGCAGTACGAATGAAGAAACAATAAGAAACTGTAAAGTGTGTTCCTTTATTTGGATGGTAACACCTCCTGGAAAATAACCACACCTTCAAATATACAGGCTCAGAGCTGTGATTGGACAGGGACTGCATTTCAGTGTGGCACAGCAATTTCCGGTGATGCTACAACAATCATTCCACGATGATTCTATTGTCGTTTGGCATTTGTTAGACTGGATAATGGTATATTTCCTACAATGTCACAAGTCGATTCATGCACAGAGCCCAAGCTTGATGTCTAGATGTCTAAAACCAAATATAGTGACTGGTAAGAACAAGTTTGAGTCAACAGCTAAGGAAAAACTGATCAGTAAAAGCAGTCACTTAAATTCTAAATATGGAGTGAGCCAGCAAGATTTTACAATTATTTGGTGAATCTATTTGCCGAAGTAACTGGCTAAATGGAGAGTTGGTTTGCTTCTTTGGTTTTGCACTGGAGCTGTGAGATGAATGTTGCTACCCAGTAGCCACCAGTTTAGCGGGGAATTACTGATGTGTTTTCTGACTCTGTATGACACACTGTGGTCTATAAACATGGACAAAAAACCCCCCAAAAAAACGACACAGATAAAACAGTCACGCTTCATCCTTAGCACATAATTTGGTGTCACTCCACATCAGCATCAGACTCAGGAAGGGGGCAGGGGCTGAGGTTTGTACATTAGGAGTGATTTTAAAATACAATGATTAAAGAAATAGGAGGAAATTCAGAGGGAAATAGAGACAGAGAAGAAAGAGAGAGAGAGAGAGAGAGGGAGAGCGAAGAGAGAGTTCATAGGCGGAGTTCACAGGTATATACAGCCAGATGTTCTAAATTTCTGCTCGCCTCTGGAACCTACATCAAACTACTCAGTTGATGGAAAGAGCAGAAGAGCATCACATCTGTTTCTGAGTGTAATTTCCCAGCCAACACTAAAAGCCCAATGTTATTTATAACAGGCAGCTTTAAGAACCCATTATTTCCCATGTCGCTCGTCCTTGCTGGACCCGATCAGAAATAGTTCTAGACTCCAAAGACAGTTCAGTCAGAGGACAGAGGACAGAGGTCACAATCCTGCATCATTAATTGTGATTGGTCTGACTGAATTTGGAAACAGGTTAAAGGTGCAATAGTCTGATTTTATTATTTTTTACTACTTGTAAATATCCTGGAAAATATCTGGAACGTGATAAAAAAATCGTTTAAGCCATTTGGCAGATGCCCTTATCCAGAGTGACTTACAATTATCTCATTTATACAACTGAGCAGTTGAGGGTTAAGGGCCTTGCACAACTACTGGGATTTGAACTCTCAACCTTACAATCAGGAGTCCAACAGCTTAACCACTGAGCTACCACATCCCTCATAGGCTCAGCACAAGTGCTGACTAGTTGACTCTTGCACTACGTAGTGAACATGAGATGTGCGGGAAAATGATGAAAAAGCGAAGCGTGAGCTGCTAACCTGCTGGCTGTTCCGAGTGCCGTGATCCAGGCCTGGAAGATCCCGGAATAAAAGTTGAATGGGTTTTTCCGTGTCACGGAGAAGAATATGATGGGCAGAATGATTCCACCGTGGATAATGAGGCCAACAATCACCGTCACCATGTACATGCCGAGCTGCTGGGCCACGGCCTCCAGGTCACCGATGGCGGCAATCTTTCCACAGATCAGAGAGGCGATGCCGAGCGGAGAGTACCTAAAACCACCACGGGGACATCAGAAAGTGACACTAGGTTTTAAGCCCCATTTCCATCATTCCATTCAACCCATTTTTCCGCTATTTTTCTTTTCAGAAAATTCTTCAGTAAAGAAATTAAAGTGGCAAAAACTGTATGCAAATACTTTCTACGAGAACAAAGAAACAACTAGTGTTCCCATAATGCATTGCAAGTCATTCAATTGCTTTCGCTCTAATTTCAGCTTGTTTCTACCAACATTGTTGTCATGTAGACTTAACTTAGAATATTATTAGTATCTCAGAGTAGCTACATGTTTCCATGGTTAAAACAACGTCTCTGATTGGAGTGTTTTGCTTTTGGGATTCTGGGTAATGTAGTACTGAGTCATGACTTATGTCTCAGTACTACAAACTACATTATGTGCAAAGTAATTTTTCAATTTCAGACATAGTTTGGCAAAGAAGAGCAATCTCTGCTATTGTACATATAATAAACTTTGTCTGGTTTAGAAAAATGGCAAGGAACCTTTTGGGAGCCCAACAAAGCAACAACTATTTACTATTCTCCCGTTACTTTTCTTGTGACATTCTCACATCGCAGTCCTCTTTCTGTCCACTAGGCGACTGTCTCAGTCGCCATGTTCCTGGTCATGATTACTCGTTAGCCAAATCAAAATTATTAATAAGCTACTGTGTGTTACAAAATCATTTTGGATTCTGTTAAAAATTTGAAGAAAGAAAAAAGTTGTTCTCTGGAGAAAGCAAACAATACTTGCCGCGTATCCTGAAGAAAAAAAAAAAAAAATCCTGCTAATACTCAGCGAATATCAAAGCGAGTTTATGGTGAACGCTTATTACGGAACGATGTACTTTGTCTGTGTAGCGTTCTAATCATCCGTGACATCTCTGTCATTAGTGTTACCTGACATTTTACTCAATGCTTGTAAACTGTTTTGGTTTTTTGAAATTGAAATATTGTCCGCTTTCAACTTTGTTTTATGAGACTCCAGGATGATCCAAAGCAGCGTCGGAGTGAAGGGAATCAGACGATCAGACTCACTCTGGAATAAAGTAATCGATTCGCAGTGTGGGATCTTGTCTTGTTGTGGAACAATGTGGTCTGGAGATGGATGGAAATCCAGAAGCCTTAAATGGAACAAGGATCTCGTGTTTGTATCTGGGGGATTATTCTGAGTGCAGGCCTGCATTGAATCAGCACCGCATGATGCTTCCGACATGAAAGTCAGAGGTCACGTCTGTGTATTATGTATTATGTTCTTTATGCGGCATGTGCTGTATATTATACTGTATACTCATTAAACGGGACCTGGTGTGGAACTGGCCAGTCTGGGTTTTCTCAGTTCTAATTTTGGAGCTTGGAGTGTGTGTTTTGTTTCATCTCGCCGCTGCTTCACGTTCCCATGAGTTCAGCGCTCGAAGCTTTATCATTATCAGTTGTTTATTCGTTCCGGCTCTCAGGTCGGCACGGATCAGGTTGGCGCTGTGTCAGGGCGAGGTTCGAGTGAGGCCGTGTGTGTTACGTCCTGGAACACCCTCAGACTTTTCACTCGGCACTTGCTGGCTCCTGACCTGCAGACTGTCATCATGGATATCATCACTATGGATATCCTTTCTCCTCTCCTCCTTTCTTTCAGCTGTCCTTTACTTTCTGTTTCTCATTTTCTGGATAAAAAAACTTCTTTCTAATTCTCGTCCTATAAAGCGCTAGAATCATTTCCCAATGATATCTTGAAAAAAGCTTTCATTCATAACGTCTTGCTTCATTACAAGTGTCACGTTATTTATGATTTAAAATGGTTTCAGAAACAAAGCCTCCCACATGTCAGTTTTTTAAACAAAATTTCATTTCTGTCTTTTGTTATAAAAGCATGTATGCTAGATGATTGCACACAGACACCCATAATGAGTTTCATAACAATGAAAATCTCAAAATGTCGCAAGAGAATGAGTGCAATCCCATCATCACGTGACATAAATAAAGACCGAGCTGGAACGATTGGGTTTATGCACACACAAGAAATTCCAAAAATTCCCAAAATTCCCCACTATTTTCTTCAAAGGGAATAAAACTCATGACCTGGGGTAAGAACACATGAGATTTGTTAAAACCAGCTGTCCAGGAATGATTGGATTCAGGGAAAGAGAACCAATGACTCGTGTTTGAAACTCTGCTGCCACTTTGTTATCTGTCCACCTGCTTCAGTTTAGAGACAAAGCATCTGGCACTGGCATACACACACAAACACACACACACACACACACAGAGTCACTGACCACATGATCATGGACACCATCTTCATGATGATCTCATTGAGGATGTTGAAGAACTCGGACATGATCTTTCCCCTCTCGCCCATTTTGCCCATGCAGATCCCGAAAGTGATGAAGAAGCCGATCAAACCTGGAAAAAAAAATGAAAAGATATTACAAGAGCAGCAGCCATGTTTCACCTGAACAGAGTTTAGTGTTCAGTTGAAATGTTTTTGAAAGAAACATACTTCAGTGCGGGACACAAGCGGTCAGATATGAAGCTCGTGGGACAAACAAAGACCATATTATGAACATGAACGTGTGCCACTGTGCAATGCATTTACACCGTTCGTTCATTCATCCTTAGTAACTGCCCGGTCAGAGTCGAGAGGGTTTAAATTAAGCTATTAATTTGTTTCTTTTTCTGAGGAACACAAACAACTAAAAACCTTGAAAATTTTGCATGGGCAGGTGCAAACAAAAATAACAGCTGCATGAGCAGGATTGTCAGAAGTGAATGTAATTCTGCATTTGCATCGCTTTTCATTTTCATCAGTGTGTCGCGGTCGTGCCACACTGAAATGCAGTCACTGTCCAGTGTTTTAATAAAGGGCACTTTAAAAAGTCTATGCATGAAAGACTCATAAACCCTATTCAGACTGGATTAGTCTTCAGTGTGGTCGTGTGTCATGTAATTATCACCAGAGTATTTCTGAGATACTCTGGTAATCATTTTTGTCCAAATCTGTCATGTCAGTCATTATTTACACACTGCGCGTACATGCGTATGGAAAGCTTACTCTGTATTTTACCTTCCATAAAACATTAAAGCAGTAGAAATAACGCCAGGTAATATATACATATATCCCGTCTGAATTGACATGCTAGCAAGGATTGAGTTATATCCTGTAGGAAAGGAGCTCTTTTCCATCAAAACGAAACCAAAGTATAAAACTCAGGTCAATAAAATATAGATGACATTTAAAAGGACGTGTCAGAGAAGCGTCAGTTTTGGGGATTTTTAGGAAAAGTTACTGAGTTCCCAGCACAGATACTGACAACATATATAGTATGGTCATGTGACCTACTAGGGCCCACGCCCCTTAGTACAAGCGTTTATAATAAAATTCAAAACATTCAGGTTTGTATTAGAATGGGGTGTGTGTAGTGCTTATGGAATTTCATCTGAACAGTACTACAGACTTTTTAAGATTATTTAAAATATCATAGATATAAACATAAAGTAATTAAAATCATCATCAGTCATTTAAACAAAAATGTTGTTCACAAACTTGTCGCCAGTGGTGTATAGTTCCAGACACAGCATTAACGTCCACATCCAAACACGAGTCAGACAAATAATTACAGTATCAATTAAACTATATACACTGGAGATCACATGGGCTTTACAATGATAACATTTCCTGAGAGTAACAAGTCTCAGCTAAGTGCACAAGGGGCATGTTTTCAGGACAGATAAATAATACATGAGCCTCCCTTAAATATCCTTACAAAAATATCAGGAAACCAGAGCAAAGCACGTCCATTCATCAACATGAAAAGCTCAATAGCAGCAGCGTGATGAAATCATAAACAATAATCAGCGGGGATCATGTTACGGGCTGATTAAATGTGCACGACTAACAATGTTTACGCAGGAGTGATGTTTCTTACCCAGAACGTTCATCCCCCACTTGAACTCCAGCTTCTTCCTGTTGACAGAAACAGGCTCGCTCTGGTTGCTGACGGGCACGGATACTTTCTTCACCACCGTCTGAACCTGCAGCGAGAACATACAGCATTTACATCTTTTTTACTTCCTCACATGTTTAAAGTCACACTTAAAGTTTAGAAAATGTGCAGGAATAAACTGCCACTGCAGCAGTTTTGCCACATTCTTACTGGTAAAGTCTGAATTAGTGCTGAACAAGTGTTATTACATCACAAAAGATGCAAGCCTATCACATTCCAGTATGCAAATACGAGCCATATTTGCATTACTTGATGAGACAAGTTGTTATTTAATGTAACAAGTTATAAGTAAGAAATAAAACACTTCATGTTGTGCTGTTACAGGAAAATAATCAAAGAGAATTTGGTGTGACGAAGCAGAGATACTGTAACCGCCCTGGCGTTGATTACTTTCCTGTAACAGCACATCCTAAAGTGTTTTATTCCTCTTATACAACAGCAATTTGCCAGTGATTACAATTACAATCTTTTCTTTATTAAAGAACGGCTTGTCGTTTTTATCCGTTTATAGGTGCATTTAATCTTGTGGCACGTCTGTGAAACAAGTTCGTTCCTGTTCTCACTTACGTTAGAGCAGCTATAAACAGTCGTTCCCTCACCAGCCTCTCTTTTTTTTTTCTCTCTCTTTTGAAATGAAAAACCGCAAAGTGTAACCTCCTCTGTCCAAAAGTTACAGCTTTACCTCTGAATGTTGCAAAGCGCTGACACTGGAGACTCCTTCCATAAATGTTAAATAAACATCTTCTTCTTAAGAGAAAACGCCACAACAATTTACACGCATTTTTTACTCCATTTATGTGGAGCATCCTCCACGTGAATGAGCTGTTACTACAGAAACGATAACGTATTAGAACGAGTGCATTCATAGAAACCTGTGATCTGCAGCTGCACTACTGTCAGAACTGCTGTTATAGAAAATTACACACTGTATTTTATTGCATTGTAAGTTTCGTTTATCAGGATGTGATGACGCAGAAAGCCGCCGTAGACACGAGAGCCACGAGAGCCACGTTCATTTCCCGCTTCGTGGTGTTTCATTTTAATAGCGTCTCAGTGGATCCATATGTCTCGTCACGACTAAGATGCTTAAAAAAAACCACAGCACTTTAAGCAGGATATGTCTGAGAGAATGGTTTCCAGCTGTAGGTCTGTGTAAGCGCACGCTCAATCGAATGAGCCGTGCAGGATTGGAATTACAACTTCCTGCCGTTCACTTCCTGTCAGTGCATCACAGTGATTAGAAACCTGACGTTATGTTATATGTGTGTGGGGGGTTTGTATGAGAATGGATGTGTTTGTATGTGTGTGTGTGTGTGTGTGTGTGTGTATATTTGCATGCACATGCATATCAGACGCACGTGTGTGTGTGTGTGTGTGTGTGTGAGTAGATGGACAGATTATCTGTAATCTCTTTATACTCAACTGGGTTTAACATCTGGCCAAAAATTCTCTCTCTCCCTCCCTCTCTCTCTCTCTCTCCCTCCCTCTCTCTCTCTCTCTCTCTCTCTCCGTCTCTCGCTATGCCTCTTGCCCTCTAGTTATGCTACAGTTATGTGATAAAATCATATCATGACACGCTTTCTATATCATATCCTTTGTAACATTAGACAGTAAATTGTTTCATTTTCCCTCCTTTTCTTCATGAAATACTTTCTATAAATGCTGGACAAAACTCTCTAATTCCGATATTATGATCAATTAAATGTCGCAATACACTTTTCTCAGATATTGCAGGTATCATGATAAACACAGTTTTACTCTGTTTTTACAAACTGTGATTGAAAGCATCTGATTACATATTAATATTTTTGAATCTTTAAAATTGTTAAATATTAAAATCCTTACACAATTTTGAAACTTTCTTCTTTTTCACTGTTTAATTTAGTTTTTTTTTTTGTAGACATTAAATAAAACTATCAACTCAGATTATTTCAGATTTTAAATGCAACACTACTTCCAGCGGCAGTTTGTTTGCAAAACTTTATATATCGTGATGCGTATCGTGTCTTTAAATAATCGTGATATGATATTTTTGTCGTATCACCCAGCTCTTGTGAACTTCATTCACCCAACATCCTCTAAAATAAACTTCACTGTAACTCTTTTCTAAACATTTTTTTAAAATGTCCTTTTTGCTTTTTTTTTTTAATAAGTTTAGAAATTATACACGGCGGCTTTTATAATGACTTCGGCCTGCTGAGTTCTGGATTCTGATTGGTCAGAAGGTGTTGATTAATTTTCTGTAACTTTCGATGAGGTTTCGCTAACAAAGCACCAACCATATATTCAGAGCTCGGTTCAGAGAGTTTTGTCCGGCATTTATAGAAACGAAAGTATTTAATGAAGAAAAGGAGGGAAAATATAACAAATGGTCCAAAAATCATTTTAATGTCTGGCTGCTGAGGTGACATGGTGGTGTACTTTTTAATAAGGTGTTGCCATGAATTAATATATTAAGGCCACAAATTTCTCAGTATCTATTTTTGGCCATGAGATAATTAGTTTGTGGCTTCAAATTACTAACTCTCAGCCTCAATATATTAATCTGTGGCCTATAAAAATATTATCTCATGCCCACGTCTCATGCCACGTCTCATGAGACCTCAGCAACCCTAAAAGCACTGACACCTTTTAATTATTATAGTTTTATTATATCACAGTGTCATATCGCTCAGCCCTAACTCGCCGGTGTGTGAGGTGGACCTACCTGTTGAAAGCAGGCCTGGACCAGGTTCTCAGGGAACAGGTTTCGGATCAGGTCCAGAAAAGCGTCCAGGCTGCTGACCTCCTGGTTGTTGGGTCCAGCGCTGGCTTGAATGCTCCTGAGTTTGGGGTTTCCTGGGTGAATCCCGAGCACCAGGATGACGCCCAGCACAGCCGCGATGACGGTGGTGGACATGTAGTACACCATGGCCCTGGTACCCATCCTCCCACTGGAACGAGCATCCAGACCTGCCAGGCCTGGAACACAGATCACACACACACACACACACACATTTGTCTTCCATTTCACCTTAAACATCTGGGGTAGCGGCTTTAGACTTTAATACCACAGCGCTGTTGAATTCTGAAATCTGATTGGTCAGAAGGTGATGATTAATTTTCTATGACAGCAGCTGTGACAGTAGTGCAGCTGCAAATCACAGCTTTATTTATAATTAATGCGCTCATTAGAACACGTTATCGTTTCCATAGTAACAGCTCATTCATAGGGACTTGTACGGTGAACGCTCCACATAAACTGATTTTTAAAAAACATTGATTATGGTGAGGTTTTCTGTAAGTAGATGTTGTTTTAACCCTTACGGAAGGAGTCTCCAGTGTCAGCGCTTTGTAACAGTCAGAGGTAAAGCTGTAACTTTAAGTTTTACAGCATCTTCAGGACAGAGGAGTTTTTTATGCTTTTTTCTCAATAATCTGCGTATTTTTGACTTAATATTGAGAGAGAGAGAGAAAAATAGAGGCTGGTGAGGGAACGGCTGTTTATAGCTGCTATAACATAAGTGAGAACAGGAGCTAACTTGTTTCACAACATTAAATATAACTATAAATGGATAAACAGTACAACACTGAGAGTTTCATTCCTGACTTAGTTCCTATTCAGTGATAGAAAAACACAAGTGAAAAGGTAACTCGCTGTTATCTCTGATTCTATGTGTGTGTGTGTGTGTGTGTGTGTGTGTGTGTGTGTGTCACCTGTGATGAGACTGGAGATGATAAGGGGGAGGATGAGCATCTTCAGCATCCTCATGAGGATGTCTCCAGGGAAGGAGACCAGCATCAGCGCGTCTGAGTCCAGATCAGGAACGTAACGCAAGAGCAGGCCCAGCACTGAGCCTCCTATTACACCTGTGTGTGCGTGTGTGTGTGGGTGTGTGTGTGTGAGAGAGAGAGAGAGAGAGAGAGAGAATGAGTGAGAACTTTAAAGTAATAAAAACTCATCGCCGACAGCTACAGAATCGTAATTCGAGGATGTGAGAGGCAAAAAGAAGTCAGTACAGAAGACACAGAGCGAGCGAAGGATAGCGAAAGATTAAAAGAATTAATAAAACAGGCGGACATGATGTGGTGGCGGTAACTACTTGTGCTCAGAGGAATAAGGAAGCGATAAGGAAATGCAGAAACTGGGCCACGTCCACACCGGTTTTGGGTTAAAAGCCGAGAGCTTGGAACATCTCGATCGTCTGAGTGTCTGTGCTGCAGTCTGAAAGCCTCTCAGTGATTCCTGATTAGAGGTTGATTTATCAGCCTGGATTTATCCTCACATAACCCTGCATCCTGCTAGCCATAAACGCTAACACGAGACACAGCTGGATTTATTAGCGCCATATACAGTTACAGGGTCTGTGTATGCTGTGTTCATTCGTCATTTCATTTCAGAATGAAAATGGGAAAAACAAGGACACAGCTTTTGATTTTTTTTATTTTTTCTTGGCACACATGAAATTCATTCATTCATATATTTATGTATTTATACATATACAATGATTTGTGCTTATTGACTCTAAATGACTGACCACACAAAGTGTAGAAATCTAATATTTAGGCATCGAAATATGAGAAAAATGCCACTGCAGCACATTTCAGCCGACTTGGAATTGGGTCATTACAAGTCCAATATAATATTTCCCTATTTAATAATTTAATAAATATATGAAATTCATCTACAATATCCTTACAGTATAAGAGATTTTTATTGTTTTTAATGTGAAACACTGTTCTGAGCATCTCGTTTGCATATTTTTCTTAAATGTTGAAATAAAAAAAACGAATGAAAGCTACGTACACAGACCTTACAGCAACTCATACAAACACATAGCAGCTGTAACTGGACCAACACAAGGCACTAATAAAAAAAACCCTAAATATCAGTTTTCTTCTTTACAAGAACGTACCGAGAACCCGGACTGAGACATACTGTAGGAAAAGCTTCAGCTCAGGAAGAAATACACCGCTGAGCTGTGGTAACACTAACAGGACAAACACTAAACTGCACTAAACACTAAATGACACCAGTAGGAGGCACTAAAGTGTTGTTTTTTTGTGACAAATAAAAAAGGGGTCGAACAAAGTTAATTGCATGTATACCTGAACACACACACACACACACACATATACCCAGAATGGTGAGGGCAAGCAGAAGGTTGCGTGCAAACCAGCCGCAGTGTTGTTGTAAAAGACCTTCTTTAGGCTCCGCCTTTCCTTCCTCATCAACCAGGCTGGCTCCGCCCATCTCTTTCTCTATCTGATGATTCGTCATCCTACCTGAGAGAGAGAACAAGAGAGAGAGAGAGACAGACAGAGAGACAGAGATAAAAAGAGAGACAGACAGAATGAGAGAGAGACAAACAGACAGAGAGAGAGACAGACAGAGACAAAAGACAGAGACAGAATGAGAGAGAGAAAGACAGAGACAGACAGAGACAATGAGAGAGACAGACAGAGAGACAGACAGAGACAAAGAGAGAGACAGACAGAGAAACAGATAAAGACACAGAGAGTGAGAACAACAGGAAAAAAGAGAGAGACAGAAAAAACAAAGAGTGAGATAAGGTGAGAGAACAACAAACATACAGGCAGATAGACAGAGAGACATATGGCGAGTCAGAGAGAGAAACAGAGAGAGAGGGAGTGAGAGAGAGAAGGAACGTGAGACAGAACAAGACAGACAGACAGACAGACGGACAGATAGAGGCCCAAAGAAAGAGGAAGAGAACGAGACCAGAGAGAGACAAACAGAGCGATAATGAAAATGAGAGAAAGAGACAGATGGAGAGAGAGTCACAGGGAAAGAGTGACAGAGAGAGACGGACAGAGAAGGAGAGAGAGACAGAGATAGAGTTCCATACTGATAATTTAAAAGTTTAAAAGGTCAGTGGTTTAGTGATTTTTTTGAGACTGTGGTTTTGTCCCGTGTCGCTCTAAAGGTCACTCGTCCCACAGACCTGTAAACACACCGCTCCACATCACACTCGGCCTAGAGGCATGCGATTTACACGATTTTCCACTTCCACCACAAACACACGTCTATCACAGCTACCAGTACTGGAAGTCTGTCTCACCCAAATATCTCCCTTCCTGTAAATCTGTGTCTCACACACACACACACACACACACACAGATGTGCTGATGTGGTTTAGGACGCAGAGGGGCTCACTCTCGCCTCTTAACATGAAGCTGCAGATTTAAAATGACATGATTCAGCTTAAAGCACCTTTGCATGTAATAAATGAAGATTTTGGGTGATATAGACTTCCATTACTTCATCACTTCAACAGCTCCAGTGCTAAACCAGTGCTACCTATCACAGTTAATCCAAACCTGCTCCCTGTTTGACATGTAGTGCACTTCAAAGGGTTAAAAAGTCATTTACACCACATATAGTGCTCTACGGAGAGCAGGGATCCAATTCTGATTCACTTTTCTCTGATATTATTTAATTTCGGAGAAAGGATTGGCTTCCCAAACTGACGGCGATGAGCATTTACTAGCCCACTTGCTATTTGGATACTTTAAAAAAAAAAAAGTAGAAAAGTAGAAAATATAGCAAAATGTATTAAAATATTAATTTTGACAGAACACTAAAACTAATTCAATCTAAATTAGCTGTCAAAATTAACACACACACACACACACACACAAAAATCAACCCTTCGACATGTCTAAGCGCTTATCTAATCAAATACTGTATATCAGGGTGAGGAGAAAAAAAAACATTTTTATTTATCATTTATTTTCTTTTTACTTCATTATTCATTTGATTCATTTATTCAGAATGATACGTTTTAAAAATTTTGTGCTTCAACATTTTGCACTTTTGCATTTAAGCCTAAAAGTAAAGTCATTTTTGTAATCAGTGTTATGTCAGGAGTAACACTCTCCATGTCATGCTGTTATAGGAAACTAATCAACGGTGTAGCGTTGTGATGAAGCCAGGTTACTGTGACCACACTGAAGTGGATTATTTTTCTACAGCAAGTGTTTTATTTCTCTTATACCACAGCAATTTTCCAAAGCTAACAGTTTCATTCATTAAAGAGCAACATTTATCCGTTTACGGTTACATTTAATCTTGTGAAACAAGTTCTCACTTACGTTATAGCAGCTAGAAACAGTCGCTCCCTCACCAGCCTCCCTTTTTTCTCTATTTCTTGGAGCTAATAAAACATAAAACCAGCTTGTCATGTTACCGAGATACAGATTTGTTTAGGATTAATTAACCAGGCCTTTGGGTCGTTTTAATATTCACTCCTGGTTTATTCCAGTTTTGTTCTTCTCTTTTTCTTTATCGAGTTAATTTAGTGATTCTTCAGCTTGCAGTGCTCAGTTAAAAGTCTTTCTTTGAAAGTACACTTCAATGCAATTCAGTTTTAAATATTTATTTATTTCACAGGAATCGGGATGTAGATTTCGATCCCTAATGAAGCTGCCGCATGAGGAAACATGAGGAAGAACCTCTGAGAGGAACCAGACTCAAAAGGGAACCTCTTCCGGGTGACACTGGACAGTTGGATGATAAGTTCAGCCGCTCCTGACCTTGTCAGTAAGGTTCATGTAGGTTTCTATGGTTTCCACAGAAGGACAACTGAAGAACTCCTGATGGAGTGTACCTTAACAGTTACTTTTTAAAGAACAAAACACTACTTTTTTTTTTTACTACAGACCCCCACAAGTGTTTCCTATGAGAAGTCAAAGCTAAGAACTCTTAATTATCCAGTGGACTCTTAAAGAACCCTTGAAGAACAATTATTTTCTAAGAGTGTATATGCTAAGTTCTCCAAATCTCCAAGTCTGGTTCCTCTCAAGTCTTTGAGGTACGAAAGAGTTCCTGGATGAGTTCCTGGATGAGTTCCTGTTCCTCATTCTCCTCTGTAGTGAGCAAGGCAACGTTTTTGACACGTTTTCACACAACTTGGTTATGTGGAAATTCCTCTCGCGCCTCACTGTACTCTAACCACATCACACACACCACACTTCCTCTGAGTTCTCACCACATTGTTCCCTCCTCATCTGCTCCTCATTCCAGCCTCAGACTGGAAATCCTGCACAAATTAACACAGTATGGTGAAAACATGTGTGTGTGTGTGTTTTTACCCTACAGGGTATCATGAATATGTTAAGCGGTGTGTGGGAACTTTCATTAAAATGTAATTCATCAGTGTTTCAACCAAATGTTATAGACTTTCAAACCTGCTGAATTCTGGATTGTGATTGGTCAGAAGGTGTTGATTCATTTTCTACAACAGCAGCTCTGACAGTAGTGCAGCTGCAAATGACAGGGTCATGTTAATGCGCTCGTTCTAATACGTTATCGTTTCTCTAGTAACAGCTCGTTCACAGACTTGTACGGCAGACGCTCCACTAATAATAAATGTGTTAAGAAAATCTGTGACACGTTTTCTGTAAAGAGACGTTTATGTAACTTCCTGCGTTAATTTTTTCATACGTACAAAATCGAGGTGCCGAATGAACATAGGCTTCGCTTTGTATTTGTAAAAATGCGAATAAACTAGGCTTTTGTGGTTTGAGGACTTCTCAGAAAACTGAGCCATTCATTTGACTACTCATCATCAGAATCACTTTATTCACAGAATGTACAAAGTGTGTGCGCAGGAACAAGACAAGTCAGACAGACAAGTGAAGACA
>CM075015.1:1647345-1658754 GCA_037576675.1 Pangasius sanitwongsei | reverse complement strand
ATCCTAATCCATGCCTAATCCATGACCTTCTTATTCCACGCCAATCCTAATCCATACCTTTCTTGTTCTACGCATAAGATGTGCATGCAATCCTAATCCCATCCTAATCCATGCCTATCTTATTCTATGCTAATCCTAATCCATGCCCGTTTTATACCATGCCCATCTTAATCCATGCCTAATCCATGCCACCTTATTTCACACCCATCCTAATCCATGCTTGTCCTATTCCACACCCATCCTAATCCATGCCATTTTTATTCTACACCCATCTTATTTCACGCTCACTGACCTCAACTCATAATAAGATAGACTCCAGACCAGGATCTTCATGGCCTCCAGTTTGCACCCTAGGTGGCTTCATGTGTCTGTGACTGTTCCTGAACATCCTCTGAACTCTATGAAGGCACAGTTGATTACAGTGAAAAACAGAAACCATGTCTAATTAACTCAGATTCATTACAAACATCTGCATGGTGGGGATCAACAGGAAAACACAAATATGAGGCTTGAGTACTGCGCCGTCCAAAATGGCTCACAAACAAGAGTGACATCATATTCACAACACAGCTGTCTCCACCATGATAAATCATGTTCATGAACCATGGGCCATTGCAGCAGCATGCTGTGTGAGTTATTTGTTGTTTCTCTTGCCTTGGCCTGAGATCTCGGTGAATCTTGCTCTATCTTGCTGCAATGTGTATCTCAGATCTGAAACTGAGACGCCACTTGGGCTCTTTGACATGACAAAATGATGAAGCGGAGTTACAGTTACCACCCAGAAGTTGATTATTTTTCTATAACACCACCTCGTGAAGTGTTTTATGCCACTTATACCACAGCAATTTGCCACCGATTGCAATTTGTATTTATTAAAGAACAACACTGCATAGTTTTTATCCATTTATAACTGAATTTAATGTTGTAGAATGTCTACAAAACAAGTTACCACTTATGTTATAGTAGCAATAAACAGCTGTTCCCTCACTTTCTCCTCAAGTTAATAGAACAACAGTTTTTCTAAAAGGGGAACCATTCCTAAATCTTCAATCTGCATACAATCTTTACATGTAAGTGCTACTCTAGATAGACAAACCAAAGAAACCTTTAGGATGCTAGCTGGAACCTTTTTTGAAGAGTATGAAGAGTATTTTGAAATCTAGAACGGTAACAGGATCCAGATTTGACCAAGCTAGCATCTTGCTTTATTGTCTTTCATACTAAAAAGTTAACACTAGGTAAAGTTAGGGTAAGTAGGCCTATATCAGTTACCTTAAACTCTGAGTCTTTAGGCCTGGTATAGAGCTTAGATTTTGATTATTGTTGCATACAGCAATATTAATCGCTAAAGGAAATAAATCATCCATTTGTAAATACATAAGCACACTTTCATTTTGCCTACTACAGTTCTCCATAGGAAAACACTTGGCAAGTTTCAGCTGTGCAAATGTATGTGCAAATATCTCTTACTGGCGGTGAAAGAGTGAGTCTTATTGTCAAGATTTCATCTACAAGCAACAGCATGCGAGATCTGAACATGAAACAAACGATCATTTGACTCATTCATCAGCTCTGCTCTGCACAAAAAGAAGTAGAAGGGAAACAGCGAGAAAGAGACTTTGAAGGCATCAGAGGATCAGATCTCTTTTCTTGCCTTGTGTTATGCATATCCATTATTGCATGCATGCACATCTGTCAGTGCTCAGGGCCTTAAGGAATGGGTGAGATATCTAATCCCTCCACACAGAGAAGAAATTATCTCCAGCCCTCTTTAAGCAGAAGCCAACAGGGAATCTTGATCATAAACCTGGAGTGTGGATACACACCACAGAGGGCAAGCAGGCACATGAGAACATGGATCTTAGAGGAGTAGATCAACAGATTATGTAAGGTCTCGGTTCGGTCAGGTACTGCATCGCAAAAACAAGCCTCTTCATTCTGAGAGCTCATAATTAGAGTATCCACAGGGTTGGTAAATAGTCACTCGGTCTAGGAACAGTGTTGTTGCGGTTTTAAGAAGCAGTCCACCAACAAAAATCTAACGGATGATTAACATCCAGTGGGCCTCATTTATCAACCTTGATATGAACTAAATTACCACTAGCGCCAGCACAACAATAACGGTCCGCTTAACAAAAGATATATGGTTAGTGATGGTCCATTTACACAATAATGGAGGACAACGTGACCTGTATGGTGGGTGGACCAAATAAATGGGCCAATGAGTGTAAATACAAGATCTCAAACAAAACTGAGCGCAAACAACTGTTTGAGTCCAGACAGTGTTTAAAAAATCAGCAGTTTAAGAGCTGTCTAATGCAGGAATGTAGTGATAATTGGCTAATGCAGACCTCCTGCTGATGTCTAATCCTGAGAACTGAGAGTGTTAATGCAGTTGCCAGCAGGGGCAAAGAGGTTCTGGCAGGAAATTCTGTGGTCAGAACCAAATCCCAGAAAAGAGAGAGGGAACTAGGAAAGGCCTAGGGGGCATCTATAAAAAAAAATAAGATGACAAAAACACACTAACATCATGCTACAACAAGCTACAAAACATCTAAGAGGGATTTACTGTAGGAGAAAAAAAGTTTAAAAGGAAATGTAGAAGCCTTTGGAATGTTTTACACACCCATCTCCATTGTCACTTTATTAGTTTTTCAGATGTTGTACGATGCACCACAGAATCTTTTAACGCTGTCACATCAATTTGTTTCAGTTACAGCAAGGCTGCCAAAAGCATGAGTGTGCTAAACGTGCACTTTGGCTGTTCTGGTTCTCTCTCTAGCCAAAGCAATACATGTCAAAGTGAACAGGTTTTTAAACTGATGGCACACAAGAGTGTGATATGACCAATCATGCATGTACTTGTGTTTCTGGAATGACCACGATATCCACTTTCTTGATCTCTTTGTAGTGTAAACTTTATATGAGGATTTCTCACAGTGCTAAACACAATCTCAGTTGGAAATAATGCATGTTTCTCCATTGTATCGTTTTTTTTTTTTTTTGTTTTTTTTTTAATTGATAAACAAAATGTCAGCTCATTTCGGGCATGCTTGCAACGTTTTCCGCCATCGTCACCATGCCTGCCAGTCCTTCTTGTAAAATGACCAAGGGACAAGTGATTATTGACGTCAGTGTGAAAATCCTATATTAGAACTTAAATCGGCTCTATTGTCATTATTAGTAAAATGTAAACACAATGTAGTTGTCCTTAAACACAATGCTTTTTTAGTGTGTTTTTATGTCAAGTTTAGGGTTAGGGATCAGCATGATCTCTACTTTCAAGCTTATTTTAGGACAAATAGTCTAACAAAACGTTTTCCAATTAATGTTTCACAACAACTGCCATTCTTCTCAAGTCAGGAGCACCAGTGTTCCTTGGCAAAAGGCTTACTGTAGAATATTTTTTCGTAATCAGTGAAGGTACTATTAAGGCATGCTGCTGCGATATCCAATCAACACAGCTCCTCTCACTTCCAAGAACCGAGAGTGTGCTTTGCAGCACAGAGACATTTTGGCTAAGTCTATGGAAGAAAACCAAGCGAGACTATGCCAACAAAAAGAAAAAAAATTACACAAGAAGAAATGCTGACCAAACACCCAACTGCATTAACATACCTTGTACCACTAAAGTTATGCTCGTGAAGAATCAGTATGAAAGTAGAGCATTAATTTCTGATATTTGATGAAATAAAATAGCCACAGAAGTGGCAAAAATATGAGGTCAAAAACAAAGTCTATCCCTACAGTACAGTATATAATTATTCACTACCTTCTTCAATCAGGATCTCCAATTTAGTATAATGTGGTGTTATATCTACCATTGTATGTTTATACCATTATACCATTTATGTATATATAAATACAAATTGCTGAAAAAGTTAATGTTGGCTATGATAGAAAGGTGTCAGAACACATAGTGCATATTGCGTATGGGGCTAAAATGGGCAAAAAAAATCGCCTAAAATGGGCACGTAAGCATGGTAACTGGACCATGGACCAAAGAAAGAAGGTGGCCTGGTCTGATGAATCACATTTTCTTTTACATCATGTGGATGGCCGGGTGTGTATACAGGAAGAGATGGCACCAGGATGCACTATGGCAAGAAGGCAAGCTGATGGAGGCAGTGTGATGCTCTGGGCAATGATCTGGATGTTACTTTGACACGTACCACCTACCTAAACATTGCTGCAGACCAAGTACACCCCTTCATGGCAACGGTATTCCCTAATGGCAGTGGCCTCTTTCAGCAGGATAATGTGCCCTGCCACACTGCAAAAATTCTTCAGGAATGGTTTGAGGAACATGACATAAGTTCAAGGTGTTGACTTGGCCTCCAAATTCCCCAGATCTCAGTCCGATCAGGCATCTGTGGGATGTACTGGACAAACAAGTCCAATCCATGGAGGCCCCACTTTGCAATTTAAAGGATCTGATGCTAACGTCTTTGTGCCAGATACCACAGCACACCTTCAGAGGTCTTGTGGAGTTCATGCCTCAATAGGTCAGAGCTGTTTTGGCAGCACAAGGGGGATCTATACAATATTACACAGGTTGTTTTAATGTTATAACTGATCGGTGTATATCTTATAACAAAAGTGTGTGTGTGTGTGTGTGTGTGTGTGCACTGTAGGATTATTATTTTCTTTTGTTGATTGATTGGAATGAGCTTTGTGACAGGATCCCTTTAACAAAGAGCAGAGGGAACACTCTGCCTGAATGACTGAGCCTCATGCTTCCAACATTATTCATCTCCTTTCTTAAATATTGAGCTATTTTCAATCTGAGGTTGGAGTAAAAAATCTGCTGGTTATGGGTGGTCCTGATTTGAAGTGATTTTGGAGGGAATGTAGTGGTACAGTGAACAGCTAATGCTAACTACATAGTTAGTTTGGTTTATGGAATTGTGAGCAATAAGCAGCATTTAAGGAATGGTTAAACCAAACACGTATAAACCAATAAGAGTTGAACGCTACCCATGTAACCCAGTTGGGCTCAACTCAAAACGTGGAGCCATCTTATGGGCTTACCACCTGCAAGATGAAGGGAAAGAGTCAGGCATACCACCCCAGGCATGTGATGGTCAGTTTTACATGGACTAGACCTGGCAATGGAAACTGGCTTTGGGAATGTGGAATGTCACTTTGCTAGAAGGGATATCTTAGTATGAGATGGAAAGGCATGGACTACATATAGATGACCTTGCATCTACACATTGTACAGGCTCCAGTACCAAACATCTCAGTCAGGGGTGGTCTCTCTCTTTCTCCAGAGCTCCTACAGGAGATAAGCCGTGGGTTAGGGATACTCACCAGACTCAAGCTGAGGATGTAGTATTTGGAGTGTTTTTCAGTGGCCAAGAGGGTTGCCTCCATGAAGTTTCAAGTCTCAGAAAGGAAAACCCTGACTGTTGTTTGTGCATATGCACCAAATAGTAGTTTGGAAGCACTTTAGCCTTCTTGGAGAAAGTGGAGCAGGTGCTCAAAAGGGCATTCTAACACCATAGTGCTCCACCGCTCGTGTTGGGAATGATGGAGATACTTGGAGTGGCATTACTGGGGTGACAGCCCCCTAGATCGGACCCTGAGCAGTGCCAGCCAGCTTTACCTAGTAAAACCAGGAGAGCCTACTGAGTTTCTTGGGAATGTCTTGCAGAAGCTTCAATGGAGAAAAAATTTAACTCTTACCTTCAAAAGGACCAAGTAAGGTCAGGGACAGTAAGTCTGAATGGACCATGTTCAAGTCCTCAATTGTACAGGCAACTGCAACCTGCAGTATCCAAAAAAGGGAAGCCTTCAAGTTGAAGAAGGAGGACTTCTGAGTAATTCTCATGGTGGGCTCTCCTGATTTAATTGAGATATATAGGAGGGCCAGAAGGGCTCCAGCAAATGTAGTTGCCAAAACATAAGCTCAGGCATGGAATGAATATGTAGAGTTATGGAAAAAAAATAATCTGGCCAGCCTTAAAGATGTTCGGGCAAACCTTAGGAGCCAGCACCATGTGCAATCTCTTGCACCATGTGCAAAAAGTGTGGACGAGTGTTGACCTATACTGAGGGTATTGTTAAGTGATGGAAAGAGCACTTGAGTGAACATACTCTCTCTTTAGAAGGCCATGCCAGAAATCCCTGGTGTTTTGGATCTCTATAGCTGAGGTCACTATATTGGTTAGAACCATTAATAGAGACAAGACTGCAGGGGTGGATGTGATTTTGCCCTAGAAGGCACTAGACAAGGTTGGGGTTGTGTGGTTAATACACCACTTCAATTTTGCATGGAGATCTAGAGTAGTGCCCTTTGACAGGCAACCTGAGATTCATGCAATCTAGTCTCAGCATGAGCGCAATGAGAGTTGTGTTTGAATTCTTGGTGTTAAACCACATAAGGTGGGTGTCAGACTCTGTCAAGGTTGCGCCTTGTCTGCGCCCTTGTTTGTGGTTTTAGTGGACAGGATATAGGATGTAGTTCTCTTGGTGCCATCTGAAGTGGACCTCTGACACACACTTAAATTGTTCAATTCTTTTAATTATTTAAATAAACATAATTTTTGCTTATCTTTACAATCTACTGTAAAGGTATCTACTGAAAGTATTTGATTACTGTCTCTCTGTCTCACCCGTCCCTCTCTGGTTTAGTCATCTCCCTATATAATCTGAGTTAATCTGGAATCCATTCATCTGTTGTCTGAACTCCTTAAGCACAGACTGTCTATCACATCTGCTCCCAGCACCCTGCTAAAGCTCCATTATTTATACATAATCCTCTATTCCCTCTTGTTCTCTCTCTTTCTCTTTCACCTCAATTTGATTCCTTTTGTAACATACTCAGGTTTTATCTATAGTGTACTTTTACTTCTCCTTCTTCATACACTGTCTGAAAAAAGGGACTGTATAGGTATATTGTTATGCCCTCGAGGTACAAATGATGTAGGTGTAATCTCAAAAGTACAACAGTTGGCTTTAAAGTCTAATTTTGCACCTTAACAATGCTTCTCGACAGGTATGAACCTCTAACTAAAGGTATAAAAGAGGTATCCTCTCCAGTAACAAGCATCATTAAACAATTAAAGGAAATCTCCAGCAGTTTTCAATTTACTATCCAATGAATCTGTACACTCTTAGAAAATTTAGAATCCTTAAAGGTTTTTTATTTTATTGTTCCTCTGGGGAAGTCTTAAAGGTTCTATGCAAAACCCTATCAGAAAGGGTTCCTATCAGAAAGGGCACTCAATTATCCAATGAACCCTTAAAGAACCATTGAAGAACTATTTTTGTAGCTAGCACAAGACAGTTAACTAAATGTTAAACAGGTTCTAAGTATTTAAGAAGAAAATAATTTGGAGTTTGTACCACACTAATTCCCCACCCACCAGCCAGTTCTATCATATGACAGCTATCAACCAGGGAAGGTGAAGGCCAACAAGTGCATACATGAGCTCACAGATGCTAACGACTGCCTAGTGTTGCTGTCCCACCCAGAGAGCATGGCCATTTTTTCTGCCTTGGCTCCCAGCCATGGATCGCTATGTCATCACTGGGTTTCAAACTTGCAATCTCCAGATGATAGGGTGAACGCTTTTCAGTAAGCAAGCGTCAAAAAAGGTGTCACCACTCCAAAGTTGATTCTTTTCCTATAAGAACATATCCTGAAGTGTTTTACTCCTCTTACACCACAGCAACTTGCCATTTATTTATTTATTTATTTATTTATTTATTTATTTTAATTAAAGAACAGCACCTCTTACTTTTTATCCATTTATAGTTACATTTAATGTTGTGGAACATTCTTGAGACAAGTTATTTTTCTGTTCTCACTTACGTAATAGCAGCTATACAACAGCCGTTCCTTCACCAGCCTCTCTTTTCTCTCTCTCTTGAAGTTAATAAGACAAAAAGAATGCATCAGTAAGTGTGGAGACATCTGTCTTGAAGACTTCTCATGTAAGAACATTTGAAGTTACAGCTCTACCTCTGACTGTTACAAAGCTCTGACACTGGAGACTCCTTCAATAATGTAAATAAACACAGTTTTCCTCACAGAAAACTTCACCATATCAACCATTTCAACAGTGCTGTGGTATTAAACGGGTTCATTTCTGGGTTTTCCAGTATTACATTCTAACGAACCTAAAAATTAAGTAATTAATGCATCTTGTTTAAACTCCCACATCCCACCTGTCCACAACATCACATACTTGGTCAGTAAAGTGTGTGTGGGTGAATCGCTGCTCTTTGAGTCACACTTCTAACAGCACTCTAATCTGGGCTATCTAAGTTATCTGTCATCAGTTAACAATGCTCGAGGAACTCGCTGCGGACTCACCGTGTCTTCAGCCTCCTCGAGAGCACAAGGATCTCAGGCATGTAATAAAGAGGGACACACAAAGCACACTGATCCTTACGCTACACACTCCTGTCCGAGCTGAGTCCTGCCAGGAGACGCATTATAACAATGATGACATGCAGGCGAAACTTCCAAAATAATCATTTGAGTTTTGGATACCATGAGTAAAGGCTGAATCAGAGCACACAGAAGGAGGAAAGTGAGGAATGAGAAAGATTAGGCAAAGGGTTCGAAAGTTCAGGAGCTTGGTTCGAGGCTTACCTGTGTTTTGTTGTTGTCTCTCACCCATAGAGACCGCAGCATCAGGAGAGATACACTGAGGAAAGATGAGAGAGAGAAAGAGAGAGAGAGAGAGAGAGAGAGGACGGAGTCACATTCTTTACGTCATCTGGGGAAATTCGCAGATTAATAAAGACAGCTTGATTCTCTGCCTCACTCACTAAATCTCTCTCTCTCTCTCTTTCTCTCTCTCTCTTCATTACATTTCTATCTCAATCAGATACATTATGTTTTGTCCCATTGGTTTTTACAATGCTTTTCATCAAGGTTTTGTAACCTCAGTAAAACCCCTAAACTTCAGCATGTAATAAATAATGTTTAGCTTATAATCAACAACTTTTGATTAAATGTTTAAGGTAATTTCAATAATTAATACTTACATTAGGAGGGGGGGCACAGTGGTTTAGAGGTTAGCATGTTTGCCTCGCACCTCCAGGGTTGGGGGCTTGATCCCCGTCTCTGCCCTGTGTGTGTGGAGTTTGCATTTTCTCCCCGTGCTTCAGGGGTTTCCTCCAGGTACTCCGGTTTCCTCCCCCAGTCCAAACACATGCGTCGTAGGCTGATTGGCATCTCTAAGTTGTGCGCAAGTAATAAAAATAAAGTAATAAAAAAGATCATTGTAATATACTTAAAAATATTCCATTGAGATTTATTTGCACCTTTATTGTGGTTAAAAAACATTTTAAACATAAAGAAATCCCTAAAATATGGATATTATGTGGATATGTATGCATTTTTTTATTTTCTGTAAAATGAACAGCCTCCAGACATAAAAAAAAAAGGTTGACAACAAACAAAATGTCTAATGTTGAATCCATTGACTGTTGTTTATCGCATTCAATAATTAATTAAATTATTAGTTAATTAGTTCAGTTAATTAGAAGAATTAAGGTTCTCACAACTGCCACATTTATATTAATATGTAATATGAACAAGGCAACAACCCTTGTATTAATAGATTGTTTAAATATGAACTAAATAATGAGCACATGTTTACTGCTTCCATGACTAAAATACGTTCACATAAATAAGAACATTTTAGTAAATATTTAAATTCAGCTGAACTTGGGTCAGTGAGTGGAAATACTACACTATTAAAACACTATTGACCCTCACTTTGAGCTTTTACCAAACAGCAATCAAGAACCAGGAATTCCACGATCTTCTGGGAATTGTGAAATTCTTTTCTCGGCAATCTAAATCATGTAAAGTGAGTCTATTGTCGGTGAGACTACAAAGCACCTATGACTTCCAGTTTTCCTGGGAGCGTCTACAGTCACAGGAACAAACACAGGCAGCTCACATCTTGTTCTCGTCTTTGGACACGTTCCAAAATCTGAACTTGTTGGAGACACGTATGTGCTAAACCTTTGACTGACAGCAGATAGAAAGGCGATTATGTGCTAATGATCACTGGAAAGTGTAACTGAAATGTGGAACTTGTATAAAATACTGAGAGGAGTGGAATAAAGATTGGGCAGAAGTTAAATTCTGTTATCCTACTGCGCTGTTGTATTGTGGATTCTGATTGGTCAGAAGGTTCGGATTAATTTTCTATAACAGCAGCTCTACAGTAGTGCAGCTGCAAGTCACAGGTTTATATTAATGCGCTCGTTCTAATGCAATATCGTTTCTATAGTAACAGTTCATTCACTACAGCGGATGCTTCACATAAATTATTAAAGAAGAATTTGAAAAATGGCATGCTGAAGTTTTCTGTAAGGAGACATTTAATAAACATTGATGGAAGGAGTCTCCAGTGTCAGCACTTTGTAACAGTCAGTAAAGCTGTAACTTTCCCGACATCTTCGGGACAAAGGCGTTTACGTTTTGCGGTTTCTCGGTAACATGACAAGCTGCGTTCTTCTGTCTTATTAACTTCAAGACAGATAAAGAAAAAGAGAGGCTGGTGATGGAAGGGCTGTTTATAGCTGCTATAACATAAATGAGAACGGGAACTAACTTGTTTCACGATGTTCCCACAACTTCAAATGTAATTATAAACGGATAAAAAGTATGACCAATAGGAGAAAATATAGAGTAGAAAAAAGTGTCAGATTGGGCTGAGATGTAAAGGAAGACAGCCTGGATGAAGTGACAAAGATAAAGAGACAGAATAAAAGAGAGCACATAAGATTTAGTGAGTGAGGCAGAGAATTGAGTCCTTCTTTCTATTTTCCCTCCATCTGTTTTCTATCTTCTCCTCTTCTCTCCAGTTCAGGTGTTGAACACATGCTGAAACAGTCGTTCACCCAGAAACGAGCAGGAGTGAAACGAGCTGCATCATTGACACAAATTCCCATGAAGATTAAACACAAAGACGTGGAAGGATCCTTCTGCAGGAAACTCATTCTCACCACCTGTTCTGTCTTCTCATCCTTCCTCCGATCGATGTTTTATCTCCAACCTGGATGGATGCACTTCTGTTTTTGATCCACTGGAGGGCGGTGACTCTCTGTTACGTCCTGTATGAAGTGTGAAGTGTACAAAGTGGCTCCTGATAAGAACCCAAGAGGAATAAGAGAGACATAACTGTCAGTAAAGGACATCATTTTGTTCTGAAAGAGTGTGTTTCGGCGAATTTGACACTGATTAGATTTTCCTGCTTATTTAATATAATTACGAAGCACAAATATTATCATCAGGAGCAGCTGTTATTTATTACTCTAGCCGCATCAGTGTTAGCTAACACTAACATTATACAGGCCTAAAGAACACAGCACAAACCAATCCAATATTAATTATATATATATATATATATATATATATATATATATATATATATA
>CM075015.1:1630897-1641322 GCA_037576675.1 Pangasius sanitwongsei | reverse complement strand
ATTTATTTCTGTAAAGCTGCTTTGTGACAATGTCCATTGTTAAAAGCGCTATACAAATAAAACTGAATTGAATTAAATTGAATACATATAACTCCATCAGTACAGTAATATGTGGAAAAAAAAACACATTCATAGGGATCACTTTCATAAATTCGCCAGGTTTTATAGCATTAGTTATTAACAAACTGTGAATTTCAGCTTTAACAAACTTTAACTTATTAACAAATATCACCCATATACAGGGTGTCTAAAAAGTCAGGAACCAATGAGAGTACAACTACACAAACTTAATTTTGTAATTATTTTTACAAAACATGCGCTACTGTTCACCCTTACGCTCTACGTATTTTCTCAGCCGCTTACGCTCTACACCTTCCCATTGGTTCCTGACTTTTCGGACACTCTGTATAATGGAAGTCTAAGGTTATTTGGACTCTGTTTTGGTTAAAAGCTCATATGAAACTGTCAGTTAAAGGTGCTTGTATGTAAATGAATTGGTCCTTTCAGAGATGGGACTACTTTTTTTTTTTTTCAGAGAGGGAAGCATCTGCAGTAGAATACTGCAAAACCTTCAGGAAAGCGTAGAGTACCTGAGACTACTTTTCTCCAGTCTTGGAAGGTTGGGCAAATATCTATAAGAACAGTTTTGGTAAAACTTACTCAGACATCTGTCTCATCCTCATACAATTATTTGTTCTGGTGTAACAGCTGGAGTTTTTTTTTTTTTTTTTAATGAAGTCACATAAATAAACATTTATGGATGAAATTTAATGACTCCCCTTAAACCTCCATTATAAGTGAGCTCAGAGGTACATATTTCCTTTTCTTTTCTCAAAGTAACAGGCTCAGTTCCTATAGAAATCACACGTCAGCCATCGGGGGTAAATTTTAATGTCAAACTGTTGTTAAATTATCATGGCAGACAGGATTAGTTGCAGCTAAAGCAGATACGCAGTCAGCTTAAGCATAAAGCCACAAAGCTAAGGTAGGTTTCACGAAAATCCCTTAATTGGGCTAAATCTCTCCCTCTATCTCTCCCTATCTCTCTCTTCCTCTTTCCTTCAGTCCTCCTCATACCACACATTCGCATGAATGAGAAGCAGTACTATGATTATATGCATGAACAAAGAGCACAGTGGTGTAGAATACACATGTGCACTCATCACTCACTCACAAGTGATCCTACGTCCCACACACGCGAAAACAAGAAAACGTGTACACACATTCCGTTGTCTCTCTCTCTCTCTCTCTCACACACACACACACACACTCACACTCACACACACACACACCCTGTCCCACAGGATGGCCAGATGGAAAGCACTGAAGAATGTTGTCTCTCTCTCTTTCTATCTCTCTCTCTCTTTTGTGTGACGGATGTGCTGTAAGTCTATCCCTCGCTAATTGCCAGAGTGGTTTACACACAAAGCCGACCGCTGAAACTCCATACCGCCGGTCAGAAACCTTTACAATGTGTTACACAGAAAATGTGTGTGTAAGAAGGATTTCATGTCCATAGAATCAATCAGATCTGCATGTTTTAAAACACTGTCCAAATAATACATCAAGTACTTGCTATTTTGGGGATATCCACAAGGACCTGTGGTCTAGCATTCTCTCTGAGTAAATACAGCAGCGAGTTTATTCATTCGGTCCGGATTGAAGTGCGTTAGGGGAAGAAGAAGAAGATCATTATCACACCCAAGCTAAAAGTTCCCAGTGTTGAAAAAGCCATAGATTTACACTGGATTTGCTTAAAGTTCCCAAACATTACAAATGTTCTTGGTTAAATTATAAATTGTTTTTTTAATGCCCGAGGAACTTTACATTTAGAAGGCACTTTTATCCAGAGCACTGTAAAAAGCATGGAGCGCATCTGCAAGGATTCATAACCTGAAAGACAAGAGACTGTCAGTTTGTACAAGTGTTATAGTTGTTTACATAGTGACAAAATATTTGTGAATAACCAACAAAAAAGACAATCAGTAACAAAAAGGACAGATTCAGACTCAATTCAGAGTTAAGTTAAGTGCACCTGGGAGGATTTAACACCGACATTGTGAACTGGATTATTCAGAGCTCAGACTTAACTGTAGATTTTATGTGTCTGTAGAAGTTGTGTGAGAGTTACGCACATACGGCGGAGTTTGAGTAAAATAGGGGCGTGTCTCAGTTATTTACGGTTCTGACCTTGAACTTAAACAAGATATGGGACGAGGAGCAGTGTAAAGTCCAGCACAACTGTCTGATGGTTTGATGTAACCACAATATGTCACACTGAAATGTATTTTTTGGCTATAAATATACTAAAGAAAAACTATGGAGGCCATATTAATTAATTAATTAATTAAGGTGTGGTATCACACCTTTAATATCCACAAAAAAAAAGGACATCAGAGGAGATGCAACTTAAACAGAGATGTTGTTTATGCCAAGGACATAGAAAATGTCCTTATGTGGCTAGTTATGAATCAACTTAAAGCTTATCTTTCAAACCGGGGGAAAGCACACTGAATGAACAAAAACTTTAAACATAGTTTTATTCATAACAAATCAAAAATAGTGAATTAAAGGTGTGATAAAAAATAAACTGCATCTTGTGCTCACATTATGATTTCATAACCTTGATTTAGTATCTTGTGTATTTATTAAGTTGGGCATGCAGTAAAAAAAAAAAAAAAAAAAGATTAATAAAATAAAATACAAAATAAAAGTATGTGCTGGATCAAGTGCTATTTTATAAAGAGGGTGGAAGCAGCTGCGTAACCTGATTCTGAATATGCGTAATTTTTCCCACATAAATACTGACGTACATTTTGGACCCTAATTACAGCCCTAAATGTATAAAAAATGTACAATTAATGAAAAACTAAAAAGTAATATAATAGGCAATATAATGCAAAGTAAATGCAGAGAAAATAAGATGTTACCCTAGATACTGTCTGAAGAGGAAGGTCTTTAGATCTGTGCAGATCTTCACTCCGAACACAGAGCTGAGTGATGAGGGAAGTTCATTGCACAACTGAGGAGCGATGACAAAGCAGCAGTGAGATCTAGCACTAACACTATACTTACATCACAGACAAAGGCATGCCAAACACCCTGAATAAATTACTAAAATAGCCTAAGAACATCTATTGTTCCTTATAGTTTAAATCCAATTTCATTGCCATTCAAACTGCAGAAAATCTAACATTACCACTTAGCTAGCAGGCTAGGTAACTACAAGTCGACATGAGTGGGATTTTAGGCTATGTTCAGACAGCAAAGCTAATTCTTAATGGCTCCTTAAATCGAATTGTTCCAAATCAGAGTGTTCACATAGTAACTGAATTTGAGCTGCCAGTCCGAACTTTAGCAGCTGGATCTGATGTGCAGTGTCAGAATTTTTGTCAAGATATTTAACTGCAGCCAAACCTGTCAAAATATGTAATAAATAAAACAACTGTTATGGTATATCACTAATGTTCGTGCACAAAACAGGCTCGTATAATCACAAACATTCTTCCAAGTAAGCGTGAAGTAATACAGACATATTTTTTCTGTTCATTAGCATGTTTCACCTATGCGGTTTCACCTATTGGTGGTTTACTTAGCATCATTGCAGTGCTCATCATTGGCAAGTGGTAATCGATCACATTATCACTCCTGATCTCATCCCATGACCAAAGAATCATTTTACGATGTGCGATTTTTATCTGTGACAATAAAATCGGGCCGAAAATAGTACAGTGTACAGCCAGCTTAAAATTAGCTTAATTAGTTGACTGGCTTACTTAGAACAACTCTTTTTGGAACTAACAGTTACTAACTCGTCCTTTAATAATTAGAATATTGGAACATGATAGGTTCAAGCTGTTTCGGCTATTTTGTGAGAAGAATTGATATAAAGTCTATTTTAAAGGGCAAAAATGTGAATTTACCACTGTAACAAATTTTCAGCCAAATATCAATCAATCTCTCTCTCTCAATCTTTCTATCTATCTATACTAAGCAATCCAACTGGAATTACCATTTAAAATTCATGTTTTTTGAACACACAGGTACTTACACAAAGACTCACACGAAGATAGCTGAGCCTACTATTCAAAGCTATGAGTTTCCTCAGGGGGTGGATTGGGGGAGTGTTTACTCAATATTACCTGCTCTGGACAATATGATCTGACTGGAAAATCTTGTGTGAGATGAGTCAACATCAGAAAAGCTTTGGAGCATGGTCCCCATGACGTGCAAGAATCTTGACCATGTGCGCTGCCTGTTACCAATCACTCGACCGAAACTAAACAATGCATTCAAGTTTACAATGGGATATTTCCACAGGAGAAGAAAACGGTTTTAAACGTGACATGACTTGCAAACGAAAAGGATTTACAAGGATTGTGCATATGATTTAACTGATTTAACACAATGGTGGTGTGAAAACCACCCCTGCAAAACTCCCCCCCCCCCAGCAAAACGGATGTTACATGTTATGTTTAGAATTGAGTCTTCATGAAATAAGCAACTCTCTAAAGACTGTCAGAGCATAGGAGAAAATCCAATCCAACTATTTTACTAAAAATAAACCAACAATCCATTTGTAGTTGAGTGGAAAATGTATTTTGAATATTGCTTAATTAAACCCTTTAAATAAATAAATAAATAAACAAAAACAGCTGAGCAGATTTCAGATCTTTTTCAGATCGATTCCTGGAAAATGTTCATTAGAAACTTAGACAGTGGTCAGACCAAGTGATTCTACAGGGAGATGGAGACAAACAAGCACAACTGACTACATAGTTGGTTTTGGATACGTCTGCTGAGCAGACAAAATGCCATTATGTCTTGGCCTTGTAAAATCAGCCAGCTTTAGCCACCAATATGAAATGGTGACAGAATTCTAAATTGCCTTTGTCTCGTAAATGTAATTGTATCATAGATTTTATCTTTATAAAGATAAAATAATTCATGCATATTTTGCATGAATGGAGGAATATGAATAAATGTTGAGTGAGACCCTCAAAACGGGGAGATGTTCATGATGAGGGAAAGTGAGACAGGAATGTGGAATGCATCAAGGTAATAAAAACCTGTGGTTTATGATATGCACTCTCTTCGCTATTATAAACTCAGCACACAGACTGCTTATGCATCAAAAAGACCCACAGTGTGGAGTAAAAATTGCACCCTGTCACCCTGACCCCCCTCTTTTGTCCATTTTCACTTTCCCTTACAGTTAAACCTGGTTCTAATCAGCCATCAGACAAATCGAAGAAAACCTGCTGTTCCCATAATAGAGGCCTTCCTCAAACCAAAACCTCCTCCTGCACCTCATAAATCCCTGACTGCCACCTCTCATTTGCTGAACTTTCCAAGCATTGCTGAAATAACACACCTCCACCACATTATCAGTACATCTGTTTGCTCACTCAAGTGTACTGTGAGTGATGAGCGTGTAGCCTGTCTCTTGTGTGGGAATATAAGTGCCCTGAACTCATCACCTCTGACCTCTGAAATCCAATTTCAGGCTCTGGCGACCTCATCAACAAGTTTGGATGCTTGGCTGGGTGTGAACGGTGCACCGCAAAATGAGAAAAGTTCCTACTGTGTGGCTGGGCGGAGGCACAAGACACCCATCCATCAGAGACTCTATTGTACCTGCTGGCATCCCTTGACCTCTGACCCCTACCTTGCCTGCCACGATGGCTTGCTGCTGTTGGGGCAGGTCCAGAAGAATTAGGTCAGACTGCGGCAAGCCGAGCAAGCGTCGCTGTAATTGGAAACACATGCGAGGGGGTAGGAAAGGGAACACACGGGAAGAGTTACTGGTGCTGAAGGTGGCAATCTGGTGGATGGGGAGGGTGGGGGGTGAGGTGAGTGTGGCTGGGAGAAAAGAGAGGTTTTGCGGATTGGCAAAGAAGGAGAAAATGGGATTAAAAAAAGGAATGGATTTAATGAGGCTAGGACCCTGCATGGCAAAGAGGTTTGTAATTGACCGTAAGGTTAACCTCAGGCATAACTAAGCCCAAGATGTGTGTGAGTTTGAGAAGCATGTGAACAGAGCGTTAGTTTCCCTGACAGCTCTATTTTCAATAATTGCCATAATAGCTACATTACAGATTGTAATTGCACAGGGTTGGGATTTCCATGTCTAGGGAAATAAATCTGACTTGGTTACATTCATAAAGTGTCACAACAGGAAAAAAAAAAAAAAACACTGGAGGAAGTAAAGCTTTGAGTGGGTCAGATTTATTTCCTCACCGCCTAATTTTACACACTCGGGAGTTTATTTTTCAATTGTATATTGACGTTAAAGTATGTACTTGAAACAGTGTCAATTATTCTCTTTTACTTAATCTGGAAGCTGAAACAGAAGAACCGGCTTTGGTTGTAAATATCCGCACTTTTGTCACTTTCAGGTGTGTGTGTGTGTGTGTGTGCAAGAGGAGTGCCCTGAGTATACATTTGAGGTTTAGG
Source organism: Pangasius sanitwongsei (assembly GCA_037576675.1). Lineage (NCBI taxonomy): Eukaryota > Metazoa > Chordata > Actinopteri > Siluriformes > Pangasiidae > Pangasius > Pangasius sanitwongsei. Next base: position 1,634,866 of record CM075015.1, on the reverse strand, counting down.
GTGTAAAAATGCTCCTTGCGTAAACGGGAATTGCTGGTTCAGAGACATGACAAAGCCTTTGGCTTTCTGTGAATGGTCGAGAGCGGGAACGTCAAAGAAACGTGGAACAGTTTGTGAGCAATGGAGCAAATGAGTGAGTGCGAGCGGCTGTATGAGTCAGGGTATGAGTATGTATTCATTTCTGCATGTTTGCATTAGAGCACGAGTATGTGAAAATGAGCATTTGAAATGAACTTTTGTCGCCCTGCGTGAGTATATCCCGCAGCACCTTTCTGAAAAAATTCTCTTCTCTTGCTCTTCTCGCACTCTCCCTTTATCTGAGCGATAGGCCCTGGGGCTGAAATATCTAAGTGCATATGAGGCAAGTTGAGACACAGCCGGAGATGCAGAATGGTGGGAGGGAGACGGAGATTACGAGGGAACGACAACCAAATGCCAACAGGGAGGAATACCGCAGGGAGGAAGAGAAGGCTCATGAGGAGGACCGCTTTCTTCAGTGGGTGTGTTAAGAGACTGTATTTTCAGGCTATATCCATGAAAGCTGATGAAAGTTTCTGTGTTTGTGTGTCTGAGTTGATACCAGTCTGACTCAGAAGCACTCTTCCTTTCATTCTGTCTCGCCAATCTTTCTAAGTCTTTCTGTCATTCTCTGTCTCGTCCATCTCTCCCATGCCCAAACTCTTTCATGGACACTCTCAGTGGGGCAGGCTTGTAACTCAACACCTCCCTCTTTTGTCCCCTTTTCTTGTTCTTATCCTTTCATCTTTTTCAACTTTCTGGGGAAATGGGGTTCTTTGATGGGACAGAAACTTCTGTAATAGTCAGGGGAAAAAAAGGGGGAGACAATGCGATAAAGAGAAAAAAGAGAAAGTGTGTGAGAGAGTGAAAAGAGGTGGGGGGCATAGTCTAAATTTTAATATGTAAAGTCATAGCTGTCTGGAGTATAGATTAAACTTATCAAAAGCCAAAAATAATGGTTATTATGAATACATTATACTGAATACTGGGAAACTTTGCTGGTGTTTAATCCTTTGTCAGTGACTAAGGTTGTCATTAAACTTGTTAAAATCACAAGACTGTCTGCAGGTGTGATTAAAAAAAAAAAAGCCAGAGTAAATATATGTTAGGATGTCTTTATAAATAGACAAGTGGTGGATCTGATCCTCCCTCTTTATTCAAGTATGGTTGCTCCAGCTTGATGTAGTCATCTTCCTTTCCTCCTCTTTCCAAGTAATTGTCTTCTCTGTCCAACAGTGTGTAATTTGTCATTTGAGTACACCTGATCTAACTCATGAAAGACTTGATAATTAAGTGATCAGTAAGATTAAGTGTCTTGGGAGTAGGTAAAATCAACAAACCGTGACGAGCAAGGCGTCCACAGTTTTTAAACTGAAAACGCCAGCTTTGAAATCCAGATTAGTCTTGTCCAGAGGAATTTGCTGTCCTATGTTGGGACATGCACTTTTAAAAAGTTTCTCATTCTTGTCTCATTGATGCATCACCTTCCATTAATCTGCATTTTGGGTGATGAGATTGTGATCAGACATTGTGAACATCACTTTGCTTAAAAAACAACTGTAGAAGACGAGCTGTTCCTCAGCAGAGAAAAAAGTAAGTACACACTGTACAATACAATCTCTGTTGATCATTCTCCTGTCATGATGACCTGCTAGTTTGCTAGTGTATTTGGATGCTGTGCAGGACATCTAATTTGAACACACGTAGAAAAAACACAAACAACAATAATGCATTTATACCAGTTGTAAACACAAGCGTGTGATTGGATCTTTTCTTTTTTATAGGACTGGATTGGATTCTGTTTTAGTTTGTCTGAAATATACAGGAATATGATATTGATATTGATATTGAGCCTCTGATGCTCTGCCCAAAGAGCCTGATGTCTTTTGTACACTTTTCTGCCCAGATCCTTCAGAATCTTGAAGTTTCAGAACCTTCACTTCTGTATATGCATACACAGTTCTGTTTTTCAGAACAAGATAAAGCAATTTCCCCCTGGGATTAATAAAGTTCTTTGAATCTTGAATCTTGAATCTTGAATATAATCACTGCATTGAACAGCCTTCACTGCATTATTCCAGAGTTTTGTTCGAAACAGTGAGTTGTAAGTAAATTAGATAATCTCTTGCAAGTGGGGCTTGGGGAAAAGGTCTGTAGTTGGTTTTCTGCAATGTAAGGCCTCATTCTGTAGGCAGTTCAATTAGTGATGAAAAATACCAGACTCTTTAGCGAAAGCTAGAATTCTGTATTGCAAGTCTAACATGGTTTACGTGTTACTTTATTTCACAGGATTCCCATGGGCCAGTTGCACCGACACCTGATCATAATACTTTTATTTTCCATGTCAACTCGTGATTATGCTGTCATGTTCAGGCCACAAAGTATAATAATTGGTTTTCTTATTTTACTTTCAGTAGAATAAGATACCTTTGCAAGATACCTTTGCTTATTTTTTTTTCTTTGATTGCAGATAGCAAGATATCAAGTAGGTTATGGGCCAGCCAGTAGTAATTTGGAGCCACTGGCAATTTTGCTTAGTAACACTGTCTATGATAGGTCTTGTGAATGCCACAGCTAAGACCAGTCTTATTTGAGCCTGGGTGTAATTTTGGGTGGTACAATGGATGTTATTTCCTTTCTATAATTCAGTATTAGATACTACCTCTTGAGCAGAAAAGACAACCATAGTTATGACCTATTAGAACAACTGGCTTGAGGAAAGTTTCTGTTTATTTAGGGCATACTGATCCATTTGCAAATTTTTCACCTGTTCATTCAAGTAATTCATATACATACACGTAAAAACACAATATAACACCACAATACACACACAACACGTAAAAACACAATATAACACCACTATAACACCACAATACCTACCCTCACTTAATGTACTCATAGAATGATTTCAGGGCCAAGAATTGAAACAGAAAGATGTAGAATGGTTTTACGTATTCCAGTCCCAGTTAAATCTAAACAAACCTGACAGCAGTTTGACAATAGGTTAGCTAGACAGCTTTTCAAATGTGAAAGATTTCACCTTCACCAGTGCCTACTGACCTCATTGATGAGGATAATTTCCTAGACAACAGGGCCCCATTTGTTTCAGGAGTGGAGTCATACATATCTGTCAGCAGCAGCACCAGTAGTGCTGCAGAAGTGTCTGTCTATCCCTAGGATAGATTTTTTTTTTTTTTAAGTATCAATATTATTCTTTTATCAACAATCCATATATGCAGATAGCTAGCTGCTGCTGCAGATGAATAATTAGCTGAAAATATTTGGTTTACAGGGAGGGGATATAAGCATTGTGGGCAGCAATTAATGAGCACATTTTCCATTATTATTAAAAAAAACCAAACCAGTTTGATTTTACCAGTGCTTTAAAAGATTAATGTGAATCCAAAGGAGTTTAAATCAGTCAGCAATTTCTTAACCACTAGATCAGAATACCTTCATATACTAATGATTTTTGGAACGAAAAATCTGATCTATATAGTTCGGCTACCTCAGATCTCGCTGATCAGCCAAGACATGTCTGGTATGCCAAATTTCACGTCTTTGTATCTGCACTGGAGCTATGAAGCTAACCACCAATTAGTATCATGCAGCTGCATGCCAAAAACATCACACACTTGCCTCTAACAACATAGCTTGTCTGAGTAATATCATAAACAGTATCATAAAAACCGAATACGACTCTAGTAAAATTGTTAAATATATTAATCAAAGCAAGTGATTCCATATTGAAAATGATTATCACTACAGTTGTTAGCTATGAAATGTACATTTGTTACTTTAATGGATAACAGTTGATCATACAGTAAAAGTCTCAGTGCAGTACGTTGGTGCTAGAAGATTTGTAAGTGTTGTAGCACTTCTTCTTCTTCTTCTTTCGGCTTTTCCCTTCAGGGGTCGCCACAGCGAATCATCACTCTCCACCTATCCCTA
>CM075015.1:1604970-1630797 GCA_037576675.1 Pangasius sanitwongsei | reverse complement strand
GCTCCATGTCCAACATTCTCCTACCAATATACTCACTCTCCCTCCTCTGAACATGTCCAAACCATCTTAATCTGGCTAAGTGTTGTAGCACAATTTTAAAAATTTAAAAATACTTCTTAATACTACTTCTCAGAGTGCACATCATTGCAAGTGATACAATTTGTAAAATGCTTTTATGTAATGTGGATTTTGTAGAATGTTTATTTTGTTTTATTTTTAACTACAAATTGATGACAGATAATTCCTTGCCTGCCTCTCCACAAACATTTGGAGTTCATATTTTAGTCAGGGAAAATCCCTAAATCACTTAAGATTATAAATGCAGGAATTGATATTAACATTAACATTAGTACTGTATGATTCATGAGGCTGAAATAAAGCTTGGTGTAGACATACTACAAACGTGACAGAATAACATTCATGTTTTATTTATATGTGCAACATGGATTTCAGTGACAGTAGCAAGCAACAAAGCGACAGCACAACAAGCAATATTTGGATGGAGATGTTTTGGACAAATTAGGTATGGTGCGATTCGAGATTGGCTAGATTGATTCCTCGACCAGTCCATGGTGCGGGTGGTTTCTTCAGTTCCCCACTCACAAATTCAGTTCCTAACACCATGGTAATTTTTTTTCAATTTTTATTAAATCTTATCTTGTCATATACGACCTCTCATTAAATGTGTATAGATACATTGTGAAGAAATTAAAGCTTGAGAGTACGAAGAGTACGAAGCCAAGCATGTAACATGTTAATTAACCAAACAATTTTCACAATTTTATTAGTTAGTTTAGAAGAAATATATAGCTAGTTCCATTTCTCATCAGAATTTAAAACAAACAAACAAACAAACAACAACAACAAAAACAAGACAGTGCATGCCTACAAGAGACAAACTACTGACAAGCTATTTTGAAATATAGCGTACTTCATTTTGTAATTATTACCAGTACTGACACCAGCTTTAGTCTTGTTTGCAGGTCTGAACTACTGAACATTTCCAGAAGATTCTTTGATGATTTCAGCATGCAATTTTAAATATGTTAATTAGCTGTCATAAGCTTCCACTATATTAGGCTCCTAGGCAAAAACTAAGGATGCAACTTTTGGACAACAAACATGTCTTGGCCAATGCCATATCTGGGGTAAAGTCTCTTTAAGTGTGTGTTTCTTCCCCAGAAGCTGAAGGCTTGGTGTTAAGAAGGTAATCAGACAAACAGAAACTAGCTAGCTAGGATCAGAAGGAAACCTCTTCACGTTTCAAGACTTTTTCTTCAATGAGCTGAAATGTTGGCTGATTACACCCACAGGCAGCAGATGTTGTTCCTCCGTCTTCTCTCTCATGTATTTCTTGTCTTCTTCTTTTTCATCCCCCCTCCTCTTGAAACCAACCCCCTTCTGGATCTTGTCCTATATGAAAGCTTCACAAATCCCTCACCTTTCCGTACGGACACTCGTGGGAGACTCCTTAGAGAAATCTCTTACTCATATTTTGATCGGAAATCGGTTGTTTTCAGTCAGATTTTCGTTCGTAGTTAGCGTCCGAACGGATTTTCTACTTTAAAAAGCGCCAAGAAGTTGCTACAAGTGGTAGCAGTAAGCTATCGCTGGGCGAGCCGTTAACGTCGCGCGCACGGACTGCGCGAGGCGAGCGGCGCGAGATGTCTCACGAGCTGTCCTGTCTGAGGAATTTAAAAGTTTAAACTCGGATTATTAACGGAATCTAACGGAATCTGTGTGGACTTTCGTCAAAATGAACCGACGGCATGGACGGATATTTTAAGATTAAAAAGAAAAGATCCAGATTCTTGAGGTGATCTTCATTTTGACGGTTTCTTCAGAGTGGAAACTTTCTCGTGGGAATCAATGCGGTTTCAGTCGAAAGGACGCGCGGTCCGAAACTCACCTAAACGGTAAGATAATGACGTAATATGTGTGCTAATTGTTTTTATTTTTATGACAGAAGCTGAGTGTTATTTGTAATTGTATTTTAAAAGATTGGTTTTAATATGCTGCTGTCTGTTTATGTGTAGAAATAAATATAAAATCCTAACACCAGGTTTGGATTTGGGATTGTTGTTGTTTTTTCAGGTACACCAAGTTTGACAGGATCCCAAACATCGCAGGCTAATTATATAATTTGACTATAAGTAGCAGAACCCGTTTGTGTTTTTAGACAGCTCCTATATGTCGACGTATTTAAGAAGTCCTTGAAGTGATTCTGAAAGACACCTGAGAATATCTTAAGCTTTTATTTCTTCTACATAGCCAAATCCTTAATGCTTAATAAACACACACACTATGCTGAATTAGCACTTACAGGGCTAGATCATCTTAGTGTTGAAAGATCAAATACACTGTTAAATTATCTGTCCTTCTTTTTTTGTCTGTTTCTATTTAAAAAAAAAAAAAAAAAAACAGCTATTCAAACACTGTAGATTATAATTCAAGTGGTTGTAGGACTTATTTCAACATTACAGGCGTTTTAGTTTAGCTTTGGGAATTTTCCCACATTAATATGTGGTAAGCACTGCTGTATTCCAAATTTCAGTTGCAGGCTAAAACAAGCCAGGAGTTTGCTAGCCAGATTTATGCCATAGCCTACCTGTTAGAAAATGCAGATATCTACATGCAAATAAGGTTCACATGTGTAATACTTCTCAGATGCATCCTTTATTATTTACTTTCTCCGGCTTCTCGGCTAGCGTGTGTTTACCATCGGACCCATCATATTTGGCCACGACTGAATGAGAGTTCAGCTTCAGGCGGGTGTTTCTCTTCACACATCATCCCCTAAGTATGCCCGTTGTGTTTTGTTGATTTTTGTAATTGCTGGCCTGGATGGACTGTTTCTCCGCAGAACGAGTAAAGGCTTTTTGTTTTACACTTATTTTCCAGCTGCTTGTAGATTCCAGAGACAGCCAGAAGGAAGACAGAGAGAGAGAGAGAGAGAGTGAGGAAGAGAAAGAGAGAAAGGCATTGGGTCAGAGGCCTGAATGTGATGACAAACATGTTGGAGCCAATATCTAAATTTTCCAGCTTTCAGACGGATTTTATTATTTACATTCTTTCTCCTTAGTAAGCAAGTGTGTGTTTACCATCTGACTGATCACAAAACATTCATTTACAGTGCATTTATTAATTTGACACACACACATATAAAACCACACAAAAGATTTACATTATAATTGGGGCTGTTCAGGGGCCAAACATTGGCTTAGTGGGATTCGACCTCACAACCTTCTGGTCACTATTGCAGAACCATACGCAGTTGTGACATACAATATATACACCTAACACCACGCAGGTTTACATAGGGCTATATACAATCCTAAAAGTTAAGGGAGTTTGTTCAAGGGCCAAACAGAGTTTTCTCTAGGATTTGAACTCACAACGTTCTGGTCACTATTTCAAAGCATATTGCCGCTTTGACATATAAAATAACACAGACAAGGTTTACAGTATAAGGGGAGTAAATACAACCCTAACAGGTACGAGAAGGAGTTTGTTCAAGGGCCAAACAGAAGCTCAGTGGGATTTGACCTCACAACGTTCGGGTCACTAGTGCAAAGCCATACACCATTTTGACATATATACATCTAATGCTACGCAAAAGGTTTACACATTTAAGCAGGGCTATATACAATCCTAGGAGTTAAGGGAGTTTGTTCAAGGGTTAAACAGGTTTCTCTTGGATTTGACCTCACAACCGTCTGGTCACAATTGCAAAGCTTAATGCCCATTTGACATATATAAATAAAATAAATGGGGCTAAATCCAATCCTAAGAGTTAAGGAATTTTTTTGTCAGGGGCCCAGCAGAGACACATGGGGATTTGGCCTCACAACCTTATGGTCAATAGTACAGATCCTTAAGTGCTGAGCTGTCACTCCCCTACATTCTGTAACAACGCCACTACATTTCTGAGTGATTAAGCAAATCATTGAGAGTTTTTCAGGCCCTACAGATTGTCTGGACATGCTAGGCTATGAACTAGACTTACCCTTCTAATTTCAGTGCATAGAGGGAGGAGTCTTCAATTGTAAATCTTTTTTTTTTTCTTTCTCAGGCTAACCATTCAGATCTTTTCCCATCATTCATGGTGAACCCTCATTCCATTTATTTCCATAGTGAAAGTACAGATGTAGACATCACTGCTACGGACTGAGCGGTTGTATTTAAGATTTATGGGCAGAACGACGGTGCATATGTTATGGAAAAACAGATATATAGGGAGATGAGAGTGGCACTGGACGAATGTATCTCCAGGGCATAGCTGCCAGAGCTGAGGATCAGCTACTGAAGAAGCACTTAATAAAAAACAGACACACAGAGGCAGCTGTTGGGTCTGTCCTAACCTGTTCATCTCTCACAGAAAGTAAAAAAAAAAAAAAACAAAACAAAACAAACATTACACATGTGCCACTTCCTAACGCAATATCACATATCAGGTGTTAAAAAAGGTTGTAAAAGAAGGTGAGGATGAACGCTTGGGAATGAAGGCCATTAATGGGAAGCGTTCTCATTCACTGCTGTGATAATGTTATCCAGAGCAGGTCTCAGAGCTGGGTCTGGACTTTCTCTGCCTTTGGACAGGAGAAAACGAAAGGGGGGGGGGGAGGTGAGTGAGAGCAGGGCCACCCAAACCTGTAAGAGATACATGATGATGTCTGCTAGTCCCTTTACACGGTGGCTCTGGTGCTTGTCTAAAAATCCCAAAGATTAGAAACACGTGTGTTGAGTTGCAACAATTCCTGCACTGATTGTGAATCGATAAGCTTCTGCAACCAATTTCCTTTTCTTTGCTGTTCAATTTCCCTGTCGCACTCGGAGAGAATGTTGAACTTGGCCTTTTTCCACGGGGTGTGTTGATGAGTGGGATGCTGCTAATCCACACTGATGCTGAACAAAGGATCACAGATATGTCACTGTTTAATCAAGGCTTTGTTTCATCATGACCTTGTTACAGTCCGTCATAAAAAATATTACATTTCACATCTTATATTTAAACTTCTTTATCGAGCTTTCAGCTAAGCTTATGCTAATAATCATTTATGCGATATAAAGTGATATTGCACACACTGTGCCTCATTGATCAAGCCGGATGTGAAGGAATTTATTCATAAATTGCTCACAGGAGCTTCTACACAAGAAATGTGGAGTTCCTCAAAATCCATTTAATTGGGAAAAACATTTGTATCACATGTTTCACTCCTGAGTTTGTATATAGGAGACTCATTAATGTGAACCTCGTTTGATCAGCTTCAAATAGTTTAATTGGCGAAAAGTTACTGTGATTTTATATACGGACTACATTGTTTGAAGTTCAAATTGCTTATTTATTTGAATTACACACCAATTTAATTAACATTTTGTTACACTCAGATGTTTCATATTAATGACTTGCAAGAAAGCACTCTTTAGTCAACATTTTTGTTGTTTTCAGCTCTTTGTGAGATTTTTATGGGGTTTTGTGGGCATCACAAACACATCAACATACATACATGAGTAAAACTTTTTTAATTCAGTTTGCTCTCAAAAACATTGACCCATAACCATCAGTACTCCTGCATGCTATCTGGAAGGCACCATAAGGATACCAGTCTTAAAAGGTTCCTTACTATTCACTCATTGCAGGCAGCAACGTTTGATGCTTCAGACGAGGGAGAAATTAAAGGGAAAAACAGACTTTAATATGCAGATATATACCTAACGTTCTTTTTCTCAGGACCAACATCAACAAAGGTATTCATGCTAATATAGCTGAAGCATCATCAGTCGCTAAGGGACCGCTGTTCAGCATGGTTTGGGTCTGCTTGTCCCCTCAGGTGGAAGAGTTACAGCAAAGCAATACAAAGTTCTTCTGACTAATTCAATCAAACACCTTTGAGAGATTTCAAGCAATGTGTTAGGCAGGGAACTCCACCACCACCACCATTATCATCATCAAAACATCAGTTGAGGGAATATCTTTTGGAAGAACGATGTTCGTCCATCCAGAACGTTTTAAATGTATCACACCAGAGACTTGTAGAATCTATGCAAGGTGCACTGAAGCTGTTCTGTTGGCTCAGTGTGGCCCAACATCTTACTAACACACTTTATGTGGTTTATCATTGCATTTTGTGGTTTATTATTGAATTTGATATCCTTGACATTTTTGTCCTGATTTTAGCCTCAGTCACAAGCTAGCTTATGCTCAGCATCCATATTTCCCCATTGTCTAGCAACAGTGTTGTCACAATTTTAACTACGTAAATCAAAGTTGTACCGAAAGTGTAACCTGTCACTTAAACTGAGATTTTGTTCCATTTTTTTAATAGATGGTTTCAGATACAGGTCCGAATGTTTTTCTTGTAAAAGTTCAGATGAGCTGCATGCCTGACAGGTGGCAGCGAGTCGATTGTGAGGTGTGTAATTGGAAAATGAGTCTTTGCTGGCTGACATGCCTGATTTATGTGTGTTGTTAACCGCACAGGGGAAAAGTGTTACTTTCCAAAGGGAAATTGATGAGTGTGGGTGAATATGTGTGTGTGTGTGCACTTCATGAACACACGTGCAGGTGATGGATTGGGAGGAGGTCGGTGACAAACAGTAGCACTTTATCTCCATAATGCTCCATTTGCTGTGATAATGCGCTTGACTGCGTCTACTATCCAGGCACAACAAAACAGCTTGGCTCTGTGTGCTTTATACTCAAACACAAACACTTACACACACACACACGCACGCACAAGCAGGCATGGACACACACACACACACACACACTCACAGAGTCCATTACTCCTAAACCCTACACACCCACATACATACTCACATAAACAAGCTCTCTTTTGTGCCCTATCTCACCACTAGCCTTTTAACACAAACGTGAAATCGACACTCGGAATCTCCTTATCTTACACACTCGCACTATTCAATCTGTCTCTCGCTCTCTCTCTCTCCCATACACACACACACACATACAGCAGTCTAAGCCAGCTAATACTATCCCCATAACAACCACAAGCTTACAGACAAATGCACCACATTACAAACACGAGGTCTACCACAGATCCTCAAGGTCCTCCACATGAGATTAAACAAGCGCCGTGCTTTGGTCTCCAGACTCTATCATAACTGTTTATAACATGAGTGGAATTTCGTGCAAGAGAATCATTTGAGCATGATCATCCTCTTGTTTGATCAATGCGAGCATGACATTTCCAAAAGTAAACACAACTCTATTAATTGTCGACTTGAAAAACCCACAGAACTCGCAACTCCAAGAAGGACATTTAGGAACGATGGCGCGACAGTAACATTTGCCACTCGGTAAAAATTTTCAAGCGGATTCCTGAAGATGTTTTTGAAGAACTTTTTGAAAAACTGCTTCCGATAAAAACAAACTAAAAAAAACAAAAACAAAGTGTTTTAATCATAAAACTTAATGAATCTCCAACTTGTTCTGTTTTTAGTTTTGAGCTTAAAAAAAAAAAAAACGTACTGTGCCCCTAACGTACTGTACATGGTGTAGTATTGATAATGTATAGGATGATGTCTTTAATGTAAATGTAATTCAGTTGTAACCTGTTTTCACTAAGGTTAACAGCTTAGCGCTTGGAGCTGCAAAAGTACTTACAACATATTGCCAGAAGATTAATGACACATGGTCCATGTACTGATGTTTAGTAATGAAGAATGCATTCCCATTCCCAAAGTCCCATTTGCCCCATTTAAATGAAAGATTAGGGGTATGATTTGGGGTTCAGTTCTGGGTCAGTTGAGGATTTAGGGTTCAGTTATGGCTATTAGGGTTAGGTTTAAGTATTATGAGTAAAGGGTCTATGGATGCTTTCACATATTCACATACGCCCAGTGCGGTTCTTTAGGCAGGTGAGAACACAGCAATCACACTCGGGTCTGAGAGCACCTGCGCAAGGTGGCCTTGGGCCGCTTCCAAGAAAGAGCTTCGACCCTGAACTGACTCAACTGCAGGGAGTGAATGAAAAATGCTGTTTGTTTTGTTTTAAAGCAGTTATACATATAACATTTTCTAATAATTTATTTAACGTCAGCCCTGAGTTGTCCATGCTTGGGTGATTTGTGTGATTTTTATTTGCACCAGGTAAAGGCTTGTTTTCCTTTCTCCTTCACCATAGTTCTGACCAAATCAGTCACCTAGTCAATGTTCATACTGAACAGTTAAGTCACTGGAATGAAAATAGAAATGAAATGGATTAATGACAGGTTGTGGTGTTTGGAGTTGACCCACTCTTCACCAGTAACACAGCTTAAAATCTCATTGAACCAAAAGTTAGGTCAATATTTAAATTGGGGAAAGCTACTCGTATTCAGAGTTGGCTTGTGCAGCTGCTTAAGTTGATTTTCTGGCCTCCTCATTCAGCTTATTAAAATCGCCTGTGTGCAGTTCACACCACAGAGGTTGCCAGATTTTTAGTTGAGTAGAAGCATGCAAAAGGTGTTTTTTTTTCATTAGCTTTCTAGACCAACAGCTTTAAACACAAGCACTCACTTTGAAACCCCCAAAAATATGGAAATAGAAACTTTTTCTTTGCTGTCATCTGCTGTCTTCTATGATGTAACATAAACACAAGAGATGATGTTTAAAATGAAAAATAAAAAGCCTAATATGATGATATACAGTATGGATGAGAAGATGACGAGCATTGAAATAAAACGAAAAGGAGTCTAGCATATAGCCAATATATTGCTGCATGAAAAGTCTTCATTGTAATTAACACATTAATCGCTGCAAATTATCTTAACATTATTGTTTCCATCTTCGTTATTTGACAGCTTACAAAGTACTACTTGATTTAACACTTTTTTTTTTTGCACAAGCTAGTACAGCATAGAAAGTCTGAACACTTTCAGCTCACTTTGTGTTGCTCATAATTTTATCCAAATAATATTCTGCCTTCAGTGTCCCTGAGTAAGATCTCCTCCGATATCTTCCTTGCGGATGATACTATTAATTAATTAATAATGTCATATGTCATTATGTATTTAATATTGGCTTTAGTACTGCACCTTGCATCGAGCAAAGAAAACTTCAGTTCAAGGTCAGAATTACCCATAACTGAGACACACCTCTGTTTACCACAACTTCTGCATAACTTCTGAATGGAGCTTAAGCCTATACCTATGTCTGAGGTCAGATGTTCGGTATTAACTCAATTCTGAATACTCAACTCTGTATAAACATCTTCAGATGCCATCTGCTGAATCTGGATATCTTGATGGGGGTAATATTTGTTGCTATATAATGACATTTAACAGCAGAAAAATGAAATAGCCATGTTGAGGACGTATTGTCCATGACTGCAGCACAAGCAGTTATGTACCTTTTGGAACTCTGACATCACCCATAATCATCCCCTTTAATGCAAAACAATGCATCTTGCCATTCTCTTTATAGAGTTCACCAAGTAATGATAGATTTATGACTGGGAGGAGAGCAATAGCTTCATGTATGAATGGGAGGACAGCAACACAGACAGAAATCACAGGTGCTAAACAGGAAATTAGGGCCTAAAATCATTAAAAGGTCTTTCATGTCATGGCAGGTGTTCACACAGACCATTATTTTCATCTTTTTCTTATTTTTCTGCATGAATAGCTGTGAAAGAGAGAATTCACCCAGGGAGGAGCAGTGTTACTATGTTGTTGTTTTTTTGTCATTAGACGCAATTCTGTACTGCAACAAAAAGACTACCTGTGTAATTTCTCTTAGGTAATCTCTCTCTCTCACCATCTGTCTCTATCCTGTCCTGCCTGGGGTTACCCAGGAGGAGCCACATCCTTCACATTCTGAGCATTCCTCCTCTCTTTCATTCTCTCTCACTCTTTCTCCACCATTCACTCCTGAACAGTAGCAGCCTTTATGATTGACGTCTGGCATCTACCAGAAAATTAAGGCCAATTGCTCAATCACTCACCATCAGCAAGTCCATAAACACATATATGAGTGTGAAGATGTGGCTTGGTTTGCCCCCTGGTGGTTGAGCCAGACCTGTGGATCTCTATTAGTGCACCGAAAGCAAAATCCCTACATGCTTATTATTGCTTCATTCACTGGCTCCATTAAACCATCATCTGAATCAATAGCAGTCAGAGAGGTGGTGCCAACTCCTAGGATTTCACTCAGCACTCTCTGAAGTCTGCTGTTCATTACAGGCTCTGAGGTTAAACATAAGGAATGCATTCTGTGTGCGAACAGTAGGGGGTCACCGCTATTAAAAATCCAATAACTTTTTTTGCTTTCTTTTAATTTAATTTATTTAACCTTTACTTAATCACAGAGAACATTTAGGGCTCAAAAACATTTTTGCAAGGGAGCGATGAATTGGCCTGCATTTGCCAAAAAGCAGTTTCACTGACGCCGGTTCACTGCCAGAGAATGCAGCTAACCTGTACACTCAATGCATTTTATAATTATGGCCTTTTATATTATTTTTGAAACCCGCTGTTCTTACAGAAAGCACATGTAACCTGCAGCATAATCGGCAGTAAAACCCTACTTTGGATTTATAGCCATGAGTAAAATCTACAGTAAGCTTCACTACTGACTGTCTGTACAGAGTTACCTATGTTCTCCCCATTCTTCTGGGTTCTCTGGTTTTCTTCTGTTCCCAAAAATCTGATTGTAGTTTAATTGGCTGCTGTATTTGCCCCAGGTATGATTTCTTTAAGAAACTATACCATGCAATTTATCTGGCTAGATTCTTCATTTTTATCTCCAACCCAAGATGTAACAGAGCTACACAATTCTTCACCTGAAAGACATACATCATTTCAACAATGGGGTTGCACTTGGTTTGGGGGAAGGGGAAGGCTTGACAGTGATTTCGTTGCAATTGCAATAAGCCTAGCCAGTATCCCAGTCAGGACTCTACTTGAGTGACAGATCTGAGAGCTGATCTTGACGGTAAGTGACACTAGATGAAAGCCATTTGTTGGCTGAGAGTTCAAGATAGGTGGGAAAGACGGTCTACCTCTGTGTAGTCATTCAGAGTGGCGCAAGACAAGAGCAGGTACCTGTGACAAGAGCAGGTAACTGCAGAATGGAGCAGTTAGCATGATTGTCATGGTAACTGCTCCTTGAGCCACAGATGACAAGATGCAGTGGCTAGATTAATGTCTTTCAGAGGTAGAGGAGAACTAGCTAATGGGCAGGAATTGGTTATGACTAAATTTCAACACTACCTTGCCCTCAACTTGACCTTATCATTTCTCCTTGGGGGATACTCACAGCCATCTTGAGGGTCTTTCCATTACTGTTATCTCAGTTGAAGTTTGGTAGATGATACCTTGGAAAGGCGATGAAATGAGTCAGCACAGATGCAGAGTTCACTGGTTGCATCCGAAATCGTGTACTGTGACAGTACGTACTGCATTCGATTCAGTATCTGCTGCTTGGCCGTTTATACAGTATGTAATGATCAGTATGTGTGTGTAGTATGAACACAATCCAGATGTACTACATCCTCCATGTTGGCATTGTCTAGAGCCTGCCAGATTAAAGCAACTGTTTTTTGTTGTTTAAACCATCAACAAGTTAACAGTTTACTCAGGTGTTTTTAAATAAGTACAGTTTATCCACAAAGAAAAAGGAACAACATTTAATACCTATAGCACTTACACTTAAAAAGAGCCGATGCGCTGCCTTCACCATTTTTGACTGTGACAGCTCTTCTGCGCCAGTCCTGTTGCCTTATGGGATAGAGCAGGGTCCATTGCGTCCAGTAGGAAGCAGTAGATCATTTTATAAAAATAATTCCTTTTCTTAAAAATGGTGAACAGTAAGTCTGAGCAATAAAAAGACAAAAAAGTGAATTCCTAATGCACAGTACGCTCACATGCTTTTCATTATAAAGCTTGCTTAGATAGTTAATTAGCTCACTCATGCTAGCCTAGTACCAGTGAAGCTCTAAACCAGTAGAACTTCACGAGAGTAGAAGTCATAAATCAAACTTACCTGATACTGAAGTATTGTGTGCCTCTGCTGAAACTGTTGTCTCCTTGCTGATATGACTCTGTTCACTGTTTGAAGTAACTTTAGTGCATAAATCACCAAGGAAATAACTTCATGAGTTTCTATTTTACCACATGTGGGATGGCTTCCAAATTTGGGTAAAGTGTGTAGGTCTGATGTCCTCTGATGGTTTGGCATCCTGTTAAGTGATTGGAGAAGTGGTTACATCAACAAATTCATATTTCTCAAAACAACATCATTAATCAATAACTGAAAAAACATGTTTCTAACTGAAAGCAGATCTGAGATCTGACCTCTGAAATTCTTCAAAAACAACTAACCAGGATAAATAGACCTATAAATCAACAGATAGTGACTAGTTGTATCTCAGTCCAAACCTAAGGAATGTTAGACATCGATAGATTCTATACGTTCATGTTTTGCAAAGTCTAAGTTTGTAACTCCTTAACTTTTGTAACTACTATTGTGCATGGAGACTTCCCACTTTTGTAGTTTTTTTCCCATTTAAACTTTATTGTTATTGCATTTTATTTTGTGAGATGGAAGTGTGCCTGGAATTTCTCTGACAGATGCAATGTGGGGTGTAATCTTAAATTTCCAGGTCATCCATTCTCTCACACTTTCTGTCTTTCTCTTCCAGTTGATACGTCTTGGGAGTGATGCACTGGCTTCCCCTGGTTGCCATGGTGATTGCCTCGGCCCTGTTCTTCCCTCATAGTCCCAGTGTGCCCAGGCTTGTTGCTGCAACAATGGAGCCTGGCAACAACTTCAGCACCAGATCACTGGTAAATCCAATCTCTAAATCCACCGATTCTCGTGCAGAATACATGTCAAGTGATAAAAAAGCAGCGGATAAATTACCTCACAGGACGGCAGATACCCACATTCAAACTGATCTGACGGTTACCGGCACATCTTCATTTATGAATGAGGGCTTTTTCCCTGAAAGGAATCAATACGAGAAGGCAAAGCCAGACAGGATGGACCTTGGGTTGCAAACTTCAAGCAAACTTCAAGAACACCACAATTCCCAGGAGAACCACATACTTAGGGACTACACATCAACAGATGGTCAGTTTCAGGAGGATAGCAAGCTAGAAACCCATATTGAAGGAGATGGGACTAAAGACAATGGGCTGAATAGGAAAAACGAGGAGGTGTCAATAGAAAGATTGACTTTTAAAGAGTGGCCAAGGGACCTGCACCTTGCAGATGGGCCTACAAACAAGGAGGATCTGAGGGAGGTGGGCAGAGAGGGATCGAGGGGAAACCCATTGCCCACGATGCCTGCAGTGCCCCCTGAGGGCTTGGGATTGGGCCTAGATGGACTCCTGCAGGTGGATGATGAACTTTTGCTGCTGGACACAAATCCTCGAGTGCTGTTCTCCACTTCCCCTTTGCCTCCCAAACATCCTCCTTTGCAGATAATGCTGGAATTGGGGCTCATGCCCGAGCAACAGGAAGAACATGAAATGGACGACAAGGAGTTAAAGTTGGAGAAGGGCGAAGATGGAGAATCCTACAGGAACCTCCTGCTGGATTTATCAGACTCATCAGAGCATGTGACACCATCCTCGCGCCGTAGAAAGCGCCAACTTGCACACACAGGCATTGAGCGCTCGGTTTGTGAGTCTACAAGCAGCTGGGTGATGGACCGACGAACGGCGATTGATGTGCACATGCAAAATGTCACCGTACTGGAAAAATTTCCCACCAAGAAGGGCATGATGACGCAGTACTTCTATGAGACACGATGCCGTGGGCCAGATCACCGCGGAGTGCAAGCAGGGGAGCATGGACTGGCCGGAGCTGGCTGCCTTGGCGTGGATAAGCGTCACTGGGTGAGCGAGTGTCAGACGAAGCAGTCATATGTGAGAGCATTCACATCAGACAACACCAGGGGGACTGGATGGAGGTGGATCCGCATCGACACATCCTGCGTCTGCGTGTTGTACTCGAGGACACAAAAGAACCGAGCCGTAACCACACGTCAGGGGACGAGATGAGTGTGAGATGGGAAAATTAAGCGATATACACTCACCTGGTTATGGTCTTGTTATCAGGTACAAAGTGCCTTATAGTGCCATTACATCAACTGCAGCCCATCACATCTACCCCACCCATCACTGCAAAGGGATCACCATAAGACCAGATATTTGGGAGATTTTTGGGTTCATTCTCAGTACAGCAGTCACACTGACATGGTAGTGTGTGTGGTGCAGGTACGAGTAGATAAGCTGCAGCAGTGGTGTTGTTTTTGTTGTTGTTATTGTTGGGGGTTTAAACACCTCATAGTCGCTGCTGGGATGAAAAAGTGTCCATTAACCAAAAATCTCAAACCACTGTTTTAGTAAACTAAAACTGATAAAAGATAGAGGACGATAAACACACACTGTACCTGGAATGTGTGGGCTTTAGTCTTTAACTGTACTACACCTATATGGTGACCAACAAATTAAGTGTGTGTAATAAAGTGCATCATGTGTATGTGTTTAAAACCCCAATGACCCTCACCCCACACACACTACTATGCCATTTACATGATAAGCAATAGGCTTACCTCCAAAGGGCAGCTTTGTGGTGGATTTGTACCAAAAGCTGCATTCACACTGGCAGCCATTTTGCACTGTTGCTGAAATCACTCTATGCTGGTCTTTAGTTTACTGCCTTTTGTCATGGTTTCACTGGTAGCCCCAAGGTAGTGTAATATTGATACATGCTAGCTACAGGACATATATAAAACAAGTGTCTTCCTACTAAAAATGAAATTCTGGAGGGAATTCAATGTATAAAATACATCCGTGCGCTGCATCACAGAATGAATCTAAAATGTTTTGCTCATTATGATATCTGCTGCCTATTTTAAAAGAATAAAGGGTTTGATGTATCAAATTAGAATGGGGAAAACTCTGGCGATGTTCCATTTTGGATAAATCAGAGTCTCACTGACCATCTGATCAGGAGCTTCAAGTAGGAATGAACCAAAAAACATAATATTTCATAATGGATAATATTTCATAGTCTGATTAAAAATATTTGGTAGTCCCCAAATGGTTTTGCTTCTCATTTGCCTAAAGTTAAACTTTGTTGTGTCACTTGCCCTGACCATATTGCACTGTTAACAGTTGCGCTTGCCCCTGTCTCTGCCACTTTGTCACATTGCGTTGCGTCGCTGCCAGTGTGAGCGCAGCGCAAATCATGGCCAGTGAGTGTATATGAACAGTAGGGTCCAAGAATGAGTCCACTACCAAGAGTCCCTCCCCGCTCCCTTTTTTTTCATACCTTTGCTCATTTGCAGCAGTAAAAGTGTTGTCTTATGGACATTTTGGCATTTGTCAGATGATTGTTCATCACAGGGCATAGATCATGTGATCAAGAAACTGGGAAACTGTTCAACTCTGATCTTATGATTAAGATACTTACCTAACGTCAGCAAGAAACTTAAACTTCCCATGGTTCTTTTTTTTTTTTTAATATAATAATGCTTAGTTCAAATATTTCAATAAAAATGATGAGCTTCATGATGTGACGTTCTGAAGTTAATTAACTATCTTCCCACTTGGACATCATGGTGCTTTCCATCAAGCTCGTTTTTTGTGAATTTTAGAAATATTTTCAGAACTATATCTAGATATATCTAGTGAAACTCATGCATTGTATGAACAGATGAAGAAATGAACATTTTTCTTGATTTAATTAACAAAACCAACATCAAAAGTCGCCACAACTCTGGCAAGGATAAAGGCAGAGAGAAAAAACACATTTTATCACAAAAACCTAGCATATGCCAGTGGACAAGGTGTCTAAAATTTTTTCAGATGTGCTCCAAACAACAGTAAGAAAACTAAGCAAAAGTAGCAAAAGCAAGTCTGTTGTGATGCCAATTAATATTAAGGGGCTATTTTATTTGTTTTATTTTGGACTAACTATCCTCCACAGTCTTCATTTCTATTGGCTCGCAAGAATTCACAGGTCAAAGCTCACCTAGATAAAGTTAGCACAAAGTGAAGGTAACCAGTACGCGAAACAGATGCATCTTTTACATACCACGTCCTTTCCCTTTCAGTGAATTGGCTTTTCTAATCCAGAAAAGTATAGTTTTCAGATGGATCAAATATTGCTTTTGCAAGTGTTAAAAAATTGTAAATGGTACACCTAAACCCTAGATGTTGTTAATTTACTGCTGGTTGCCGTGGCTTTCCTGGCAGTGCCAAGGGAGTACGATATCTGCACAAGCTAGCTACAGCTAGCTTCAGAACATATGTACATGTAAAACCAATTCAGAATGAAACTTCTTCTGCTGCCAGTTTTATGAGCCTGAAGTTTTGATGCATCAAAATAGAACATGGAAAACACCGCCCCTCACTCTTATTGGTGGTCACAAAATTGCTACGCTTCTCATTTGCATGAAGTTAAACTTTGCTTGTTTTTGTTGTATCGCTCACCTCCTCACTCTGCGTCACCAGTGATCACTTTGCATTAAAAGAGTCATAGTATTTATGATTATTCTGGGAAAGTGAAACTTGGAAAATCTTAAATGCTATGCCTAAAATGTAGATGTTGGCATCTCTGCCAGATAGAAGCACACAGATTCATTCTGATTTTTCACGTTTTGTTTTAAAATTGCGAAATGTAGCTATGCAGCCATTGACTACCGTCTGTGTTCAATAACTAAGTTCTTGGTGGTGAAGTCAGACTTCTGGACCCAACTGTAGTTTTCTCTGTTTCTCACTCCTACGTAGAGAGAGAGAGAGAGAGGATAAATAAAATGTGGACATTAAAGAGACTTCTCTCTCTTTCCGTTTGCCTCTCGATCTCTTTTCATCTCTCTCGGCCACAGCAGCCGTTATGCACGAGGCGAGTCTGTTTACCACAAACCACAATAAAACACAACAACCTCAGTTTCTGAATTTTTCCATCAAACGTATCTGTTGCAATACCAGTTCCATAAATGCTGTTTTTTTTATCTATCTATATATATATATATATATATATTTGTTATGTATCTATTATATACAGGTTGTAAGTTATTACTGTTTATTAGTATATAAGCATGAGTACCTGTGATATTAATATATTTCCTTGTAAATGTTTTGTATGGGAAACACATGCATCTATGTAAGTATGTAACTATGTATATATTTATAGGATTACAAAACACTCATACGTGGCCTCCGAGAGGCGCCGACTCACGTCTGGTGGTCAGGAGTCTGGATTGTGTGCGTGTGTGCGTGTGTGTGTGTGTGTGTGTGTGTGGAAGAATTTCACTTAGTGCCTGCAAAAAAACCAACAACTTTTCTAAAAATCTTTGTTTACTGAGATTTATAGAGTTTTTTTTTTTTTTATTCGACTTGGACTTGTCATTTCGACAGAAAAAAAGACCATGTAATTAAAAAATATATAAAGGCATTAATAAATAATGAAGTGAAAGCTGAAAAAAGGTGTGGTTCTTCTTTTAAAGAATTACTGTACTGATATTTTTATGCTGATAATAAATGATTGAGTTCATTTGTTATATTAGTCAATTGATCATTAAGCCTAATTACTACTACTAATTAATGCATTATCTACTTAGCAATGAACAATTCTTGCAAATTAATTATCATTAAAGTTATTGTCATTAATTGATTGTATATATACACCATAATTATCTACCAAGTGCTGGTTATTAGTGACAACAAAGTGAATGTGTTCGCATAACTGAGTAATTTGGCAACTTGCCCAGATTATTCCTGTTGATGATGGTAATGACCTGCTAATTAAGCTAATGTTCTGCTCCACCGTAGCAGGGCTAATGCTCGACAGGTAACTAATGCATGAGTATTAGTTAGTTTATTCTTTATTTTACTTTATTCATGTTGGTACTACATGAGGAAAAACTTATACCCTATGACCAGTGTTGATGTTTCTTAATATGGTGGAACCATTAGCATCAACCACTAATATGGATTAGTGGCTGATGCTAAGTGTAGTTACAGTGTAATTTTCGTCATAAAGAGTCTTTTCTTACTAATTTACCAACAGATTTGAGAGAAATGTTGACGTTCCTGACATGCTTGTCTTGTTTCCACTGTCATTTTGCCTTTACATTACCTTGGTGTCTGAAGTTTAGTTCTTTAGTTTTGCACTGGAGCTACACAGACAAACTAGCTAACAAGTAGCATAAGTGCATATACTCCATCTTAGCATTGTGAAAACTAGTGGAGAGTGTGATGATTTAGACATACTGTTTGCACAATATTAAAGTGACGCTATACGATTTCTATCATTGTTAGCTATATTAGCTTTGTAGCACTAGTGCAAGGTTAGCAGTCCCTTGAAGTAAGGGTCAGAAGCGAGAAAAGAAAAAAAAAAAGTTTAATTTTGCTCATAATATTATTTTAGGATCACCTCGGTTAACCTTACAATGCTAAACTGTGCTAACGCTAACAGGACAGATGTTAATAAACTACTCCATGGTGTCTGTGAAGTGCTGTTTTAAAGTCATTACAAATATTATGTAATGTATAAACGCCTGTTTAAAAATGATACTTGTGTTCACCATACTTATAAATATTCTTGCCTTCTGAATCTTCTTATATCTCCATGGGAGTGGTGACCAATATGGCGGAAGCCAAGAAAAGTGTTAGCAGCTGATGCTAACTGTAATTACAGTGTAATTTTAGCCATATGGAGTCTTTTCTAAGTAATTTTGCAACAGATCTGAGAGAAATGTTGACGTTCCTGACACTTTTGTCTTGTTTCTACTGTCATTTTGCCTTCACATTGCCTTGGTGTCTGAAGATTAGTTCTTTAGTTTTGTTCGGAGCTATGAGGCTAATGCAGCTAGTAAGATATGCTCATAGCATCTAGTTTAGCATTACGCAAGTGTGTGATGATTTAGAGAACATCCAGAAGACAAAATTTTGATAGCTCTAAGTAAGCTGTCATGGAACCCATGACAGTTGGGTTAGCGTTTGATGCTAAGTGTAATTGCAGTATAATTTTAGCCATACAGAGACTTTTCTTAGTAATTTACCAACAGATTTGAGAGAAATGTTGACGTTCCTGATACTTTTGTCTTCCGTTCACTGCTATTATAGCTTTACAATGTCTGTTTAAATCATCTAAACTAAATCATCTTAAGTCATTAGCTACCTTATGCTGTGTCTATATGTTCCAGTTGCACAGCAAGTGTTCTCACACACACACACACACACAAGCATGCAAAGACACAGCATGAATTCTTAATGAATATATTTGCACATGTACAAATACCTTTGTTTTTTTTTTGTTTTTTTTGCAAACATACATACATGTCCTCAGTCTTAGGGTTGCAGCGAATCAACAACGGTCATTTACACAGCGGAACACATACTCACGTACGCACACACGACACACGAAACCCGATACATGCTCTAGAGTCCCTCTGAGCGGATCACAAACACACCGAGATGACCTGAGGTACCGTTCAGGACCGCTTTATTTTTATTTTTACATCCTCCGTTTTATATATCGTCAGTGGCTTCAAGACCTTTTATTTCACAGGTGGCGTGTTCGATCCGAGTCGCCGTCATCCTCGGCGTCGGCGACGTTTCATTTGAAATCATAACACAAGTTTGTCCTCAAAATTTTACACATTACAAGTAGCATAATTTCATATGACCATGTTTTTCGTACTTTTTTTTTCCTTTTTAGATATTTACGCTTTGAACTAGATAAAATCAAACTTACAGTCAGAATTAGGTAATAAATGAACATGTACATACAGTTGTTCGATACATACATAAAGAAAATAAATATAGTTATCATACAAAATCAAAAAAATAAAAATGAAAATACACACATTTTACAAATTGTTCCCCAGGCTCTCAATGTCATCATATGTTAATGTACACTTATTTTAGTTTTTGAATTCACATTGTCACATTGTCTTACTCCCCAAAGGTTTGAGTCGTTGTTCGATGTTCGACATGCATCGCAACACAGAAGAAACGATTCACTTTCGGTTCTCATATAGTTTTGTTCTCTTTTTTTCCTCAGCGCTTCGCTCTTCGTCCTCTGTTATGGCTTGCGTGATCACGTCTAAGAGGATGCTGCGGCTTTTCTTACCTTCCTAAAACATCCTCTTTTTCTCTTTCTATCTTTTCCTCTCTCTTTTTCTCTTTCCTTCCATCTATCTGCATCTGTCTCGTCCTAAAGTTTAAAGTTTTGCTTAAAAGATACACAATCGAGTCGAATCAACGTCCATGCTGCTCTTTTACACACCTGCTCCTTTTAAAAAGTGCAGATAAAAGCCTCGCTTTTCAGCATGAGGTTCCTCGCACGGTGGGAGCGGAGATACCACCTTCCGTCACGGTTGACCTCTGACTCGCTCTCTCTGCTTTAACGATGCCTTCTGTCTGCGCTACCTTCCGTCCTGTCTGGGTGGAAAACGATAAAGAAACCCCGGGCGAGAAAAAAAAAGGAGACAGCCCCTTTTTTTTCTGAGATGGTACAATCCGGTGAAATGGGCACAAGTGCACAGGGTTGGTCCAAATAAAAGGAGCAGGGGGAGAAAGCGGCAGTTTTGAGTAAACCGATGACTCAGAGACATCATGGCACAGACAAAAAAGGGACGAGAGAACGACAGAGCGAAAGATAAAAAGAGTCCTCCAGTCCAACGCCAGTCTGAGTGTCCTCATTGTCCTTTCTATGTCATACATTCGTCATGTCTTTAGTCCTTTAAGTTCTTTTTTTTTTTAACCTTCTTCCGACTGCCACAGCTCCGTCTTCTGTTATTGCAGAATGGTTCAGACCAGTGGGTTTTTTTTTTTTTCATATTTTCGAAATGTATATAATCATTGCTTTTTTCCTCTCTCTGTACGTTTCCCAGCCATGTGCTCACAGCGCCCCCTGTGGAGAGACACAGAATGTCAACGTCAGCACTCGCGTGACCTGGATTCAATTCACGAGCGCGTCAACAGCGAATTGCCTGCAACCAAGAATTCTTACAAGCCACTAAAGCTTTGAGCATAATTTATCACAACAACAGCAGAGAGAACACAACGAGGCGGCTCCAGAACACAACGCCCTCTAGACATGTGGAAACTGTAGCCTAGGTCATTACATTATTAAAGACTCGTAAACAAAAGCCAAACATACAGTCAAAGCATTCCTGTTACACTTGTAAATGCAGAGCTCAAATCTCTCTCTGTATGTGTGTGTTTGTGTGTGTGTGGATACATGGTTGGTTTAACTGCACACCTTTTGAGGTCTTCAGCAAGAGTATGTTCTCACTGATGCTGACTCGCCCCTCGGAGACACTGCAGAGAGAGAAAGAGGTGAACACCATGTGTATAAAGTTTTACATTAAAGGATGCATCTCAAATCGTATACTATGACTTAACTGCTGAGAGTACATACTAGATCAACACAAAGAACATAAACTATATGGCCAAAAGTTTGCAGACACCTGACCATCACATTCTTATGTGCTTTTTGAACATCCCATTTCTGATTTATTCCCCTTTGCTGTTGTAATAACCTCCATTCTCCTAGGAAGGCTTTCCACTAGAGTTTGGATTTGCTGTGGGGATTTGCCCATTCAGCCACAAGAGCATTAGTGAGGTCAGGCACTGATGTCAGGTGAGAAGGCCTGGGGTGCAGTCAGCATTCCAATTAATCCCAAAGGTGTTCAGTGGGGTTGAGGACGAGGCTCTGTGCAGGACACTCGAGTTCCTCCACACCAACCTTGGCAAACCATGTCTCCATGGAGCTCTGTTTGTGCACAGGGGCATCGTCATGCTAGAACAGGTTTGGGCCTCTTAGTTCCAGTGAAGGGAAAATTGTAATTGTGTGCTTCCAACTTTGAGGCAACAGTTTGGAGAAGACCCAGATATGGGAGTGATGGTCAGGTGTCCACAAACCTTTGGTTTGTACATGAGAAAATCCCCTGTGTGACATCATTCATCCTTAAGAAAAGACCCTTAAGGACCACATCCAATTTACAGTGTTGAGCTAGCTCACTATCTGGGTTCTCTAGGTAATGTTAAATAAACGCCTCCTTACATAACGATTGCATGCGTTTTTTAAATCCATTTATCTTAAGCGTCTGCCGTACAAGTCCCTGTGAATGAGCTGTTGCTATAAAAATGATCATGTATTAGAACTTGAATATAAACCTGTGATGTGCAGCAGCACTACTGTCAGAGCTGCTGTTCTAGAAAATGAATCAACATCTTCTGACCAGTCAGAATCAGGACTATTCAAAATTTTATATATACAGTATTACTAGTTAATTACTGAGTGTTTAGCTAATAAACTCCAGCGACTGCTCTAAACAAATTTAACACATTAAATAATCCAGTCACTCACCTCACGCAGCTTACGGTAGTGATAGCAAAATCACCAACAGACAGTAACTGACAGTGCTTTAATGTATTTCGGATCATAACACTGCTCGCACTACACGACGTAAGAAATTCATTGGGGCCTCCGACATCTCGATTAATTACATTCGAAAGCAGGAATTAAGTATGAATCCAAAGTCATGACGCCAAAACCTGTCTGCATATTGAGAGCGATTTCATGTCTAAGCTGTTCCAAAATCACACCGTTCAACCCTGGCTTAAAACATCATCCCTTCTAACCAAGACGTCTTGATAGTCATTATTTTCAAGTCTGGATGCCAGTGATGGATGTATAATTGAGCGTCGTACCTTCACTCTGAACTTTCCGCAGGGTCACAGATGGAGTGGAGATGGCTGAGGCGCGGAAGTTAGCAGGCAGCGTCTCTGAAGAGTCTGAGGTCACTCCTCTCAGGTCCTTCTCACGGAACATCTTCCTCCAGGACGGGGAGCGAGTGAACGTCTTAGTGCCGTCCTGAGAGAGAACCACAAATCCATCAACTGTAACTGCTTGAACAGCGAGCATACCGCACACAAACTCACACTGTAACTGCAAGTGGTGCTATTATTTACATATTTTTAACAACTTTCAGAGAATTTCTTTAAACTCTTTTTCTCACCTTGTCCTAAAGACATTTGTGGTTCCACTGCTCTGGATTTTACTCTCAGTTATACATAAAGCATAATATATTGGCCAATATTACTCATGTTATCTAGCTCATCATATGCAACGTTTGTCTGTTTTGTAATGTGTCACATGAAACTCACCTCATCTGGCCTCCTCTCGGTTCCCATGGCGATCAGGGAGTTGTACTCTTTCTCCAGGAGTTGGCGTGCCTGAGTCATGAACAGTTTTCATCAAAATACAACAAGGTCCAAATATCTGAGTCTGCTTATGATCAATTAAAAAAATGCTTAATAAATATAAGCAAAAATTCATTTTCAGGCCTTTTTTCCCCAGACTTTCTGTGTGAATTTGTCTGGCTAATTTTTTAAAGGTCATTTACTGTATCCTGAGAAAAGAAAACTATAAACTGTAACTTGGACAAATGAATACCAATACTTCTTCCAAAACATTTTTAGACTTTAAATACTACCAAAGTGAAACAAGACCTGAAATTTCTTCTTAATGTTGTCCTAAGGATACGCAAACTTTTGCACCTATTTTATTTTGACTGACCGAAAAATGTCTTCTAGATTATGACTCCATGTGTAACATGCGTTTAGAGGCTGGACGCAGGGAGAATCGTAAACAAAGTCCATTACGCAGGTCAAAACACAAGCAGGCAAAAACCAAACAGGAAAACAAGGCTGTAAGACAGGCTGTAGGTAGACAAACTAGCCAAGGGTGAAACACAGAACAGGTGATCACAATAGGGTAACATGCTAATGACAGGACAAGGGGCGGAGACAGGAAGGAAACAGAAAAAAGACACATGGCATATGATGTGAAAGCGGCACGCTGAGGCGGGAAATTCATGACACATTGGTACTACTACTACTACTAGGCCACTCATGCGCTCTCTCACCTGTGTGTTCTGGTTGGGTATCTGCAGGAGCAGCGCCAGGTCGGTGTAGTCAAAGGTGTCGTCCAGGGCGAGTAGAGCTCCATGCACTCCACTCTCAGCCAGGTTATCTGCGAATTCCTTCAGACCGATGGACTGCACCCAGCACATCACACGCTCGTTCGACCACACCATCACATCTGCGCATCAAAAAAAGGCATAATGTTTTTACTTAAATTCAAGTATTTCCTGACTCATCCTTAACTCTGCTGTAAATCAGCACATAAATTCAGACACTATGTCTGAACTACAGATATTTTACAGCTATATAAGAAAACTAGAACACGTTACAATATACAATACCACAAAGTCACATCAAGTGTAATGCTACTCCATATACAAGACATACATGAGCTATATACAGTACATTATTTACTGCAGATGGGCTTAAGCTCCATAAAAACACTTTACACTTAAAGGCACATTTCAATTTGTGTGAATGCTCATAATATATCTTTACAGTGTACAACTACATAGAAAGCTACAGAAAGCGTAAAGCTGCATTGTGTAGTAAATAGCTAAATAAGAAAGCTTTATAATGTGCAGCTAAATTTCTAAAGCTACATAAGCACACTATGATGCATGGCAGATAGTGTAAAGCTATATAAGAACACTGTATTATGTATATCAGGCAGTGTAAAGCTATATGAGAACACTTTATTATGAATATCAGATAGTGTAAAGCTAAATAAGAACACTTGATGATATACAGCAAATTTTGTAAAGCTACATGAGCACACTATGATGTACCGCAGATTTTGTAAAGATAGATAAGAATTCAATATTTTTTAAAAATGGCAGATAGTGTAAAGCTATAACATTTTGTGATACACAGCTACATAAGAAAACTTTACAGTGTACATTAGATTTTGTAAGGCTCCAGAAGGAGACTTTGTTGTACATTAGATTTTGTAAAACTGCATACACACACTTTATGATATGTAAAAGAACTTTTGTAAAGCTACATTATAATGCTTCAAAATACACAGCAGATAGTGCAAAGCTAAAAATAAATACGTTATAATGTACACCAGAGAGTATAAAGATACATAAGCTCACTTTATGATTAACGGAAGATTTTGAAAAGCTACGTTAAAACACCTTCTGATGTAAAGTGTTCATAAAGTGTATTGTTAAGTCAATGTATTGTAATGTGGTTACATTATCTGATTTATCTGATACACTGTAAAGTGTTCTTATGTTGCTTTCACTATTTGCATTATATTTTAATGCATTCTTATGTAGTTTTACAAAATCAAGTGTACATGAGGTAATATAAAGCTACATAAGAACACTTTATGATTAATGGAAGATTCTGAAACATTACATTAAAATACCTTTCAATGTACATTTGATAGCTACATAAGAACACATTACGATGAACTGAAGATTTTGAAAAGCTACATTTGAACACCTTGCAATGTGGAGTATTCTTATGTAGCATTATACAATCTAATGTACATTGTAAAGTTTTCTTATGTAGCATTATACAATCTGATGTATATTGTAAAGTTTTGTCGATTTACACAATTTGATGTACACTGTAAATAATTCTTATGTAGCATTACAAAATCTGATCTACATTGTAAAATATTCTTATGTAGCTTTACACAATTTGATGTACATTGTAAAGTATTCTTATGTAGTTTTACACAATCTGATGTATATTTTAAAGTTTTCTTATGTAGCTTTAGACAAGTTGATATACATCGTAAAGTTTTCTTATGTAGCTTTACACAATTATATATATATTTTAAAGTATTCTTATGTAGCTTTACACAATCTGATATATACTGTAAAGTTTTCTTGTGTAGCTCCACACAATCTGATATATACTGTAAAGTTTTCTTATGTAGCTTTACACAATCTGATGTATATTTTAAAGTTTTCTTAT
>CM075015.1:1583539-1598713 GCA_037576675.1 Pangasius sanitwongsei | reverse complement strand
ATAATCATCACTGCTAACTCTAGCTAGCTAACATAAGCTAACTCAACAGGATTTCAGAGAAGATGTTAAAAGTCACAATCATAAATGTAAATAATCATCACTGCTAACTCTAGCTAGCTAACATAAGCTAACTCAACAGGATTTCAGAGAAGATTTTAAAAGGCATTATCATAAATGTTCATAAACATCACTGCTAACTCTAGCTAGTGAACATAAGCAAACCTGACTGGTTTGAGAAAACGCCTTTAGGTAGTTTTGTGGACAAAATAGTGTTTTGATTTAGATTATATTTAAGTAGTAAACTATCTTATCTTATCTTAAGCAAATTGTAGTGTTTTGGTTAATGCTAGTTAGCTAGTGACTTCTGAGAGAGCCCAGGTCCTGAGTGTCGAGATCACTGATGATTCATGAGCACGATCTCAGAGTGTATTGTGGTTTATTCTTACATTGTGATGGCATTGGATGACTGATAGATGATCATTATATCAGTTATAGTCTGCATATCTTAGCTAAAATGGATAGCAGCTAATGTTGTAAGTGAGTTCTCTGTCAGACGGATAACACGGCTGCATGTACCATATTACTGCATGTAGTTTGTTGTAAAGGAATTAAGAAAAGTGAAAGTTACTAACTGGTTTGGTGGCTGCAGTGAGAGACTCCATTTCGGCGTGCGTCATCCACACGTTACTGGTCGACTAAAAACACACAAAGAGACAGGACACTGTTACTCAGTGATAAAATTCACACTGAACACTGTAATGCCAAATAAGGATATTATACTGCGTGTGTGTTTTAAATGGATACTGTTCTAACGCTGTTAAATCCTGCTTGGTGAGTGAAAGTGAATCTTAGGATGTTTTCACATATGCAGTGTTATTCAGTTCTCTCCCTCGTGTGTTCTCTCCCTCGATGCGGTTCTTAGGCAGGTGAGAACACAGTGATCACGCTCAGGTGCGGAACAAAAGCAAGTGAACTCTTGCTGAGAAAGCGATTCGGCGCTGAATCGACTCACACACAGAAAGTGAATCAATCAGAATCAAAAGAATCAATTTCACTCTGATTCAGATTCGACACACAGGCTAAGAGGTATGCAAGCTCCCTTTGTGATATGTAAATGTGCAGAGTGTGTGTATGCGTGTGTGCATGTGTGTGTGTGTGTGTGCGCGCGCGTGTGTTCGTACAGAGCGGGTGCTGGCCGGGGCAGATGGGCTGGTGAGTGACACCATCTCCTGGATGGCGAGGCGCAGTTTGAGGCGGTGCAGCGGGTTACTGATGCCGATCTCACGCTGGATCTCCGTGTCAGACAGATTAGCCATGATCGCTCCACTCTTCACGTTAGCACGACACGCTGCCACGTACCACGCTGGCATGCCCACCCACAACTGAGACAGAGAGAGAGAGAGAGAGAGAGAGAGAGAAAGACAGATAGAATGAGAAAGAGAAATGGTGAGAGAGAAAGAGAGAGAGAGAGAGAGGAATGAAGAAATATAGTTAGAAAAAGAGAGAAATAGCAAGGAAGTTAAGATACATAGAAACAATATGGTCAGAAATAGTACCTGTGTGTGTGTGTGTGGTTAAAAGGCTAGATATCCTGAGTCTGCTTTAACAGAAGAAAGCAGCTTTTTACATTATTGATAAGATCAAAGGGATGTCACTAATGTTTGTGTTTTTAGGTAAGTTTCCCCTTTTCAAGCACATAATAATAATGGGCGTGACTTACTGTAATCCAACGCCCATTCGGATTCCTCTATGGTTGCGCTATGTAGGTGTTAACTGGGTGATCTGATCGTAAGTGGACAGCGCTATGTGCAGGTGTGAACAGGGTGAAATTGTTATCCGATCACTCGAACCACACTCGGAGGACGCAGATGTCCACATCCCATTTGTAGTGTGAACGCGAAAGCGTCTCGATGCGTCCCAGACAGCAGCAAGACGTCATTGCCCTCGCCGGAAAATATATCATCGCTGTGAGACTGTGTGGAAATAGCGCTCTCTGCCTAATGAATAAACGTGACGCTATAACTGCAGAGACGAAAGCAGCTGCTTTTCATAGTTCATTCATCGTCTCATCTCTCATTCATTTATATGATTCGTTAGCAGAACAGGTTTGAAACAGTCCCTACAGGTACATGAGACAGGATTTGTGGGACTGATGTAATAAACATGCGTGACTTTCTCTCACAGGAGACGCGTTCGTAAAGCCAGGTGTGAACAGCTATGCGTCTCGACTGTACACGTGATCCGATCACTCAGGACACATGTTAATTCCAGGTGTGAACAGGACCACAGATATTCTCCTATGACCGAGTTCTTAGCGCTCTATACTGACACCTAGTGGCTTGGCCATGGTGGAACGTCTACATACCGCCCCCTGGGTTTGTGGAGACACTGCAGGCGATATAGACGTGGCATACTAATAATAAATATGTAAATAAAAAGAGTCCAAACCTCCAGCCAGGACACCACTGTGGGGCCGTCCCAGGAGGCGAAGGGAAGCCCCTGACGACACGCCTCCTCCAACAGCTCATGTCTTAAAGAAAGAAGGAGAGACGTTGAGATTCTCGGTTTAATAAAATGAGACATAAGCATGATTTTTACATCAAAACCACAACAAGAAAGAGAAACAGCAAAGAAGAGAGAAATTAAAAGAGGAGGAAACAAGTCAACAGAAATAGCTGCTGTGTCTCAAATTTTATACTTTTCTACACCAACAACAACATCCCCTTATATGTAAGGAACAAAACACACGCTGTTACAGTAAAATAATCCACAATGGGACGTTGTGATGAAGCGGAGATACTGTTACTAACCCGGAGTCCACATACCAGAGTGTTTTATTCCTCTTATACCACAGCGATTTGCCAACAAGTACAATTTTTCATTCATTAAAAAACGACATGTCATACTTTTCATCCATTTCTAGTTACATTTATTGTTGTGGAACATCTGTGAAACAAGTTAGTTCCTGTGAATACAAGTTCCTGTTAATGAGCTGTTTAATATAAACCTGCGATTTGAATTATTGACAGAAAATGAGAAAATTAATCAACACCTTGTGACCAAACAGAATCAAGAATTTAACAGCGCTGTGGTATAAATTACATTAACTGGCTCTACTTAGCACCTCATTTTATTACACTTTTAACAAGCTAGATCCAGCTCAAACATCTCCTGTAAAGTGTATAATGTAAGAATACAGCGAGTGATTTGAGACACAGCCCATACTGAGAAGAAGACAGACGAGCGTACTTCTTCTTGCTGCGGCGGTCCTTGTCCACAGGTCCGGCCATCTTGGTGAGACCGAGCGGGTCAACGGAGCCCAGATCATCAGAGGGAGTGGAAGCTGGAACAGAAAACGAGGCTAAACTTAACTTGTTGTTAAAAGTGGTTAGCAGTGGACTCGGATACTTTGGACGCTACAATAAATGTATTATTTAAGAACGTCTTAGCTTCATTTGCGTCCTAAATGTTTCTATACGTATTCCAGTCCCTTTCATCTCTGCTCATCATGTCCCTGTCCCTTTGTGCCACATAGCCACCTGTCCCTCATGTCCCAGTCTCTCCTGTCTCTGTCCTTTATATCCCTGCCCTCATGTATCTGCTCTTCCTGGACATGTCCCTCATCTCTTTGCCCTTTATGTGTCTCTACCCTCGATGTGCAGGTCCATCATGTCCCTGTCCCTGATGTCTCTGTCCCTCGTGTCTCTGCCCTTCATGCCCCTGTCCCTCATGTCCCTGTCCCTCGTGTCCCTGTCCCTCAAGTCTCAGCCCTTTATGTCCTGGTCCCTTGGGTCTCTACCCTCGAAGAACCAGTCCCTTATGTCTCTCCTCTTCATCTCTTGGTCCCCTATGCCCTTGTCTTATGTCTCTGCCCATCATGTCCCTGTCCCTTATGTCCCTGTCTCTTGTGTCTCAGCCCTTCATGTCTGCATCTTTTGTCTCTATCCTGTCCCTGGCTCACCCAAAGAGGTGGACTCGCGGCCTGGCTGTCCCATGCGTCCCTTCTCCTTCTTTCCGAAAAGGCGGCCGATGGAAGACTTGATGCTTTTCTTTTTGCTGGCCTTGTGGAGGGAATCCTGACTGCTGTTGGAGCTGCTGCCGTCTGCCGAGAGACTGCAGGGACAAGAGACAGAAAGACGGAGAGAGACACACAGAGAGAGACATTATTTTTTTTTAATAATACGCAGTTTGGAGTGGAGTCTCGGGACAGTTTAACTAGACATGTCTGCTAACGTTAAGCTAGCTAACTATCACACTCGCTATCAGGAATACAAGTTGAAACACAACTGTACAATTATAGAATACCAATATTGTGTTTAATTTTTCTGCAGCACACCTTCCACGATATTGTATAGCAATATCTTTTTTATAACGCTTTCTGGTTCAAATTCTGATTTGGTAGCAGCTGATGTTAAAATGTGCAGAATCTTTTTTAAAATGTGTTCGTGTATCTGTGTCTCATTATGGCGTCTCACTGACCTGCGGAACTCGCGGCTGTCATCCAGCATGGCTCCGGGGTGGGTGTGGCTCATTCTGTCCAATCGCAGTGCACGAGGGGTGGGTGGAGGGGTGGAGTCCAGCAGGGCCAGGGACCTATCGTCATCCTTGTTGTTCTGAGAAACAAAACGAATCAAATCCCATAATTTAATCAGACAATTAGACGTATCTACAAATAACATCTCATTAGAGATAAATAAGCACATTTTCTATAAATTAAGCCATCTACAGTATAAGATCCACCCTTTTAAATTCTGTCTGATTAAAAAAAATAAATATAATTTGATAGATTGTGTAATGTATCAGACATTTTTTTAAAGTTTTAACGGTACTACAGCGCCCCCTTTGTGCTGTAGCCTAGTTTAGTTTCGTTTTTGTGGTGTTAGCGCTAAGATCTTGTTTACTAAGATCTTGTAATTCCCTTTATATTGAACTGTAAATTATTGTTGCTTAATTTTTAATGTAGCATGTTTGCAAGTCAAAGCGTCAGCTAGACCTGATCCAGAACTTACAGCACATTTCTCAAGCACAACTACAAAACTGTGTCTTATTCTCATTGACAAGGTTTTTGCTGATACTCTACCTGTCTCTCGGTCTCGCGTGCCGGAGAGTGGGGCAGGCGTGGGGTGGAGTGACCCGAGCTGGGCGGAGAGGGGGACGCCAGGGTGGACGAGGTGAGGGACGGAGTAATGAAGGTCCTGCCACTGGCGTCTCTTCCCAAAGAGGACGGAGGAACCGGGGGTCCGTCCAGAGCCACGCTGCTCACTCGGCTCTCGATCTCTTCAGCCCTCAGCTCCGTGTTCTCCTTCTCCTCCTGAATCAACCTGACACACAGACACACACACAGAGTTAATTAAGCGCTGGTAGATCTCAGATACGCAAAGCATGCGAAGAACCGGAAGGAACTCAAAATGGAGAAATGACCAACAAATATGTATGACAGACTTTCTATATTTTCTCCAAAATTTCTCCTCCTTATTTGGCATGAGGTGAAATATTACTGCATTAAATCAGCATGTCTTTATAAAAATTAATGTTTTTTATATCATATGTCATGTGATGTAGCACATCATCATCTCTCTCTCTCTCTCTGCACAACAACAGTATCTAGAATGCGTTAGAATTACATACAGTTTCTCAGGATCACCTTTGCATAATCAGCTGTTTTTTTTAAAAAAAAATTATCAGAGACGCAATACTCTTTGAAAATGCTGGAGGTGTGCCATATAGCTGGAAAATGCAAAAGCGATGTTGTTTTTCAAAAAAGAAAAAAAAAAGATTGCAAAAAAAGATTAGAAAAAGACGTCAAACCATCACAGAGAAATGATCCCGGCAACCACAAACAACACACACACACACACACACACACATACACACGCACACACACATACACACGCACACACATACATTCACATACACACACACACACACACACAAAAAGACTTTTCATGACTGCATCATCTTTGCAATAAATGTATTAATGATTACATTTTGAATTTGAGTGTCTCTTTAAATAACTCATAAAATAAATCTCTTATTTAATGTTTTATTCCGTTTAGAATAAAACATTAAATCACCCATTTTCATTTTTTTGCTAAAAAGAGAAACAGTCCTAAAAATGTTGTGTTTTTCCCCCCAATGGTTCCAGTGGCCCCTGCCTCTTAAGTCTTTATCATTTAGACACAATGGGTGAAAAACCAAACCAGGATTAGCAATATTATCATTTATTGTTGAGTTCTTAGCTATTAGCTATTCTTAGCCTTTTGAATTGAATGGGTTTAATTCAAACCTCAATAACTCAAAAACAAGTAAATAATGTGAATATGGATCTAATGTATTTTGTATGATTTCAGGAAAAACCTTTATGGATCTACTAAATAAACAAAACATTATTGTATACATTTAAATAATGTTCATTAAATAAAATCCACTGTCTGTGGAATTTATATAAACGTTAATAAAGGAGTTCCTGGTTATGGTTTGAAAACTCCTGCTTTAATGCATTTAACTAAACATGTTTAAAATGCATTTTGTTTTTGGTAAGGAAAAAAAAAAAAAAAGTACTGTGAGTGAATCTGAAGCTCACTTGATCTCCTTGTTGATGGCCTCCAGCTGCTCCTGAAGCATGATGGCCAGCGTCTGGACGTCTGTCTGTCCGCTGGGAGAAAGCAGCTCAGAGCCGAAGAGCGTCTCGCGATCCTCCTCATCATCGGAGCAGCCGCCCTCGACTCCGCCCTCGAAACCTGGGCCGAGCAAAGCGCCGCTCTCCCATTCGCCGTACTGCACAGGAGAGGAGGGGTTTCGCGTTCTGACCTCGTATATATACCTCCAGTGTAGCAATAAAAGTTAACTGATGCTTCTCACCTTGCTGGCGTCCTCTCTGGCTCCGCCCCAGCGTCCACGGTGGGCCCGTCTGACCACGCCCCCTGAGCCTGTACTGCCATAGTGATCCAGGTGAGTGGTGGAGCCGGCAGGTAGAGAACCGCCTCCCTGGGAGTACCTGAGCTCCAGAGCACTGCCGGGAAGAGAGCTGCACCGCCAGGAAGAGAGGAGAACCCAGAACCATCAGCACCCACACTGAACTGTACCGTTAAATGTAAGCGGGGAACTGGAACTTCAGTCCACCAGCTAAAATAAAGCTCACGTAAATACCTGTACGGTCATGGTTTAAGTTCTTAGAGGTACCTTTGGTTTGACTGACAGGTGTCATAACTGTGACAAGTCATTAGGTGAGTAAATGTAATTCTCTTATTTGAACTCTTCCTAGAATTTGACATAAATTATTAAACATGTGCATTTATACTTGCAGAGCAAAATCAGAAGCCAGAAAGTCCATTATAGAGGCTACATAAATCCTCACCACGTCCACTTCCTTCTAGTGTTAGTGCTCTGAATACTGCATTTAAAAAAAATCACTAGAAAAAAACGTCATGACTTTGCAAGGTTGAGGCTAGCTCTTAAAATCATTCAGAACACCAACGAGAAGAAGGAGGGGGAGGAGCTTACCGAGAGTAGGAGGAGCCGGACCTGCCCCTCAGCTGATCCAGTTCCAGCTGCAGCCTCTCCAATTCTGCAATCAGCTGATCCTGAGAGAGTGAGAGAGAATTAAAGAAGATGAAAAAGGAACAAAAAGGAGTGAAAGAGAGGAATAGGTAAAAAAAAAATGGATGGAAAGAAGCAGATGAAGCAAAAGAAAGGAAAGAAGACGAAAGAAAGGGGAGGAAAGGAGGGAAAAGGAATGAAAAAATAAAAGAAATGAGAAGAAAAGGTGATATATGCAGGTGTGTATTGATGTGTGCAGGTGTGTATTGA
Source organism: Pangasius sanitwongsei (assembly GCA_037576675.1). NCBI lineage: Eukaryota > Metazoa > Chordata > Actinopteri > Siluriformes > Pangasiidae > Pangasius > Pangasius sanitwongsei. The sequence goes on along the minus strand of CM075015.1, from coordinate 1,590,904 downwards.
GGTGTGCAGATGTGCTGTACAGACCTGTGCAGGTGTGTATTGATGCATACAGACATGGATTAGACATGTGCAGGTGTGTATTGATCTGTCCAGGTATATAATTACCTTTGCTGGAGTATATGGTCCTAAACAGCTGTGGAATGCCAGTGTTTTCATGTATGCAGGTGTGTACTCATCTGTGCAGGTGTGTATTGATATAAGCAGGTGTGTACTGATCTGTGCAGGTGTGTCTTGATATAAGCAGGTGTGTACTGATCTGTGCAGGTGTGTCTTGATATATGCAGGTGTGTACTGATCTGTGCAGGTGTGTCTTGATATAAGCAGGTGTGTACTGATCTGTGCAGGTGTGTCTTGATATATGCAGGTGTGTACTGATCTGTGCAGGTGTGTCTTGATATAAGCAGGTGTGTACTGATCTGTGCAGGTGTGTCTTGATATATGCAGGTGTGTACTGATCTGTGCAGGCATGTACTGAGGTGTGCAGATGTGTTGTACAGACCTGTGGAGGTGTGTACTGATGTGTACAGGTGTGTATTGATATATGCAGGTGTGTACTGATCTGTCCAGGCATGTATTGAAGTGTGCTGATGTGTACTGATGTGTGCAGGTGTCTACTGATGTGTGCAGGTGTGTACTCAGGTGTGCAGATTGGTTGTACAGACCTGTGCAGGTGTGTACTGATGCGTGCAGGTGTATATTGAGGTTTGCAGGTGGGTACTGACGTATATAGATGTGGATTCGACATGTGCAGGTGTGTATTGATCTGTCCAGGTATATAATTACCTGGTGTGTATTGAAGTGTGCCGGTGTGTGTACAGGTGTTTACTGAACTGTGTAGGTGTGTATTGATGTATATGGTGTATATGGTCATATTCAGCTGTGTAATATAGGTGTGTAGTGATGAGTGCAGTATTGTATACTGTCACGTTCACTGACCGTGTTTTTACTCATGTGCACAGGTGTGTGTAAAGGTAAATGTACCTTGTTTGCCAGCAGATCATCTTGGATCTTCTTCATATTGGCGAGCTCTTCAGACAGTGCGTTCTGTGAGACCGGAAGGAGACTTACTTTACTCTTACTTGGTTCACATTTGGAGAAAAAAAAATAAAAATCAGTGGAAAAAATGTTCCGTGTGAAAGCCCACCTTCTCCTCGAGAGCCGCCATACGCTCCTTCAGGTGGAGCTGCAGGCGCTCGTTCGACTCGGACAGCAGCTTGTCCACGGTGTCGGACAGACGCTTGTTGTGTTCGTCGTTCATCCTCTCCCTCTGTCTCGCCTGGACGAGAGAGAGAGAGAGAGAGAGAGAGAGAGAGGAAGTGAGTGGGAGAAAAAAGTGTGTTGGCCCCTGATTTAAAAAAAAAAAAACAAAAAAAAAAAAAACACTTGCCTGGCAGAGAGAGCAGGGCAGAGCAAATGTAAAACAAATCCCACACATACACAGCGACAAGAACATGTACACGGTACAACAAGCCCACACACACACACACACACACACACACACACACACACACACAGCATCAGACTGAACCTCCACTATGTAAACTCATGCATGGACATACACTCCATTCTGCAAAACGCACTAGTGCACTAGAAGAGTATCACATTTTGGAAGAAATATACAGAAATATAAAGAAAAACAGACACACAGAGTGAAAGAGAGAAAGACAGAAAGTGAAAGAGAGAGAATGTGTCCGGAGAAAAAAAGCACTAAATACTAATAAATTTCCCGAAATCCCTAAATGCCTAAATTGTTAATTATTCCACAGTGCTGTTTCTGAAGGCTGAAGGTGCTGATTAATTTTCTATAACAGCAGCTTGGACACTAGCTCCGGCTGTACTCAAATAACGGCTTTATGTTAATGCGTAATCATCGTTTCTATAGTAACAGCTCATTCACACGGTCTTGTACAGCAAACGCTCCACATCATGTACGACTCATGGTACATGGATTAAGAAAACGTTGTTATGTAACAAAGAAAAATGTATAATCGTAGAAACGGCAGACTTTTAAGTGTGGAGATGTTTACTGACCATTTACGGAAGGAGTCTCCAGTGTCAGCGCTTTGCAGCAGTCAGAGGTAACTCTGGACCTTTATGTTACGAGGTCCTAAAGTCGGTCATGTTTTGTCAACAGTTGAAAGAAAACTATTAAAAAAAAATTCTCATTTTTCAGCGTTATGTTGTGCGGTATGGAAATCTGGACTCACTGATGTCCCTGGTGGAGTTGAAAACATACGTTCAGTCATTTAAACGGAGGTCGCCATGGTGACGACTCACATCTACGGAGTTAAAATGCAACTGTAAATATGAAGGTCTTGAATTAAAGGAGTAGTTCGACCAAAACTGAAATGTGACAACTTTCTCCCTTTACCCGAAACATATAGATTAGCCTCGATAAGTTTGGTGTGTGAAGTTTGCTTTCTTAATTTCTATGCTAATGTAGCTAACAAATAACAGAAGTCAAACGATACCCAAAATAGTTTCGTGGGAATTTCTGCCTCACCAGTTCTTCAGTGATGTCACACAAACAAACGGCCATCTTGGACAACCGTAATCTTTTTTTTTTTCCAGAATCGATCTTTGCCCAAATTGGTAATCACTCCAATCCTTTAAGCTCCGCCTTCCAAAAGTTTGAATGTGGCAGATATTTTAGCAGAAACCCGGAAGTAATGATCATAAAGTTTAACTTAAATGTGTAAGTCAAGTCAAGTGGGTTTTTATTGTCATTCTTCTATATAGCTTGTATACTCTGGAACGAAATCACGGTGCAACACATAACAGTACGCAAGACTCTATAAAGTGTAAATACACAACAGTGTGAAACGGGTGCAGGACAATAAACACGCAGGACAATAAATGCACAGAACATGGGCTGTTAACTGTGAAATATTTAGTAGTGTAGCAGCAATAAGTGTATCTGTAGCACAAACTATCAGTGATATTTTACAAAATAAGACAGGTAGCTTAGTGATGTAACTTAAAGCAAACACATAACAATATGCGAGTCTGTGTACGGAAAAGATTTTGGGTGAGAAAGACTCCCACTTCTTCTTCAGACTAAAGAAGTAAACTCATTGGATTGACTACCTTGAGTACCTTTTATATTTTACGCCAAACTATTCCTTTATTTATCCTGGCTCTCTCTCAGCTATTTATACACTGTGCCTATGATTTTATGCGTCATGTGACGCCGTGTCGGTCTGGGATGAAGTGCGTTCTCGTGTTTTTTCTTCGCTCATGTGGCAAGGGAAGGCTAAAAATGATATTATATATTTTTGTCCCAGACACTCTGACAGCTCTTTCTCGGCAGTTCCCTTCTTCCCACTTCTTTTCACTTTTTAATAATAACTTTTTTTTTTTTTTTAATTTAAAACAGCGCCTTCCTGACACCCAGCACTCCAATTACTCCAGACACTCGGACTCCATGGTGTCCTCGTCTAAAACATAACGGACTAAAAGGCTCTGGTTATTCGTCATTAGAGCTCTAAGTGTTAAACTCCAGCATCAAACAAAACGACAGAGCGAGAAATAGAGAGAGAGAGAGAGAGAGAGAGATGATGTAAAAGAGGAAAAAATCGTGACTCACTCTCTGCAGCTCCTGGTTCTTCTCCTCCAGTTGTGCCTCCATCTGTCGCAGTCGCTCCTCGAAGTTGCCATGGCGTTCCTCAGCCTGCGACAGAAGGACGGAGAGAAAGAGACGAAGCGTGACGGACGAGAGAAAGAGGAAAAAACGAGAGAATGAGACAAATTAAAAGGACTCGTTAGTTTAAAAATCCTCAGTATAGTGTTCAATTAAAGTGCTACTTCAGCAAAAAAAAAAAAAATTACATTTACACAGTTTTCACCCACTAGCAGGTGACGAGTCACTTGTGTCGCTTGTAGTTTGTCTCTTGTGGACGTGGCCTTTTTGTTGCGATGGGAAACAGTAGTAACCTACATTCCACTCTGCGATGTACTGTATACATCCCAGTTTTGTTTAAAATGTATTTACGTGCTCGGCTTCTTCCTAGCTTCCTTCTCAGATTAGCTTAACAAAGCAAGCCAACTGTACTAGCTACACACACTCTCCAGACGCACCAGCGAGCTCGGCTGCTTCCTTCCAAGCTTCATTTTTCTTCCTAATTTCTCTATACATCTCTAAACATTTAATAAGAGGTCCTACAGTATATGACAAAAAGAAACCACAGTTATAAGTTTTTCTTCCATTTTTGCAGGAACTAACTGAAGGTATGAACTAAAGTTGCGAGCAGGAACTCGGCAGAAAATCTCGGTTCAAATGTTTCTTGAATGTTGCTGAAACTGCAGTCGTGCATAGACAAAAATAATAATGACGGGAGCTACGAGGCTAAACTCGAACTCGCTCCAAAAAATCATTAAGCATCATTTGAAGTAAAATAGCAGGGATTTCAGTTTAAGTGCAACGCTTGTGCTCTGCTCACTACATTGCACTGAATGTGCTCTACACCAGTCATAATGACCGAGATAGAAGATTTTTAAATATTTCAAATGTCTGACCTTAAATTTGTTTTCGGGGAACCGTAAAAAGACGCACAAACACAGTTCTCCAGTTCTCAGGCTTTCTGTTTTTATTGGTGTCGACTGATATTTCACCACTTTTTGTAATGTTTTATTCTAGGGTCAAAATGACACAAATATATCTGTGTGTGTGTGTGTGTGTGTGTGTAACAGAAATATGAAGGGCTGGATATATTGGTTGCACCAAAAGTAGGCTAAATTTATCTGTTTTTTTTTTTTTACCTTCAACAGAAATATGTAGAAAGAAAGACATCTTTAGTATGGTTTCACTTCAAATAAAAATTGGAAAGGGGTCGTTTTGACCTGAACAGAACACAGAGGAACTTTTCTCCACTTCCCAGTTTCAATTCAGGAACAATTCCACCTTTGGGAGAAAATCAGGAAGAACGTGATTCCAGTCACCCAAGATGGCTTCCTACATTTTTACTGATTGCACTAAATCCCACTATGTCCTAAACCCTTAAACGCTTTTGCAGTCAAGCACTCGTTTATGATAATGAGGACAAACGTGTGTTTATCTGCTGGAATATTTGGTGTTTTTTTTCTTTTTTTTACTTCTATCTTCTATCTTTCCACCTGTAGAATCCAAAGCCTGTGCTGAAATGCAAAAGAATAACACCACTTTTCCTAGTTTTATTCATTCTGCAGATGGTTAGAGTCAAGCAGAGATTATCCGAGCATGTTTTTAGGGTTTGGATTTAACCGGTCTATTTGTGCGACCTGTCAGGATGATAATTGTGTTGATCACGATCTACACCACTGCAACGTCAATTATTAAAAAAAAAAAAAAAAAAAAAAAAGCCTGAGCCCTAAATCACATTAGCGAGTCTGTGTAGCACGAGTGAGGCAGAGATTTGCAGAAAAGTAAATATTTGGGTGAGACAGACTGAGACATTTCTTCTTAGCAACATCAGCCATGCAGCTCCAGAGCACACTGAAAGCAAACCTAAGACACCGAACACGTCTTAGCACATCAAATGCTTTTGGGATAAAGGGGGGAAATAGTGTTAATTAACACTGTAGGGATTTAACACTTTATGTGTGTGTGTGTGTGTGTGTGTGATACCTTGTTGAGAGCGGCCACTCTCTGAGCGAGCTGAGCCTCGATCTCGGGCAGCGTCTCGGCTCTCTGCAGCGTCTGCTGGAGCTTCTGCTTTGCGTCATCCAGACGTTCCTGCAGCTGCCGGTTCTTCTCCTCACTCTGCAGAGAGGAAAGAAAGATGAAGAGAGAGAATGAAGACAAGCAGATGAGAAAGACATGCTTGACTGAACACTCATTAACTCTTACAGCATAATATTAGCTTAAGCATTAAACGACCGGAAATTCATTCACACGAATTTTCATACGCGTTTCTGTTTCATAACTAACGCATGGTGTAATTCTCTGCAAGAGTTTTATGCTTTCTGACAATATTGCCATGAAAACAATACAAGTACGCACTGACGTAAATAGAGAATTATTCAGCGATGTATCTCTTTCGCCGTTCAGTCGACATTTTGTCATTTTTCAGCTCTCTTTGCCTTGTATGGAGTTTTTTGGGGCGTGGTTAAACGTAAAAACGCCGTGAACATGCTTGGTAATTTATGGCTAATTGGTGTTTACTGAAGTACACATGTGAGTACGAGAAAAATTGGCGAAAATCTTTGTAAATCTGGAAGGAATTATTAGTTTGGTTTGAGCTACGAAAACTCTTAAACACGACTTTACTAAAACGTTGATAAATGAGGCCCGATTGTAACTGAATATAACGTCCTATTTTGTGCTGTAGACGTGTTTTGTGTAATTTAGGTTACGTACGGTTAAATTACACGGATTTATTACATGCATCGCAAACACATTTTAGCATATTTTTAAAGCAGTCATCAGCTACTTAGTAGTCGTGAATTAACAGTAAACATTAGCTGTTTCTTAGCTACAAATTTTTTTTATACAAAACATACATCACCGGAGCGATATCCGCTTTCCGGGTGAGAGTACGCTGTGCACATCTGTTCTCACTGGGTTATATTTTTATCTATATTTCATATTAAATATATATTTATATATATTTTTTATGTATTTTGTGTGTTTTCTGGTTGTACGGCACCTTGGGTATTATTATTATTATTATTATTATTATTATTATTATTACTACTACTATTATTACAATGTATTGCTTACTGGCAGTCAAAGAAATTTTGTATTAACCATAATGGGGAAAAAATAATATAAAAAAGAAATCAACATTTTGTCCATATTAAGCCAAAGTTTGTCTCAGGCTCGCAGCCTCTGCAGCTCTAAATTAAGGTAGGGCTCCAAGGATTAATCACGCCGCATTAAGCCATCAACTTTTCAAACAGGACAAGATGAGAGGAAGGAAGTTTAACAAAATAAATCTAATCTCAAGAACACAGCATCCGCAGCATGAAAAAACAAAAACAAAATACAAACACAGTCCATATCTGAATGACGTGATCACAGGCACTCAGGCCTCAGGCCTCAGACCACAACATCGGATAATTGTGAGATTTTATCGCGTTGTGGATTAACCATGTCCCGAACGGTACAGTTCGTCTGTCATTAGTGTTCAAGAAACATTCAAAACATTAGACCACATTACACTAAAAAATATAAAACTTTTAAACCTCATTTGCTTAGGAATAGCTTTGTTCTGATAACTGGCTGGCAGATCATTTTACTAATGATAAGCATTTCATTAAAAAGAAGCAAATAGAATAAGAAAATTTAAAGCATAAAATTAGTGTGTGTGTGTGTATATATATATATACACTATATTACCAAAAGTATTCGGTCACCCATCCAAATGATCAGAATCAGGTGTCCTAATC
>CM075015.1:1568715-1583439 GCA_037576675.1 Pangasius sanitwongsei | reverse complement strand
TTAGGAATGGGATGGCACTTAAGTTCATATGTGAGTCAAGGCAGGTGACCGAATACTTTTAGTAATATAGTGTATGTATATATATATATATATATATATATATATATATAGACAGATAGATAGATGGATAACTGTAACATTTTAGGAAACATTCTAAACATTAAAATATATTTAATATAGTACAGATCGATCTCGTATTTTCTACTATAAGATTACCACAAACTAAATATAACATTATTAATCCTATTTCTAGACATTTTTCTTATTCTGTTTGCAAGAAATACATGGTTAAGGTTAGATTCTTATTCGCCAATGTTTAGAGCAAGACTATTTCAAGCTTGGAATTAGTAAAATAAAATATGTTAGAAATAGGTTCAATTATATTTGGTAACATACAGTATATAATATAATATATTTGGTCTGTTATAATTTTATAATAGGAGATAATAGATACATTTGACTACAGTATGTTCAAGATATTTTCACGTGATGTCTTTTTATTTTATTTATTTAAGTCCAACACAGAGACATTACAACATTGTAAAAACGACATCTTAATGAAGATATCGTGAATAAAGGAAAAAGTTATGTAATATTTTTTATTGTGAGATTATAATATAACAAATATAAGATTATTAAACCTATTCCTGGATTTTTTTTTTTTTACTTACTTTAAGGTTGAAATTGTCTTATTCTTTTGGAAGATACAGTAATTTTCTTTATTTCTACAAATAATGCTTGAATGCTTAAAATAAGCAAAATTATCTTCCAATATTTTAAGACTATTTCAAGCATAAAATGAGTACACATAGAAACAGCTTAATAATTTTTACTTGCTAAGATATCATTATTTGCCGAGAAAAAGCATTTACAATAAATGTCTGTAAGAATTTAACTACTTGTTCACAACATTTATTCATTTTTGTGTTAAATTTAAATTATATTATTATAATTATATTAAATTTGTGGAAGCAATATACTAGAAACGACCCATTTTAGTACATTAAGCTACACTGAAATTTTATTTAGCTAAAAATGTGACATTAGTCGTGTCTTAAAACTTCGAATGTTGATTTTTTTTAATACAAAAATATGAAAATTCGAACAGTATTCGAAGAGTGAAATTTGTTCTGCATTACACACTGTACTGCGAGTGCATCATTGTGATAAAGGTATCCCAGAATGCACTGCTATATCTGACCTTAGTAACACATTACTCTACACAGAGCTCTGTCAGAATACCCACAATGCACTGCGCTGTGGCAGTGATGACACATTAGTAGTGAATTATAAACAGAAACACACACACACACACACACAGAGCGCTATTTATAGGTCAAATCCACAGCAGATGCTAAATTAAAAAAAAGCCTCAGAAGGCCAAGTGTGTACCTGTCTGTATAGAGACTCTTTACTGGCCAGTTCGTTCTCCAGCTTGTCTTTGATGTCGTGGAGAGACGTCGCCTCCCGCTGGGCGCTCAGGTACCTGCAGGAGAAGAACACGCTCCTGGATCTCGGTACTGATGTCACCAGGAACTACAGTGCACTTCTTCTGGACTAGCATCATTATAGAACCGATCATTCATTTAATTTTAATTTTAATGACCAGCTAGCTGTACGATTAATTGTCTTTATACCACAGAGTGGCTGAATGCTCGAATCTGATTGGTCACAGCAGCACGGCTCGGACAGTAGTTCCGGCTGTAACACGAGCGACAGGTTAATATTAACGCGCTTGTTCTGATACGTTATCGTTTCCATAGTAACAGCTCATACACAGCGACTTGTGCGATTTTTTGTTTTTTCGTTTTTGCTTTTCTTTGTTTTTTTTGTTTTTTTATTAACATCAAAGAGAGAAAATAGAGAGGCTGGTCATGGAGTGACTGTTTAATGTTTATAAATGTAACTATAAACAGACAAAAAGTACAACATGTTCTTTAACAAACTTTAAAAAATAGTAATTGTTGGCAAATTCCGTCTGTTTACTGTAGAAAATATTTAATAAGGAGCAGCTGCTACTATTTTACGTTGACTCGTGATAAATGTTCACGATCGTTCAGATGAAATACTTTTATACGTTATAATTTTTAACGTTGAATAAATAATATGCTGCGTTTCAAAAAAATGGACTTCAGTTTTAGAGTAGTTCTCTGGAGGATTTAATCACACACACACACACACACACACCCGACTTTACCTGCGTTCTAGGGTCGTAATTCTCTCCTCCATATCCTCTCTCTGACACAAAGCCTATGTGAGAGAGAGAAAGAGATAGATAGATAGATAGATAGATAGATAGATAGATAGATAGATAGATAGATAGATAGATAGAGAAAGAGATGTCATGTAAGTTAGCTAACAGCTCAGCATGCTAACTATTTAGCCCTTTAAACTTCATCGATGTTGACACTTCCTGTTAATTTCACATTCATTACTGAATAATTTATAATCATAATACGATAAGCTTAAAGACGAATAACTGAATAAAAACATGAACGTTTCATCGGTTAGCAAAACATTTCTCAGATATAATATTATAGAAAATAGAATAGAAAATATTATCTGGATGCCTCTTAGCCTTAATCCAATCTTTCACATCTTTTTAAAAATGTCTAAATTAAATGTGTTCCCTCTGAAGATTAAGCTTTAACGCTGGCTAACAGAAATATTCAACAGAAAAGACTCGGACAATATAGCAAGTTGTTTGAACACTGTTGCTAGGCAACTGAGAAATATGAATGCAGACTAAAAGCTAGCTCATGATTTAACTAGCCAGATCTTATGGACAACGTAAAGGCACGACAAGCAGCGGAAAATGAGACGAAATTGTTTAGAACATTAACATTTACCTCAGATGTGTTGGAAAATATTTAGCAAAAGGCTCAGAATTCCTAAAATTACACAGGCATAAACTTAGCATCAAGCGCTAATCCAACTTCCATGGGTTCAAGCATACTGAGATAGGCTACATCAACACTGTGGTATGTTTTAAAGAAAATCTTGATTTCTAAAGTTGTAAATCCCACAGAAGTCCCAGATTTTTCAGATATTAGTAATTGCATTCAGACTCACTTTAGTAAATTTATTGTATTGTGATTGAGGTGTAAACATGTTTTTTTAATTCCTACTAAGCTATCCATCAAATTATTAATGCATTATTAGACAGTGTGTAAACATAGCCGTTTTGTAGCTTTTTTTGCCAAAGATCAGTATCACAAACATTATTATCACAACAGTTATTGATGTATGATGTGTAGTACAGCCGGAGGCTAACAAGACACAAAGGTTAACGCAGGCTAGTGCTAACATGCTCAAGTTCATGTCAACAGACAGTAGCCTGGAATGCTAACCGCATGCTACTTGTGAGTTACAAGGAGTTTGTGGGTGGTCAATTATTACACAATATCGGTAGAACAGAGAGAGAGAGAGAGAGAGAGAGAGAGAGAGAGAGAGAGAGAGGAATGTTCTCAGCCTTGGTAATGTTTTGAATCATTTTCTCTGAATTGCTTGTTTTGAATCAGTTGTGTTAAATCGCTTATTTTAAAGCTGAACTGAATCACGTATTGTGAATCAGTGGTTTTGATTCTGTTATTTTCAAATATCTTGTTCTGATTGTTTCAAATTTGGCTGTTTTGAAATATTTGTTTTAAAATGTTTGCTTTAATGTTCGCTGGTTTTGAATCAATTGTGTTAAATCACTTTGAACTGAATCACTTGTTTTGAATCAGCGGTTTTGACTCGGATGTTTTTAAATTAATTTGTTTAAATTAACTGATTTATAATGCTTGCTTTGTATCACTCACTTGGAGTCATTTGTTTTGAATTAGATGTTTTAAAACGTTTATTATGGAGTTGGATCACCGAACTGAATCGCTGAATCAGTGGTTCTGATTCTGTTATTTTTAAACATCTTGTTTTAAATTGATTATTTCAGACTGTTTCGTTAAATTGTTGCAGTTGCGATAAATCGTTTATTTGGAATTGAACTGAATCACTTCTTCTGAATCACTGTTGATATAAAATGCTTGTTCTGAATCACTTGCTTTAAATCGCTTGTTTTGAATCAGTTGTGTTTAATTGAATTTTTTGATTCAGGTCATTTTAAATATCTTGTTTAAATGGATTCTTTTGCACTGACTGTTTTGAAAGCTTGTTCTAAGTCACTTGCTTTAAATTGCTTATTTTGATTCACTTGCTTTGAATCACTTGTTTTGGATCAGCAGTTTGGAATGGTCAGAAATTGTTAATGAGGAAAGCGAGAGTGAGCTGAAGGCGTGTTGCATCAGAAAGATCTTTATCACAAAAGGAAAATTCCACAGCGACTGTGCCGTGACATGAAAGCTCACTGCTGCCAAGATCACAGACGTTCGAGCCGAAGCACAAAACAAAGTGACTCAACATCGTCCAGAAAATCAGAGACGAATGACAGGCAGTGTGTGATTAGTGTGTTGTGTGTGTTGCATTGTATCTGACAGTCACACACCCATCACAATTAATCATCACATCATGACAGGAGCAACCATTGTGGTGAAAGAATGTGGGGAGGGTAGTGAGTGTGTGTGTTATGGTGTGTTATGCTTTGTGTGTTTGTGTGTGTGTGTGTGTGTGTTCAAACCTCTTTAATCTCCCTCTGAAGCTTCTGATTGGCCTCTTCAGTCTTGGTCACCTCCCTCCTGGCAGCAGTGAGCTGCTCCTCAATCTCTCCAACCTATACACACACACACACACACACACACACACCCCAATACAGACAGACACACCTATGTTAATATCTACTGGCTCCCTGGTTGAGTCCCTGTGTCTATTTCCTGTCACATAACGGAGTCTGTGAATGTAGGAGGAGTTTCCCGGGCAAAACTTTGTCAGGTGACGATCAGTAAAATATAATGTACATTTTTTAATATGAAATAAAAGACGATGCTTATTTTAGGTTAAAATACAAAGTATGTGGTGGTATTGAGCAAGAGATGAAGCAGGTTTGTTGTAACAGAGCAGAGTGACGGTGAATGCGGCAAATGAAGTAGAGGGTGCCAATACTTTAATCTATCGAGTGCAAAGTTTTTCAGAAACATGTGATTTCTCTCTCGTGCCAATAAAGTTGTCTTGAAGTGAGTAAAAGAGAGAAAGAGACAAAGAGAAAAAAGAGAGGGAGACATACAGGCAGAGAACGAGAGAGACTGAGAGACAAAGAGAAACAGAAATAGGGAGGGAGGGAGAAAGAGAGAGAGCGAAAGACAGACAGACAGGGAGACACAGTGAAACAGAGAGTGAGAGAGACAATGAGGGATACAGAGAGAAACAGAGTGAGATGCAGACAGAAAGGGTGAGAGACAGAGAGAGAGAGAGAGAGGGAGAGAGAGAGAGACACATAGAATGTGACAGAAAAGACAGAGAGAGAGAGACAGCCAGACACACAGGTAGAGAGAGACAGAGAAAGAGACTGATAGAGCGACTGATAGAGTGAGAGAGTGAGAGAGACAGAGAGAGAGACATAGAATGAGACAGAAAAGACAGAGAGACAGAGACAGCCAGACACACAGATAGAGACAGAGAGAGACAGAGAAAGAGACTGACAGAGCAACTGATAGAGTGAGAGAGAGAGAGAGAGAGAGAGAGAGAGAGATTGACAGGTATGATGTACCTGTAAGTGCTGCAGTCGTCCACTAGAGGTCATCAGGGCAAAATATAACACACGTCTCTATAGCAACCGTGTAGCTGTTAATGCATGAAACCTTCTAATGCAAAAGGTCTCTCTCTCTCTCAGACACACACACACACACCTGTCTGCACATGAGGGCCAGTCGCTCCTTGAGCTGTGAAAGCTCCGCCCTCTGGCGCTCAATCTCTCCCTCCCTCTGTCTGTCGATCTCTCCATCATCCAAGATGGAGGACGGGCCGTTCGGGAGGCGCTGAGGAACGAATAAAAAACGAGTGAAACAGAGAGAAAGAGTGAAATGTGACAGCACGCGGTCTCAGATGAATCACGTCTCACCTCTTTACCGTTGTCCTGCCCACGCTCACGTCGTTTGATCTGATCACGCAGAGTTAGAACCTGTGAGGAAGAACAGAAGGAAGTGTGTGAGAAAGAAGAGGAAGAGAGAGAGTGAGATGGATGGAGAGATAGAGGAGGATGTGTGAGGAAGGTCACCTCGTTGGTAGACGACTCGAGCTCTTCCTCCAGGACGGCCACTCGCTCCAGAGCCACACGCAGTCGCTCCCTCACCTGCACACAGACAGAGAGAAATACCTGTAGCAGTGTGTGTGTGTGTGTGTGTGTGTGTGTGTGTGAGATTCCACTCACCTTCTCGTCCAGAGCCTTGTGGTGCTCGAACAGAGACTTGAGAGCTTTGAGCACCTCGACCTCGCTGGAGACGCCAGCCGGAGACTGAGCCTGTCTCTTCACCACCGTCATCCTCAGAGAGCGCTCGTGACGGGACACTAAACACTCCAAATGCTCCAACAACAACTACACACACACACACATACACGTACACCAGGGGGAAGGGAAAGAAGGAAGAAAGGAAGGACAGGAAGGAAGGGAAATTAAAGGAAAACAAAGATGAAGAAGAAGGGAAGGAAAGTGAAGAAGGGCGTAAGAGGGAAAGAAGGAAAGCAATAAAAGCAATGGGATGGAAAGACAGGAAAACGGAAGGACAGGAAGAAACAGTGAATGAAGAAAATAAGGAAGGAAGGAAATGAAAGGAAAGGGGTGGAAATGCAGGAAAAAGGAAGTACAGGAAGAAGGAAGAAAAGGAATAGAAAGGACATAGGGAATGAAAGGTAAGGAATGAAGGAAAGAAGAAAGGAGTGAACAGGAATGAACATAAGAGGAAATTAAAGTGAAAGGAAATAAAAGCAAAAGAAAGGACATACAGGAAGAAGAAAGGAAAGGAATGGAAAGGTGGAAGGGAGGAAAGGGAAGCAAAGAAAAGGAAGAATAAGGAAAAGGAAGGACAGGAAAAAGGATGGAAGGGACGGACAAAAAATGGAAGGAATGATGGGAGAAAGGAAAGTGAAAGGGGGAAAAACAGGAGGTAGGAATTAATGAAGAAAGAAAAAAAGAAAGACAATTATAAGCAAACATATAGAACTGTACAGTCTATACTGTTGATAGTCGTGCATGAGTCTGTTACACACACACACACACACACACACTGTACTGACCCGTGTGTTGTTCCTCTCTGCCTTGAGCTCTGCGATCTCTTCCTCTCTCTCCAGCAGCTGCTCCCGACACACATTCAGCTCTTTGGTCAACACGGCAAACTCCTGCACACAAACACACACGCGCACACACACACATTAATTCAAAAACTACAATAAGACTTCAAATTCGATGCGAGCTCCTGTAACGAAAACAAGTGCATGGTTTGAAGGATACATTGACCGAGCGTTCATCTGCCACGCTTAAAGAGAAACTTCAAGTTCATTCATCATTTTCTCCATAAATCATTCACTCCAATGTTTCTGATTATGATGCATCTCCTCCCAAGGCAAGGCAAGGAAAGGAAAGAGTTGTGGCTGTAAGGTTGTCGGTGCCTGTCGTGGCAGTAGTCCCCAAACCCTTTGGTGGACACTGGGGGTATAGGGTGAAGAAGGAGACCTTTCAAGTTTGGTTAGCTTGTGGGACTCCAGAAGCAGCTGACAGATACCGGCAGGCCAACCGGAGTGCGGCAAGGACAGTGGCGGAAGCAAAAACTCAGGTATGGGAGGAGTTTGGGGAGTCCATAGAAAATTAATTTCATTTGGCCTCGAAGAGATTCTGGCAAATACGTCAGGCGACTCAGGAGGGGGAAGCAGGGCCTCGCCCACGCTGTTTACAGGAGGAATGGAGAACTGTTGACCTCAACTGGGGACATAGTCGGACAGTGGAAGGAGTACTTCAAGGACCTCCTGAATCCCACTGACATGCCCTCCATTGAGGAAGTAGAGCTGGAGGACTCGGAGAACGACTTGCCCATCAATAGAGCTGAGGTCACTGAAGCAGTTAAACAACTCCTTAGTGGCAGGGCTCCTGGGGTGGATGAGACTCACCCTTAGTTACTGAAGGCTCTTGATGTTGTTGGGATGTCCTGGCTGACACACCTTTTCGACATTGCATGGAGGTCAGGGACAGTACCTTAGGATTGGCAGACTGGGGTGGTGGTCCCTATCTGTAAGAAGGGGGACCGGAGGGTGTACTCCAACTTTAGGGAGATCACACTTCTCAGCCTCCCTGGGAAAGTCTAAGCCAGGGTACTGGAGAGGAGGGTCCAGACATTAGTCAAACCTCAGATTCAGGAGGAGCAATGCAGATTTCGTCCTGGCTGTGGAACAATGGACCAGCTCTTTACCCTTAAATGGATTATGGAGGGTTCATGGGAGTTTGCCCAACCAGTTTTGGGTTTTGTGGATTTGTTTTGTAGACTTGAAAAAGGCATATGACCGTGTCCCTTGTGGGATCCTGTGGAGGGTGCTTCGGGAGTATGGGGTGCTGGGCCTGTTACTACAGGCCATCAGGTCCCTGTATAACTGGAGTGAGAATCTGGTCCGTATTACCAACGTCAGGTCAGACTTGTTCTCTGTGCGCGCTGGGCTCCGCCAGGACTGTCCTTTATCACAGATTCTGTTCATGATCTTCATGGACAGAATTTCTAGGTGCAGCCACGAGGGCAGAGGGGGTCTGGTTTGGTGACCTCAAGATCGCATCTTTGTTATTTGCAGATGATGTGGTCCTGTTGGCTTCAAAAGCAGTGACCACCAGTGTGCTCTGGGGCGGTTTGTAGCTGAGTGTGAAGAGGCCAGGATGAGGGTCAGCATCTCCAAATCTGAGGCCATGGTTCTCAGCCAGAAAAGGGAGTGTTGTTTCCTTCAGGTTGGAAATGAGGTACTGTCTCAGGCAGAGGAGTTTAAGTATATCGGGGGACTTATTCATGAGTGAGGGTTGAGTGGAGCAGGAGACTGACAAACGGATGAGTGCAGTGACGGAAATTGTACCTTTCTGTACCTTCAGGCGATGCTATCAATTTACCAGTCAATCTACATCCCATCCCTCACCTATGGTCTGAATGAGTTCACAGATACAAGCTGTGAAAATGAACTTCCTTTGCAGGGGGGCTGGACTCAGCCTTAGAGATAGGGTGAGGAGCTCAGACATTCGGGGGGACTCAAAGTAGAGCCACTGTTCCTCTGCGTTGAAAGGAGCCAGTTGAGGTGGTTTAGGCATATGGCTAGGATGCCTCCTGGGGAGGTGTTTTGGGCATGTCCAATGGGGAGAAGACCCGAGGCAGACCAAGGACTAGATGGAGAGATGGAGGTGGCTAGTCTCTGCTTAGACTGCTGCCCCCGCGACCCAGACCCGGATAAGCAGAAGAAAATGGATAGACAGATGGACATAAATTTCGGCATGACATATTGAAGTGGTTACACTGAATACTGCTCCATGCTCAAGCTGAGATCATGCAAGAAAAATGTGTTTAAATGAAAGATCAGATCATCATCATGTGTAACTGTGACACGCCTCTGTTTTTTGCACATAACTCAACTTCCTTTGTGTATATACAAATGTGTCTTATTTCTAATTATAGCATCTCCTGATACACCACATATGGAACATTCAGCACTTTTTCAGTACCACAATGTGGCAGACTACTTTCAGTTTCTGACTACACAATGTTGATGGAAAAACGTCTTTGCAAATTGTCTGTTTAGTGAATTGTTGCTAACATAATTTTTTATCATAACTGTAATTATCAAATCCACAATTGTGAAATGAAAAACATAGCAGCTTCACTCTTCTGTGCTGTGGTTTCACTTCATCTGAAACCTGACGACTTATTTATCACATTGTTCTGATACATGGTGTGTATGAGAATGTCAGTGTATGTGTGTGTGTGTGTGATATTAGCCATTTACAAGCGACCACAGTGTCACTGGCACGTTGTGCAAACCAACATATGGCTCCATATGCCAGTTACAGTACTGCTCACACCGTGTCATCTCCGCCCCGCCCATCCACACACACCCACTGACATAACACGATTCACTCTGTGTGTGTGTGTGTGTGTGTTCATTCGTTCATTCATTCATCTTCAGTACCCATTTTTTCCTGGTCAGGGTCACAGTGAATCCGGAGCCTGTCCTGGGAACGCTGTCCGTAAAGCCAGAATACACAGACATAAAGGAGACGCTGTTTATTTAAACAACTGTTTATAGCTATGATCAGTAATAGCAGGAACTAACCTGTTTCATGGACGTTCCACAACATCTAACTGTAAACAGATAAACAGTATGACATGTCGTTCTTTAATAAATTGAATATTGCGATCATTGGGAATTTGCTTTGATTTAAGACGACTACAACACTTGGGGGTGCGCTGTTATAGGAAAATAATGAACTTCTGGGTGACAACAGTAACTCCGCTTCATCACACCATCCGATTGTTGATTTTATTCCTTACTCAGTCCAACAGCATCACTGATTTACACAGTCATGACACGTGGCACTAATGATGTGGTTTATCTCCAGATTAAATGATCACATTCATTAAAATCACAAACCTGTCTCCAGTTTGACCAACACACACACACACTGCAGTGAGAAACAGGAGCGAGAGAAGCTGAGGTACAACACACACGCACACACACACACACACACACACAGATGGCATCGCAGTGGGCTCATGGCACATTTGCATTGTGGAAGTGGACCTCACTGAGACCGGGCTCCAGTTCTGCCTGGCACCAATTTCCCACAATTCCCTGCTCATGTCAGGCCCTGGACAGCAATGCCAGTACCGACCTACACACCTAAACAGGTTTGAAGGGTGGAGAAGCATATTTCCCCAACATGTCCACCAACACGTCCCCCAACATGTCCACCAACATATCCAACAACATGTCCACAACACCTTCCCAACACACCCCTAAAACATCCCTAACAAGTCCCTAACACATCCCCAACACATGCCTAAAAACGTCCACAACGCCTCCCCAACATGTCCTTCAATCCCTTCTACGACATGTCCCTACACATGCCTAACACACCCTCAACATATCCCCAACATGTCTCCCTAAACATTCACAACACCTCCCCCAACACATTCCAATACACATCCACAACACATCCCCAACACCTCTCAATACGTCTCCCAACACATTCCGCAACACCTAAACACTAAAACAGGCCCAATGTGTCCCCATCACCTCCCCAACATGTCTCCCAACACCTCCCTAACACATCGCCCAACATATCCCCAACATCACCCCCAACACGTCTCCCAACACGTCCCCAACATATCCCAACACCTCCCCAACACTTCTCCCAATATATCACCAACACCTCCTGCAGAAAGACACCAAAGCTTTTTCCACATGTTCACATTACCATCACTCATTACCTTTTCATCCTAGACTGCTGTAAAGTGCTAATGGAATCTAACAGCGTTCAGATCCGACCACAGACAGGAAGCGAAGAAGTGCACAGCTCTGCATTATACCAACACACACACACACACACACACACAGTCTGTGTCCTGAGTCCACTACCAGGAAGTACTGTACATTATTTAAAACTGAAACACGTACAAATTGTTCAACTGTTTTTGGGTTTTTTGAAGTCAGTGGAGGAAACTGAAATCTATATGAATTTCCTATTTATACTCTATTCACTTTTATTCAATTACAAAAATACTTCCTCCTTCCTCTCTCCTGAGGGTAGTGATGAAAAATTTTTGCCCAAATTTGTGCTGTATTTTTTGTTTTATTAACTTCAGGAGAGGCTGGTGAGGGAACGAATGTTTATAGCTGCTATAATGTAAGTTTAGTTGTAGTTGTTTTAGTTATGCCCCAAAGCATTAAATGTAACTATAAACAGATAAAAAGTATGACCTGTTGTACTATAATAAATCATACAAATTATAATTGTTAGAAAATTGCTGTGGTAGAAGAGGAATAAAACACATGGGGACATGCTGTTATTGGAAAATAATCGACCATCCTGTCGTTTATTATTTTCCCATAACAGCACAACTCTGTGTGTTTTATTCCTATGAGTTTATGTAAAAACCTTCACAGTGAGCAAGGAAAGAGTAATAGAATATAATCTGATAAACATCATTTAACTAGAAGTTTTATTCATTATGTGAAATCAAGAAATACGAAAGCACTCAGTTTTGGACTCCGACGTTTAAAGCTAACAGTACGACACTCTCCCTGCTCCGAGATGTTCTCCCGATCTACTGGGATCAGTTATAACGAGGAAGGATTTAATTTAGAAGAACAGACCGCCTCTGAAATGAATCCACTTGTACAGTGATCACACTTAAGAGGACAATACTGCATGAAAACATTCACAGCAGCCAAACTGTGCAGCTATTAAGCTAAAATATATCACAATAACAAATGCTTTAAAGTGGAATAAAGCAGAACCGAGCTCCTCGGGAGAATCGGGAAGAGAATCACTCACACGGGACGGGATCCAGGAAGTGAGGAAGGAAAGTGACGTTCCAAACACTAGAGTTCACAACAGCCATTTTATATCACATCCTAATCTCTACATTCATTCTTACTTTCTTTCTTTCTTTAACATTTAATCACTAGATTAATTCTTTCTTGCTTGCTTTTTTGAGTCAACAGATTCTTTCTTTCTTTAGATTAATTCTTCTTTCTATTTTCTGTTTCTTTCTTTCTTCCTGCAACATTCTAATCATTAGATTAAGTCTTTCTTTTTCTCACAATTTCTTTCTTTCTTTCTATAAAATGCCAATCCCATCTATTCTTTCTTTCTTCCTTCTACATCCTTATGTGGATTATTTCCCTTTCTTTCTTTTTCTTCCTTCCTTCATTTCTTTTTTCTCTTTCTTTCATATCTTAATCCCATCCTTCTTTCTTTCTGTAACATCCTAAACACTAGATAAAGTCTTTCTTTTTTCCCACAATTTCTTTCTTTCTTTCTTTCTTTCTTTCTATAACATCCAATCACTAGATTAATTCTTTCTTGCTTGCTTTTTTCTAGTGAACAGATTCTTTCCTTCTTTAGATTAAATCTTTCTATTTTTTCTTTCTTTCTCTCTGTAATATTTAATCACTATATTGTCTTTCTTTTTCTCACAATTTTTTTCTTTCTTTCTTTCTTTCTTTCTTTCTTTTTTCAGTGTTCATATTGATTTTTGTAGATTTCCTTCTAGAATAATCTTAACAGCAGTACAGAAGGTAAACGTGTGCTATATTGAAAAACAGCTATGTAATGCAGTCTAGTTTTTTTTTTAACTGAGCGTGAGATATTCCTCAGCCGTTCTAAGCTTAGCTAGCTAGATGTGTGTTTAGCTAACAGGTCTAACAGTCAGCTTGGATGTAGGAAAAGACTAAACATAACCCCGTTTCTTTCATACACTTTCTGGTGCCGAGCTTCAGGATCTTGCAGGTCGCAATCTGTGCTCTGGTTTATGACGGGAAAATGTTTCGAACACTATGACGCAATGTGCGCAAGATGTAGCCGAAACACTGAATAAAAAAGAAATTCGCAGCAGTTAAATGTAATCAAAAGTTTAGTTTGTCTGTAGCGAGTAAACGAGATAACCTCACGTGTTTGCAGATGAGATCCAGGGCCATGTTTAGTAACGCCATTTTTGCAAAACTACGCAAAAAATGAACAAGTTAAAAACAAAAAGAGCTAACCAAGTCATGATATACATACACATACTGTATATACATATATAAATTATCTCAGTATCGTTTCTGATTTCTAATTTTATATGCTAACCGCTAAGTACAATGCTGTATGCTCAGGTTACGAGGAAATCTCTTCTCTTCTCTTCTTTTCTGTCCCCTTTTTATATTCTCATTGAGACCAGCGAAAAACCAGGATCTGGGACACACTGCAAATGAGGCAAGCTTTGTGGGAAATAAAGACTGGTGGGTCAGGGGAAAAAAAAACCAAAACAACGCTGCTCAGTTCAGACATAACGGCAACGTAGCAGAGCAGATGAGTGTGAGTCAAAGCAGAACAGGTCCCGATGAGCGAAAGCGGGTCATCGTCTTTTCTCTCTCTCACTCTCTCTCTCTCTCTCTCTCGTGAGAAGATGTTTAGTCATTCCTCAGCCTCTCTTCTACATCATCAGATTTTTCATCTTTTACAATTTAATCCAGCACCTCTGCTCGCCTTCGCTTTTTCCGATAAGAGAGCTATCCAAAGGTCTTAGAAATGAACATACAGACAAATACTTACTAACACAAATCTCAAAAGTCTGTCTGAATATCGTGTGCTCATAAAATATGCTCTGATACCAACATATCTGATGATGCCTAATACCAGGTGATACTCTGTGATGTAATCCTAATGCATGTATGATATCACGGTAATAAACAGACGACGTGAAATGACAGAGATCTGGATGTACTTCATGATTGATGATCAAAGCAAAACAGACTGCAAACTCTGTGTAGATACACTAGTCAAAAGTCTGTGCACCCCTGACCATCACACCCATATGTGCTTGCTGATCATCTCATTCCAGCTTTATTCCTTTTTGCTGTTATAATAAGCTCCACTCTTCTGGGAAGACTTTCCACTAGATGTTGGAGCGTGGCTGTGCGGATTTGTGTTCATTCAGCTACAAGAGCATCAGTGAGGTCAGGCGCTGATGTTGGGATGTCGAGGAGGTCTGGGGTTCAGTCGGTATTCCAGTTCATCCCAAAGGTGTTCAGTGGGGTTGAGGTCAGGGCTCTGTGCAGGACACTCGAGTTCTT
>CM075015.1:1546729-1568615 GCA_037576675.1 Pangasius sanitwongsei | reverse complement strand
CACCATGTCTTCATGGAGCTCGCTTTGTGCACAGGGGCATCGTCATGCTGGAACAGGTTTGGGCCTCTTAGTTCCAGGGAAGGGAAATTGTAATGCTACAGCATACAGAGACATAATATACAGCTGTGTGCTTCAAACTTTGTGGTAACAGTTTGGAGAAGAACCGCTTATGAGTGTGATGGTCAGTGGTGCACATACTTTTGGCCATATAGTGTATCAAGAGGAGGAACTACAGCATCTTCCCACAATACAAGTGATAAAAACATCTTGAACATAAAACTCGGCACAAGGATTTCATCGCTAGTGGTGAATGCTAGCTAGGCGAGAAAAAAAAGTCTACAGACTTCTTTTAGGTCCAGTTTTGGAATTCTGGAGCCCTTAGATCCAGAACGTTGGTGGAAATTTTCTAATATTTTACATAAATTTCTCCACGCACACACATACACACACACACACACACACAGACACTGGTGTACCTGAGGCAGGGCGATGGACAGCTGTCTCTGGAGTGAGTCCTTCTCGTGTCCCAGCTCCCGGAGGCGGAGCTGTGCCGTCCCCAGGCTCTCCTGCGTCTCTCTCAGGCTCTCCAGCAGCCGCTCTCTCTCCGTCAGCATGTTCACCATCAGAGACTCCAGGTTGCCCGTGCTGCCGCCCTCGTAGCCGCCACCGATGCCCCCCATGCCCCCTCCCATGCCACTCCCGCCCCCGGCAGGTGAGGACGGCCCCCCTCCTCCTCCACCACGACCGTCCTCCGATATAGTGGGCATCACCTCGCACATCATCCTGAGGCTGGGAAGTGTGGGAGTGGGTTACGTGATGGTGTGTGTGCGAAACGCTTACAGCTTCCTGTAAAGTGTAGAGCTGTGTACTCTTTGAAAGATGATGCTTTATGTAAACAGGATGTATTTCTTTATCAACAAATGTCCACCCTTCTGCGATCCTTTCTCCGACCAAAATGTCCTCTTTCAGTCCACAATTATTTCTTCTTCTCTAAATATGGACGCTCATGAGGAGATTGCGTCCTCTCATTTTCTTCAAATCATCCATTTTTTAAAAAAATGTAGTCTTTTCTGTTTAATTGGTCTTCATCCAGAACGCCCCTGAGCTCCTTGGTTTGGGTGAAGTTTGAGGTGGAGAAAGCGGGCGTGGTCCAGATAAACCAGTAGGAGAATCTAGGAAGACGGTTGGGTTGGAGGGGCAGGAAAGGTGGGCGGGGCATAAACCAAGGCCGTCGAACCCTCTAGGGATGATCAGCTACAAGAGATCTGTGGAGAGCAGGAAGAAAGAGAACAAATTAGCAAATGAACCCAAACAATAGCTAGTCTCAGTGAAAGAGGCGTGGTCTCTGTTAGCCAGTCACAGTGAGAGAGGCGTGGCTTCTCACATCTCACATCAAGGCGAACACTGTTTACACAATTATGCCAAAACATGGGGAACCCTGGGTGATCTTAATGGCAATAAACACCTCATAGAGTTAAGAGAAAAAACAGTTTGTGGGCATTCTTAATTCGAGTTTCTTGCTAGTTGTTAGCACCTAGCTAATGCAATGGCTGCCTTCACATGCAAAATCTTTCTTTCTATACAGATTAATGTGGGTTGCATGCTTTGTCGCATGCTGTCATGGTCAGTGTGAATGCACAGATGTACAAAAGATCCAGATACAGTGGATATAAAAAGTCTACACATTCCTGTTAAAAAAACAAAAACAAGATAAATCATCTCAGCTCTTTTCTGACCACTAAAGTGAGATCGCACCCAAAAGTGAAAACTGAACAGAAACACTTGAGGGGGAAACAGTATGCAGACCCCTTGGGTAAGAGTCTACCAACTTAATACAGCCTGATGTAGCAATTTTATTCCACTTTTCCTTGCAAAAATGCTCCAGATCTATCAAACTGTGAGGAGATCGCCTGTACACAACCCTCTTCATGTCATTCCATAGGGTTTGGATAGGATTTAGATCTGGGCTCTGATTGGGCCATTCCAAAACGTTGATCATCTTCTTCTGAAGCCGTTCCTTTGTTGACTTGGATTTGTGCTTTAGGTCATTATCATTTTGAAATTTTTGAAATTTTTATTCATCTTCAGCTGTCGAACAGACACCTGCAGCTTTTGTGAATTTTGGAGCTATCCATAATTCCCGTTATCGTGACTAATCCCCCAGTCCCAGCTGAAGAGAAGCAGTGCCATAGCACAATGCTGCCACCACCATGCTTCACTGCTGGTATGGTGTTCTTTGTTTTTTTGTGCCTTTGTGCCATATCTTTTAGAATTATGCCCAAAAATTTCTAGCTTAGTCTCATTACACCACTACACAATTTCCCACATGAGTTGGGATCAGTATATGCATGTTTTGGCAAAATATTTGTTTTGGTTTCCGCCTAGCCGTCGTACCGCATAGCTCAGACATGTGAAGAGAGATAGCGAGAGCTTGTTGTCTTCTTGTCCTTTCATCAATCTTGAAGGGACGTCCTGTTCTTGGTGATGTCACTGTGATGGCCTTCACAGCATTCCATGGTACATCTAATGTTTTCAAAATTGTTTTTTTTATACCCCTCTCCTGATCAATACCTTTCCATAATGAAATACCGTACATGCTTTGTAAGCTCTTTGATGACCATGGCTTCAGCAGTCAGATGAAATCATACAGAAATAACTGATCTTTATTTGGGGTTAATCAGAATCACTTCACTGATGACAGGTGTGTGATGATTACTTTTGAACATGAGTTCGAATGTGACCATTCTGTTAGTTTTTCACTTGAATTGTGTTGGTTTCTGCAGCACATTAAAGGTAGAAAATCATTTTCACGTCACAAAAACCTGCTTTCTTAAAAGGAGTGTGTAGATGTTTTATATCCACTTTAGATATAACATCATCACCAGAGCTCATCACATCATAAGACATACGCTGCATATATCCTGCGTACATGACAATAACGTGTCCTGACGTGAACATACATTTTGGCATTAAAGTGTCCGTAGTGGCATGAAACCCAGACTCACCCACTCTGCCTCACTAAAGCCGAGAAAAATCATCAACAGTTAATCATCAAATTAAAAAACAATGAGTTACTGCACATGCTAGCACGAGTGTTATAGCTACTTCACATAATTACAAACCGCTAGCTAATTTCTCTAAGTTTAATCATCGGTCAGGGTGTAAAGTCTTTGCTAATCCATACAGGAACAACCTGAAATTCAAACTGATCATATCTTACATAACATCGTGCAATCCAATCAAATTCTGATGTTTAAACCAAAGTTAAAGTGTACACTGTTACACTCTTAAACATTACTGCTGCATTTGACTCTGCAGTGGGACGTTGGAGATCGGAAATTACGCCATTTTCCATCTTGTGCTACAAACTGGGGAAAAACACCTCTGTGACAGCTCGTCCGTATTCCGGGTTTAATCTCATTTAATGATTATCTAAAACAGTCTCGTTTAAAAGTAGAGGTGTCGCTTTATTTACTGTTGACTGTTGGACCCACCTTCCCGAATCCCAGCCCGAGGGGTCGTTTTCTAGTCGGGGCTCGGAAATATGACGCGTTTGTCTGTCGTAAAAACTAGCGCTGTATCGATTTTCAGTCACATCGCAAACACTTAAAGGAAAACTTACTGATTTGCAAATTAACCTGTATAATTAACACACGATGTTAAACAACCTCCAAGATTTATTTCATAATGAAATCCTGAGTTCTTTCCTTTTCTATCTTCGGTTAAACGGCTTCCTACTTCACCCACAATGCCGTTTGACTACCTGCTAATTGCGGTGCAGCGGGATTTTAGCCATCACTTCATTTCTACCTACAGAGAATGATGCAGCGGCGCTTTAGTGCTTCAGTCTGTCCCGCTCTCTCACCT
Organism: Pangasius sanitwongsei; assembly: GCA_037576675.1. Taxonomy (NCBI): domain Eukaryota; kingdom Metazoa; phylum Chordata; class Actinopteri; order Siluriformes; family Pangasiidae; genus Pangasius; species Pangasius sanitwongsei. The sequence goes on along the minus strand of CM075015.1, from coordinate 1,564,748 downwards.
CCTCGTCTGTACACTCTAATCAAACAGATCAGCTTCCAACGTGTCAGCTTTCACTCTAATACCTGCTAACAACGTCCCCCTGTGACATCAGAGCGACACACAACCGCCAACGTCTCACAGGAAAAAGGAAAATACAGCACTAGCCAACAAATTAGCACCAGAATCGCTAAACACGTGACGCTTCACTATAAACAGACGCAATGTGTTTTAAGGCACAGCGTGAGAAGTAGTTTCGACATCTGCAGCCGATCGAGAACCGCGATCCGACATCAACGGGACACTGGCGTTAAGAGCGGAAATGAGCGAAATGGATTGTGCTTTTCAATCAACTGTTTACAATAAAGAGCTCTGAAGCTCTGCATCGCTTTTTATTTTGTGTTTTTATACTTGTTCAGGCTTCTCAATCTGAGGGTACATAAAGTAACATTCATGAATATTCATTTAAAAAAAAAAACAACAACTCAGCTTGTAAAACAGCAACAACAAAAAAACACTGTAAACAATTTTCCCAAAAAAAACAAACAAAAAAACACAAAAAACCAACAACTTCCATATTTATTCAAAGCTAACTATGAAACAGCTAAAAAAAAAAATTAAAATAATTATTTAAAAGTAGTTGTAACCCAACATCCGATTAAACCTACAATCCACACTCCACCCCTAATCTGACACTGGAGACTCCTTCCTCCAACGTACAACCTATTATCTATTAGAATGAGCACATTAATGCAAACCTGTGATTTGAATTACAGCCAAAACTACTCTCAGAACTGCTGAACAGTTTGAGATTCAAGAATTCGAATATCATGATACATAATAAAACCCATCATTGGCACACACTCACATCCTGATGAATGCGCCATGATAAGCAACACTGATTCCAGTTTATGAGCTTATTGACGAGCCGGACGCGGCCATTAGAGCATCTGCCCATCTGTGGTCCAGCACGATTTGGAGATATACATGCTCACTGAACTGAGGAGGTGTACAGAGTAGAGGAGGAACATCACCGAACTGAAAAACCCGCATAAAAAAACCCCCATAAAATGTAAAATAGCCCCAGAACACATTCACAAACCTTACAGAATCACATGTGATCATTGTTTTATTTTCCACATGTGATTATATGAGTATTACATCATCACATGGTGTGTTTCGTCATGTTATGCCCTGAAACTAAGCCAAAATAACATCATGTGAACAATATGTAATCATGCGAAAATTATATGAGAAAATCACACGTAAAAATAAACGCACGTGCCCTACATGTGAAAATAAATGAATCATGTGGAAAAACGTGAAATTAAATTAATCCTGGACAAAACACGAGTGAAAATATGAATTTTAAAAATAAAAAAAAATCAAATGTGAAAAACGAATCACGTGGAAAAATCACGTGAATAAAAGTGAAGAAAAATCAACAGCTTGAAGAATCACGTGTGAAAACACATCGATCCTGAAAAAAATCTAACGTGATAAATGAATCGTGTAAAAAAAAAAAAAAAAAATCACATGAAAAATGAATAATTGAAAACTACACATGAAAATAAATGGAACAAAATCAAATGTGAAAAATGAACAATGTGAAAAAACTTGTGAAAACAAGTGACTCTAATAAGAACTGTAAAAATGTAAGAATTGTAAAAAAAAAAAAACAAATAAAAAAAAAAACCACACTTGAAAATAATCACGAGAAAAGCCACATGTGAGAATAAATGAATCATGTGAAAAATTAATCATCTGAAAAATGAATCATGTGGGAAAATCACATGTGAAAATAAAAGAATCATGTGAGAAATGAATCTTGGGAAAAATTCACGTTCAAATAGAATCATGTGAAAATCAATCATGTTAGAAATCACGTGAGAATAAAAAGATCAGGTGGATAATGAATGATGTAAGAAATCACATGTTGCAATAGAAGAATCATGTGGGGAAAAATGATTCATGTGAGGAATCGAATGTGAAAATAAAAGAATCATGTGGAAAAACTGAATCCTGTGAAAACTCAAAAATAAAAGAGTCATGCAAAAAAAAAAAAATCCTATGAAAACCAATCATGTGAGAAATCAAAATTTCATTATCTTTTATTTTTATTTTTTTAAATTTTCATAGGAATTATTTATTGCAAAAATAAAAGAATCATGTGAAAAATTGAATCTTGGGAAAACTCACATGTTAAAATAGCGTCATGTAAAAATAAATAAATCCTATGAAATTTAATCATGTCAGCAAGCACGTGAAAAACGAATCATGTGAGGAACCACATGTGGAAATAATAATAATAATAATAATAATAATAATAATAAAGAGATGCAGGGTATGTGAAAATGTATGAACCCCAACATGAGAAGTGTGTAAAAAAAAATGTTAAAAACCGCATGTAGGCTCTAGTGTGTGTGTGTGTGTGTGTGTGTGATAGAGAGAGAGAGAGAGAGAGAGAGAGAGCACTCTGTAACAGATAAAGCCCACACTTACAGTTTAGTCAGAATGCTTAAGGATTTTTAGGCCGCTCTTCTGCTGCTGATTTGAAAGCAGGCCGCAGTCGAGGCGGAGGCGATGAAGCTCATCACCGACAACACAAATCCATATCTATTTTGGTCCTCACTCTTTCTCTCTCTCTCTCTCTTTCTCTCTCTCTCTCTCCATCACACACCTCTACCTGTCAAATCATTTACAAATAGCACTTTTTTTTCTCCTGTAATCTGAATTGTTATTATTATTATTATTATTATTATTATTATTTGCAATTGAGCCTGGTTATGAATAATGTGCATGCATCCGCGCGCATGTAGAAGCCATCAGGCTCGTAATGGAGGCGAGGGAGAGACGCAAAAGATGCAAGACGCGAGCGCGCGCGCGCGCGCGCGTGTGTGTGTGTGTGTGTGTGTGCGCAGACAGACGGACAGACGCGCGCGCAGGCAGGCAGACAGACAGACAGACAGACAGGGAGGAGATGGGTAAACGCATGCAGAGATGTCACATTTACAAAAGATCACATTTCAGTCGTGATGCTCCAAAATGGCGTGGAGGTGAAAGAAGAAGAAGAAGAAGAAGAAGAAGGGAAAAAAAATCTCAACGCAAATACGCACGCGGTGCATAACCACATCTTCTCCATCTCAGCATCACCGGGGTGGTGTTTATGAAGCAAACGGATGCTGTGGCGTCTCTTCCACCATTACACGCTCACACATCAAGAAGAAAAAGGAGAAGAAGATGGAAAAGAAAAAGGAGAAGAAGTAGTAGAAGAAGAAGAAGACACTTTGCACTAAAATAATTGAATATTTTACCGACGACGTCGCAGCCATTGCATCACTCCTTCCTCCCCGTTATTTCCCCTCAGCATCCTTCCGCCTCCCCCCTCCTCCTCACCCCCCTCACAGCTGGCCGATAATAACACACACACACACACACACACACAGATTGAGAGGGGGAAAATAAGGCACGGATGCGCGCGCCGTTATCCGTCGGTTCTCACCCTTGTCATCGCCGGTGCTCTTTCAGTCACATCCGCTCAAATCCATCCGAGAGAGTCTTCTCCTGATTTTAATCCCAATTTAATTCCCTTCAACCTTACATATGTAAGGACACAGCGACTAGAGACAATCCCAGTCTCTCTCTCTCTCTCACACACACACACACACACACACACACACACGTACTCACACATATACACACACACTCTCACTCTCCATCATGGGTTGCCAGATTGGGCCGCTTCTCAATCCCGGTTTTAACCCCCGCCCATGTTCGCTATAACCAACCCTGATTATCCAAACGTCATAAATAAGCCACATTATATCACACTCAGGTCACGTGGAAGAATTCGAGAGGTTGGGAAAACTCCCTGTTATTCCAACATGAAGGAAGTGTTGCGGACTTGCTGACTTTTGAAACTCCTTTTGCGACTTTGTTTTTAAAAAAGACCCAAGCTACATCTAAATCCAAATCTAGTGACCAGTCACCAACTCCACGCCATTGCTCCAGATGAGCATTCACCTATCACCAGTTTCCCCTGACAATCACCGATCACCACTGTTCCCGACGACCAATCCCTGATCACCATTGTTCTCGACAACCAATCCCTGATCACCATTGTTCTCGACAACCAATCCCTGATCACCATTGTTCTCGACAACCAATCACCGATCACCATTGTTCCCGACGACCAATCCCTGATCACCATTGTTCTCGACAACCAATCACCGATCACCATTGTTCCCGACGACCAATCACCGATCACCATTGTTCCCGACGACCAATCCCTGATCACCATTGTTCCCGACGACCAATCCCTGATCACCATCGTTCCTGACGACCAATTCCTGATCACCATTGTTCTTGACAACCAATCACCGATCACCATTGTTCTCGACAACCAATCACCGATCACCATTGTTCTCGACAACCAATCACCGATCACCATTGTTCTCGACAACCAATCACTGATCACCATTGTTCTTGACAACCAATCATCGATCACCATTGTTCCTGACAACCAATCCCTGATCACCATTGTTCCCGACAACCAACCACCGATCACCATTGTTCTCGACAACCAATCACCGATCACCATTGTTCTCGACAACCAATCATCGATCACCATTGTTCCCAGCGACCAATCCCTGATCACCATTGTTCTCGGCAACCAATCACCGATCACCGATCGAATTCAGGGACGCTTCAGGCAACATGTCTATGATGCCAGAAAAACTGTTTCAGACATTTGACCTTGCTGTGACTTTGAACCTGTTTGGATCGTTTTCAAAATCTAATCAGTTCATCTGCTGGTTATGATGATAATTCCATATAAATCCTACAATCATTCAACCACTCGTTCATGAGATATCACACAACGAGAATCTCGAATCTTGAATCTCGGACAGACGCACGGACGGACCGATGGCAAAATCTCAGCGGCGAAGGCATAAAAAAATTAAAAGCAGATTTCAAAAGTTTTCCTTTTGAACTTTTTCTGGCAAATGAACATTATTTTTTGTCTAGAATGAGTCACGATCAAACAAGTAAGTAAGACGTAAAAAGGTTTATTAATATTGTCACGTTAAATCAGGGTTTAGAAACCATTTATCATTTATTTTGGTTTGGTTTTGAACAGAAACGATATTTTTTATGTTCCTGCTCCACGCCTCATCTTTAGGTGGAAACCAGTTCGAGCAAAATAAACCATTCTTTACGTATGAGTCTTCTCTGCCCAAACACCGCATTCAACCAGAAACGTGTATTTATTTTTAACTTTTTCAGAGCATTCTTCTGTTCTCTGTTTATTTTTGCTTCCAGAATCGCAGAAAAAAATCATTTCTACACAGATTTTCCTGGCATCTTCCCAAATCCTGGCTACAGATCTTCCTGAAGCCAGACATGCAGGAAGCGATGAATTCTGGACAGGGATTTAGTCCTTCTTGGAAAACGCTGCATTCGACTTTCCTCAGACCTCCAAAGTAGCGTTTGAGCTACAAAGTAGGAAAAAACCATGGACACCTCCATGTTCGTCTGTTTGTTCGCAGCAAGCTAGCCAGCTAACTGTGATAAAGTATATTTTCCTCGAGACAGTGAACGCTAGAGTCAGGGTTATGGATTAAACACGGGAATATATCTGTATGCTGAAACGCAGATATGTTAAAGCTAATACGTGTATATACGGTATAACTCATTTAAAGGTAAGAAGTGCTGCTGCGTTCACTGCTGATGCTGTGAGCGGCCATGTTGATTTGACGTCACTTGCTGAACTCAGGGTTGAGGAGACCATCCCGAGGTCCTGTGTAGGAATTTGAGGAGTTGAGACGCGTTTCCTTTGGTTTTTCCTAGCTGGAAGTCGGATATTAGGAAATTCTTGAAATCACACTTCAACAGAAGAATAACATTATTAACCAGTTAAACACTTTTTAAAATAACATTTTCACTCTGGAATGATGTAGAATGATTTTGTTTGCGGTTTTGATTTTGAAATATACATATATATATATATATTTTTTTTTTTCTTTGCTTGTAAAGTTACTAATGCTACGTTTGACTAAAACTTGTAACCCGGACAGGGACAGACTTAGCACTAGGCAAAGTTAGGCAACTGCCTACAACCCCCAGAAGCCAAGGGCCCCTAAAAATGCAAATTATATATAATTTAAATTCTTAATGCTAAATAATGTATGCTGAAATTTTAAATATTGATGTTAAAGCACTGAAATGATGGCCCCATTCCTATATTTTGCCTAGAAACCCCAAATGGCTAAATCCGTCCCTGAACCCAGACCAGATTCTGACCTCTCACTTGGAAAAAAAAACAAAGAAAATTTTCCCTCCCTCAACTCGGAATTCCTACTCAGAAAGTCAGTGTAAAGACTATTTTTTGCTTTAGATCCATCAACATTCAGGCATATTCACCTTTTTGTGTTTTAATTCACTGTCTTGAGGAGGAAAATATACATCGCTCATCACAGATAGCTGGCTAGCTTGTTGCTAACAAAAGATGATCAAGGCATATTTGTTTTGTTCCCACGATAATGACGTAGTTCCGAGTTACAACTTCCTACTTCCAAGTTGAGTTGAAGGCAGCGTAAGACCTGCTTTAAAGGAGTATTTCAATTAAGATGAAAAATCGCCACTCTGGCAACCCGGGTTCATGTCGCCCTCTAGCGACGCTCAATGGTATTACAACTCCTTACATATAACACACTCTCTCTCCCTCTCCCTCTCCCTCTCTCTCTCTCTCTCTCTCTCTCTCTCACACACACACACACACATACACACACACACCTTCTCTCACTTTGCAAAGGCAATTATTTAGATGGACTCAGACCCTGAGATCCACTTCTAGTGTGAAACATCCTTCATACACACACCACTCATCTTGTCTTTGCATTGTGCATTGTGTGTGTGTGTGTGTGTGTGTGGGTGTGTGTGTGTTAATCAGTGTATTGTGCATGAGGTTAATGGTACTGTGAGCATGATGTGTGTGTGTGTGTGTGTATGTTCGAGCATCCCAGAGAGCACCAGACCAATAACACAAAGACACCAGCGGATTCTCTCAGCCAATCAGAGCCAAGACGAGGAGGGTCCTCACACCAATGAGAAGCAATCAGGTATTGGGGGGAGGAGGAGGAGGAGTAGATGGAGGACGGGGGTAAGAGGGAGCAGGGTGGGGTAGGGGAGGAGGCTCCCTGAAGGGATGACGTAATGGGTTTTTTAGAGGATGATGTCATCTCTAGTGCACAAGGGAAGGATTTAAAGCCACAGAGATCGTCTCGCTCACCTCCGCCGTCTTTCCACTCGTGTGGGTTGTTAATAATTAGCAGTGAAGAGGCTTTTTCATATTCTTCATATTTCTTTCAGATGTAAAGGTGCCAGGTGTTGCATTAGCACATTGTACATTTTTTTTCCCCTCACAAAAGGATATCGTGAAGCTGCATCATTGCTCTGGTTCATTTTCCTTTTTTTTTTTTTTTTCTGTCTCCTGGTGTTTACTAGCAGTTCTGCTGATGAGTCTCATGCTGTTCTGCTTTCACACACACACACACACACACACACACACACACACACCTTTTACCCCCCTCAGCCTGTGTGTTCAATAAGGACGCACCGATACGATACCGGGTATCGCTCATGGCGATATCGATCCGAAACACTGGACGACATCAAATCAGTAAAATGTGAAAAAAAAAACACACATCCACAAATCCTAATGATAAACTGCTCACCGTCCACCCTTCAGCGCCAGCCTCCGGTCGCCATGGCAACAGGGGCAGCACAGCCGGCGTGTTTGTCTGGAGCTTGCGGCATCACCGGCGTCCTGCTCCGGGGAGAGCGCAGCAGCTGAAGCAGCAGAAGATGGGGGAAGCCCTCTGAGAGAACGTCCACGCACGACATCGTTTCACTCTCTTACACGGGTCAGGGAAAGGTCAGAGGTCAGAGGTCACGGCAAGGGGCTGTTACACGGCTCGCACGTTGCTAAGGAATAAAATACAGATCAATGTTTCATTAATCACAGTGCTTCTCCTCCTTGTGTTAACTTATCATTTAAAAATGATTCATTTAAATCGTAAATAATGATTTGAATAAATAATGAATCATTTTTAAAAATAAAATCTAAAATGTTTACATCATATAGAACATATAAAACAAAAAGAAAGCAGAAAATATAACAAAAGAGAGAGACTCCATTTTGAAAATAAGATAAATAAATATAAAAATAAATATGTATTATAAAAAACAGATAAATAAAAATGATAGCTAAAAAATTAAATAGATATTTCTTTAAATAAGCATTTTGTGTAATTCCAAAGTGATACAGTTTTTAATCATGTTATCTTTCTGCAGGATTTGCACACGCTTTATTTTTAAATGTGGAATTGTATTTTTAATAAGCATGTTATAAAATTACGAAACTCCTGAAGGGACCTTTTTGAAAACAAACAAAAAAAATTGATACTAAAAAAAAATCTTGTAAGAAAACAAGAAATGAAGGGGTGAGCATGTGACCATGTGCTTTTCTTTCAGAAAAAAAATCTCACAAATGTGTCATTTTCACGAGTTTTTTTTCTTAAAGAAAACGAGAAAGGACACGGTGCGCGTACGATAGTAAGTGGTGCACACTGTCGGAATAAAAAAAAAAAAAAGATTTGCATCCACAGAAGATAATTATCTGTTTTCACAAGACTTTTGTTAGGTCCCTTAAGGGGGGTGCAAACTTTTGCACCTGATTGTATATAATGATTATATGATATGATATATGGATATGACTAATACACTTCACCTCATCAGGAGTTGCGGCAATGAGAACGACCTGGATGCCGTCACTGCTAGCATTATTAGCGCTCTCTCAGTGCGTTATTAGCGCTCTCTCAGTGCGTTATTAGCGCTCTCTCAGTGCGTTATTAGCGCTCTCTCAGTTCTGTCTGATGTCATCTGCGACTTTGCACTGTGTAGATTTGATTTTGTGCAGCGCTGACCTCACATTCTTTCCTCTGGCCATCTTCTTCCTCTGCGCCGTCTCTCAGAGTATTTCGCACCTCCTGTCATGTAGCCGACTAGCGTTCCTGGATCGATGTGTCGCTAACGTGCTTTTCCTTCATCACGCCACGCTGTTATTGCCGAGGCTGCTAAGCTAGCTGTTCTTACATTCCACACCATCCAGCAGGTCTGTGGCTATGTGCCGTTGGCTTGTTGGTATTCTGATGTCATACCACACCACATGTTCATCACTGTGTCGCCAAAGTTAGCAGGAATTTCGCTAAATTCACTCGGGTTGGATTCTCAGCATTTTTGTCGACTATACACAGAGCCGTTAGCTTAAGAAGTCATGTTCCGAGGCTCATCCTCGTGTATCTGGTGTCTGAATCCAAATGATCCTCCATCAGTGGACAGAAGGGATTTATTTATAATCGCACTATCTGGAGTCACCCAGATGAGGATGGGTTCCCTTTTGAGTCTGGTTCCTCTCAAGGTTTCTTCCTCATGTCGTCTCAGGGAGTTTTTTCTCACCACCGTCGCCTCTGGCTCGCTCATTAGTGATAAATTCATACATTTACAATTTATTTTGATTTCATTTAATTTGAATGTATATATTTCTGTAAAGCTGCTTTGTGACAATGTCCACTGTTAAAAGCGCTATACAAATAAAATTGAATTGAATTGAATCCTCCAAATGTCATGAGTTTGCATCTTGCTAAACTGGAGGCTGTAGGCTAATGTTCCATTATTTATTAGCGAGACTAGCATCGCAGCTCCAGTGCACATCCCCAAGTGTTTTATTCCTCTTAAACCACAGCGATTTGTCAACACAATGTTAGTTCCTGTTCTCACTTACGTTATAGCAGCTATAAACATTCATTCCCTCTCTTCTCAGCCTCTCTTTTTACTCTCTATTGAAGTCTCTCGGCTTGTCATGTTATCGAGAAGCCGCAAAGAAGCGTAAACTGCTCTGTCCTGAAGCTGCAGCTTCACCTCTGACACTGGAGACTCCTTACAAAATCTCCTCAAAGAAAACTTCAGCGATTTTTTTTTAAAATCAGTTCATGTGGAGCTTCTGCCGTACAAGTCCCCGTGAATGATCTGTTACTATAACAACGATAACGATAAGGTATCAGAACGAGCGCATTAATATAAACCCGTGATTTGCAGCTGCATAAATCTTAGAAAATTAATCAACACCTTCTGACCAATCAGAATCCAGAATTCACCAGAATGCAGCAGCACTTTGGAGAACACACTCGCACTAAAAATGGACAGATTCTGAAAAGACAGATGACCTAAAATCATCCCCAATGGCTGGAGTTATACGTTTATCTCACACACTGCATGAGCAGACGGTTTCGTTTACGCTGGAGAGAACCGATTCGTCTAAATCAAGCAGAATGATAAAACATCAGCGTCATGATGAATGTGGAGGGAAACTGTGCTGCTGCTGTATACGGCTCAGATTGTGCTGTGTGTGTGTGTGTGTGTGTGTGTGTGTGTGTGGAGAGAGCGCCCTCTTCCTGACGTTCCACGTTACTGCGACGTGTCCCACATACAGCCAGAGCTGAATAAACAGCGTGATGTCATATGACCAACACCATCTTTATATAGTTACCTCATGAATATTAATATTTATACCTTAATGTTGTTCCAGCGTGAGAGACTGAAAACAGGACGGAGAGATAGATGAGGAGAGAGAAGACAGGAAAATCAGACTGGTGTAGGTGACATGGAGTGAGGGAGAATGAAGCAGGATGGAGAAGAGGGAGGATGGAGGGAAAAAGAGAGTGAGCAGACAGGAAAAGAAGGATGTTGGAGGGAGAGAGAAAATGAGCAAGATAGAAAAGAAGGATGATGGATGGAAAGAGAGAATGAGCAGGATGGAAAAGAAGGATGATGGAGGGAGAGAGAGTGAGTACGATGGAAAAGAAGGATGATGGAGGGAGAGAGAGAGTGAGCAGGATGGAAAAGAAGGATGATGGAGGGAGAGAGAGTGAAAACACGGATAGAAAGACATGTTAAGCAGACTGGTAGAGAAGGGTAGAAGGATGGATGGATGGATGGATGGATGGATGGAGAGTAAGCAGATCAAGGATTGATAGATGAATGAAGGGTAGGCTGACAGAATAAAATAGAGGGACAGATGGTGAGCAGACTGGTAGAGAAGGATGTTGGAAGGATAATGAGGAAGAAGAGGAGGATGAATGTAGTGAGGATGAGCAGGTTGAGGATGGATGGATGGATGAATGGATGGATGGTTGGATGTATAGTAAAGAGGCTGACAGAAGGATGAATGGAGGGATGCACTATATGCATGGATTGAGGAATAGACAAGTCAATGATGGATGGATGGATGGATGGGTGGATAGTAAGCAGACCAATATAGAAGGGTAAAAGAATAGATGGATGGATGGATGGATGGATGAATGGATGGACAGTCAGAAGAACAGAAAGATGGATGAACAGAGAGATAGTGAGCAGAAAGAGGATGGAGGGAGGGATTGAGAGAGAAAGACTGAGAAGGTAAATAATGGATGGAAGGATATTAAGAAAGTTCAGGATGACAGATGGATGGAGGGATAGAGGGATCAGTAGAAAAGATGGAGAGAGGGCTAGTGAGCTGGTTACACAGAGGCTAAAGCTAATTGTGCTAGGCTAATAATGACTGCAGTTCCTTCATAATGTTACTGAAGATCCCAAATGGAGGCAAGGCGCTAATTTTATATTAGGATTAGCATTATAAGTTAGCATAATTATCTTTAACCTTCTTCACTGTGTATGGTTGGGGATTAGCTAGCTTGCTATAGCATCAGAACTGGACACATTAGCAAGAAAGGCAGATTCCTCTGCTTAGCACTGCTAGGTTAATTTAGCAAAGCTGAGTTAGCATCGACAAAGCCCGAGCTAAAACTATGCTAAACCTCCTAACTGCTCGTTTTCAGCATGACTACGGATTCACAGAGAGTCGGAGAAGGAAAGGGAGGGAATAACGACTGTGTGTGTGTTCAGGAAAAGAAGAGGAAGTGCGAGACGAGGTTCAGTCCCACACATCACCAGCGCGCAGGAGACACGGCACCTAAACACTCGTTTATCAAACGGCAGAATGTTCACCACAACAAAGGCGCCATGAGTCACGCAGTGTTAGCACACGTGGCGAGGAAGATGAGTCAAAATCTGGCAATTCATCATCAACGTTAAAAAAACAAAACACACACACACACACACACCCGGGTTTTAATACGACTCGTCCCACAGACTCTGAATCATCACGTTGCACAAATTTTACTTTCTGTATCAGCTTCTTGATTTTTCTTTATTTACATCCTTCATTTCTCGCTAATGCTGCTACGTGTTAGCTTGTTGCTCATTAGCCTGCATGGAGGTCTCATCTTTTCACCCAAACACCACCAGAACAATGTCAAATCACTGCTAACTGTGGAATTTTATTTATATATACATACATATATATATATACACACACAAAAGTCTTAGACACGTGCAAAGAAACGATGTAGAGAAACGATGTAGAGCAAAGATGTCTTCAGAAATACTGAAACTAAACGTTTCTACATTTAAAGAGCAGTAAACAGTAATAAATGAAACAGTCAATATTTAATAAGACGATCCTTCGCTTTAAAAATAAAACAGTATCTCACACTGCACCTGAGATACTATTATTGATATTTTTTTTTTAAAGCGAAGGATCGTCACACCAAATATTGACTTTATTTCATTTATTACTACTTACTTCTCTTTATAGTATTTTTTTTTTTAAATGTAGAAACGTTTGGTTTCAGTATTTTTGAAGGCGTCTTTGCTCTACAGCGTTTCTTTGCTTTATTGTTCCACCTTTAACAAGCGGTGTAACAGGCAGAGTGGAATGTGAAGCTGTAAAGCTTCCTGTGAAATCTCACTGGAGTTATGGGGAGGGGTTTGATTGACAGGTGACAGGTGGGCGGGGCTTCGGGGGTCAACGGGGTTGAGAAAACAGGGCAAAGAATTGAAAGCTGGAATGTGGAATTAAATGAAGAATGTGACACACACACTCACACACACACACACACACACAGAGCAATCAGACAGCACATGTGTGTGTGTGTGTGTGTGTGAGTGAGTGAGAGAGAGAGAGAGAGAGACAAAATGTTAATTATTACATAATCACCATTACATAAAAATAAAGGTAAGAGTAAAGGTAAAAATGTGACTTAAAGCAAAGAAATGAAGGATAACAAATAAAATAAACACAACTACAGATGGGAACGTGTCTACGCCCGTCACAGAAACATTTCAAACATCTCACCAATTTAGGCTTCGGGGTCAAAGGTCATCAGCTTTCAGCAACCGCTCGTTAAAAATCACACCACTGACACCTGAGTGTAGCAGCCGTGCACAGATTCATTCCCAATAAAATAAACACAACCCACAGAAACGAGACCGAACATCCTGTCCTGCCTGCTCATGGTGTGTGTGTGTGTGTGTGTGTGGCAGGTATGTGCATACTTGCATGTGTGTTTATGAAGTAAGTAACTAAGCACGATAATGATTTTTTAAAAAAATATTTCTATGTGCAACAGGTTGATCATTTCTAACTAGCTAAAAAAAAGTAACAGGTCTGAATCCCGCAAAATCCATAAACAATATAAAAAAATCGTAAATAACTTTGTTAAGCTCCAGTAATCTCATTTAGGAGGCGTGGCCTACCAAACTGCACCGAGGAATAGAGTGATCGATTGCGGAGACGACGGACGTTTTGCCAAAATTTACACGTTATTAACGCTAAACTCCGCCCACATGATAGATGTTTATGTTAAATGTGCGTGATGTGTGTAACGAGTCTGGCTTTGTTTATTTTCGGTGTTTCTGTTAAAGAAATATCTCAGCGACTTTCTCGTACCTCGTACCTCCGTCTCCTTCAGGCTGCTGAATCTTTAGTGCACTTGCTACTTGCTTGGCTTTTTTATCAGCAAAACCGTATTACTGCGATACATATTGTGAAGTATCGTGATATGATATTTTGATCATATCGTCCACTCGTGCGACCGAGCTCTCTGTGCACAGATGCAGAACGCAAAGGGAAAGAGGGATAAAAAGGGGAGAGAGAGAGAGACGTGGCTGACGTTTTTTAATGACGTGTTCCCTCTTCCGCAGTCTCTCCTCCTCCAGCTCCTTCATGTCGTCCTCCTCGCTCTTCGGGTCGTACACCTTCTCCAGCTGACGTCAGAAAATCTCAATCCTGATTGGTTGAAAGGTGTGACATCACTACCTGAACTCAACCACTCCCAAAATCCCCCATAGTTTTATATAGAATGGTTTTTCTCAAGTCTGCATGTGCCGAGATTTATTTTCACATAATAATAATAATAATAATAATAGGGCTAGCTCTTTAATGTAATGATTAGCATGCTCATTAGCATGGCTAGCTTGCAGCAATGCTAACTAATCCAGCATTCCAGCAGGGCCAAATTAGCATCCACTTGCTAACTAGCCGTCTTTTCTTTACCTTCTTTGTGAAGAGCGCTTCCAGCTGTCTTCCACTGAAGACACGCCCCCCTTTGAGAGTCACGCCAGTGAAAGCGTAGCCAGAAAGCTAATGTTTAATTAGCCGTATTTAATATTGTTCCAGTGTAAAGCACAGCCTTTCTTTCATTATGGGCGTGTGTTAATGATGTATATCGTCGAGTGCGAAAGTTTGTGCACCCTAACTCCCAGTTTACCGTGGAGTTTGTAGAAGGTCTCAGGGTTCAACTCCTGTGGGTCCATGGCTTTGTGTAACTACACTACACGGCCAAAAGTATGTGCACCCCTGACCATCACACCCATATGTGCTTGTAGAACGTCTCATTCCAGATTTATTCCCCCTGTGTTTGCTGTTATAATGAGCTCCACTCTTTTGGGAAGCTTTCCACTAGATGTTGGAGCGTGGCTGTGGGGATTTGTGTTCATTCAGCTACAAGAGCATTAGTGAGGTCAGGCGCTGATGTTGGGATGTCGAGGAGGTCTGGGGTGCAGTCGGTGTTCCAGTTCATCCCAAATGTGTTCAGTGGGGTTGATCGACTCGTTTTGCTCTCTTGGACTCATATGGTTGTGGCAGCATCAGGACTCGGACTCATGTTGCACCACTTATTAAACATTTCCAGTTTAGCCAACAACTGTTGTGATGTCAGTGAAATCATGGTGTGTGTGTTCGAGACAGGCCACTAAAGACCTGGAGAACTACGATGCGGAGCGTCACGAGGAGTTCAAGCGTTACGAGATGCTGAAGGAGCACGAGAGGAGGGAGTACCTGAAGAGTCTGGACCAGGAGAAGAGGGAGAGGGAGGAGAAGAGGATGGAGGAGATGAAGGAGAAACACCGCCAGCATCCCAAAGTCAACGCCCCGGTCAGTCCGAGTGTCATTAGTAGATTTGTTGAAAATGAAAGTGGGATTAGCAGAGCAGTGATTACACTTATTACTCCGCCTCCACACCATGTCTATTCAACAACTGATTCATTTTTTTAAAAGTTAAAAAATCACTGTAGAACTATTGTGATAGTATATAGAATTAATTTTTTTTGACCATTTGATGTATTATTATTAGGTGTACAGATTTATAACAAGCCTAGACATTGTGGAGGAAATCCATTATTTTAAATAATTTACAATTTAGGAAACTGCTGATATAAGAAATAAAATTATATCTATATCTTTTTTTAAATGTAAGCAATTTAAAAACTGTGGAGTTGAACAAAACTAAAAGAATTTGAATTGAAACACAAGAAAAGACCAAGAAAAGACCCCAGTCTACTCCCAAAGACCAAGAAATAAAACCAATCAAATCAAAACTAAAATATTATGTCTCAAAATTTTACAAACGCCAGAAAAACCATTAAAATCTGATTTACTTTAAACAGGCAAGAAGCAACTGAAGAAAAATAATTTCGGACATTTGACCTTGTTGTGACCTTGCTCCTGTTTCTGATCAGTTCTGTCGGTTACGATAATAATCCTATAGAAATCCTACAAACGTTCAAACACTCGTGCTCGAGATATCTCGCTAACGAGAGCCTCAGACGCACTAACTGATGGACGACCCGAACATCTCGTACCTAAGTCTTAGCCACAGAACTGAAACGGTAAAATTGAACTCTCTCTCATGTCTACTTTACCAGTTTCAAACTCTTCCAGTAAAAATTCCCTCAAAGCAGTTCACAGCATGGGATAAAATTATCTCCAGATTTATACGAAAAGGGGAAAAAAACTAGGATATGATTAAAAACTTTAGTTTTAGTTTTATTATTGTTGCTATTATTATTATTATTATTATTATTATCATTTAATTAAAACAAGAATAAAATGAAGATCTAAGACTGACGTTGTTTGGCTTTGTTCAAAAGGAAGATAAGAGATGTTTTGAAGATATCAGGTGCACTTCGACAGATGACGACGCAGCTGCAGCGTGTTTTTCTTCACTAGAAGATGGATGAAGGTTCAGTCAGTAGAGACGTTTTCAGACATGAAGTGAGAGAAGAATGACACTTCACATGCTTCTGAAGAGGAAGAAAATATAAAGTTTAAGTCCAGCGGGATGCTAATGAACATATCTTTAACACGCAGGAGCAGAAAAAGTCGGGTAAAGACCCGCTGAAGGATAAAGAGGAGGAACTGAGGAGCAGAGAGATGAAGGAGAAGCTGGGAAAGGAGAAGAACTGCTTGGAACAGGACGTGGAAAGGCAGGAGAAGTTCAGGAGGACGGAGAGTGAGGTGTTGAAGGTAGAGCGTGAGAAATGGAGGCAGACGAGTGAATAACTCCGATTACTGTATTGATTCTTGTCTTAACACGCTTTAGACCACAGCCTGGATGAATTCTTAAATCTGATTGGTCAGAAGATGTGCATATTTTTTGCATAACAGCACGTCTCGGAAAGTAGTTCCAGCGCTTACATTTCTATTAATGCGCTCGTTTCCATAGTAACAGCTCTTCCACAGCGTCGCTCTGCGTAATCTAAACGTGTTGTTTAACAAAGAAAAACCGTATAATCATTGATGTGGTGATGTTTTTTTTTTTTTTTAATATTTATGGAAGGTGTGTTTGTTTTAAAGCACTTTACAACAGTCACGGTGCTTTAAAGTCTTCAGGATAGAGGAGTTTACGCTGTGTTTTTAGAGAGAGAGAGAGAGAGAGAGAGAGAGATGAAGTGAAGAGAAGGTTTCAGGCTGAAAAGGAGAGGATGGAGCTTGAGTTTGAGAAAGGGAGAGAGGAAGAACATGGAGAAGGAGAAAAAGCGAGAGTGGAGATTGAGAAAGGCCATGGAAGAGTATATGGTGGAGAAAATGAATGAAATGAGTGGAAACGTTTCAGAGCAAGAGCGAAAGAGAGAGAGAGAGAGAGAAAGTTTGAGTTCCTTAAATTATGCAGCTGTGATGTTTTGTTATTTTCTTCTTTTTTGCAGCAGTGGAACAGTGATGTTCTCTATTATCAGGAATAAATGGGTCTGAGGGCGATGATGTCACAGAGTTACATCACAGAGTAACATCATCGCAGAATGAAGACGCGTGATGTCACAGGAGGTGTTCAGATTCCGTCATTGAGAATTTCGCACACAAACACACACACACACACACGTGCGCGCACACACTCTGTGTTCAGGCAAAGCTAAAGATTAATCACGTACAAGTGTTCACGTTTGCAGAAAGGACAGAGCAGCTAAGAGGACGTTGAGGTGAGACAGAGAGACAAATCAGGGCTGTCCAGAACTGATTTAGCTTTCATTTCATACTTTCCATTTTTGGGTTAAGAAAGAAACAAGAGGAAATGATGAAGCCTCTCTCTCTCTCTCCTTCTATCTATCTATCTATCTATCTATCTATCTATACAGTACTGTGCAAAAGTCTTAAGCACATGCAAAGAAATGCTGTAGAGCAAACATGCCTTCTTTCGGCTGCTCCTGTTAGGCGTCTCTACAGCGGATCACTGGCCCAACCAGGGACCCATAAAGACGCCTTCAAAAATAATGAAATTAAATGTTTCTACATTTAAAAAAATCCTATAAAGAGCAGTAAACAGTAATA
>CM075015.1:1522683-1536675 GCA_037576675.1 Pangasius sanitwongsei | reverse complement strand
TGACAGGTGGGCGGGGTTTTGGGGTGAACAGGTTCGAGAAGACAGGGGAAAGAATTTGAACATGGAACATGGCAACCACAGATTAAAATGACACCACCACAGTTTCAGTGTAGAATCTGATGATAGCTTTATTACGATTAAAATAATAAACAGAATTCACAGAAATCCCGTTCTGTCTGCTCACAGGGTGTGTGTGTGTGTGTGCGCGTGTGCGCGTGTGTGTGCGCGTGTGAGAGAGAGATGTATGTGCATGCTGGCATGAGTGTTTAAGAATCAAATAACTGAGCAGGACAGAAACATTTTAAAGCGAAATGTGCAAGATGTTGAAACTAGCTAAAAAGTCTGAGTCCATAAAAACGCAAAATCCATAAATAGCGTACAAAAACCTAAATAACGCTGTTACGCTCCTTAGTCTCTTTATTTCTGGTGTTTCTAGTGGAATTTTGATCATCATCATCATCATCATCACCCACTTCTACCTGTATTATACAGTCCACCTTTAGGAGGTGTGGCCTAGCGATTTAGGGGCGGAGTCATATCAAATTGCACTGAGGAATAGCGCTGCGTTCGACTGAAGGTCGCAACTCATAATTTCTGACCTCCGATTAGGAGTTAAAATAAAACGCCCCCACAGCAGGTGATGTCAGAACAACATGGCCGCTCACAGCTTGTTAAATCTCTAACACGAACTATACAGATCGCTGTTTTCAGAAGATAAATATACATCACTTAAACAAAAGATGATTCCAACGATGTTGATGTTTCTTTTTCCAAAAATGACATAACTCCCACTTCCGAGGTAAATCATGTGCAGCATAACGTAATTATGAATGTCCAAGATGGCCGCCGCCATGAATAACGCTCCAGCGCGATGTCACTAAACAACAGGGTGAAGACTTGGAGCTCCAGTGCAAAATGAAACACAATACACACATCTCAGCCAAACGACTGAGTTTTTCACCAAACGTCTCACTATTTTTTTTTTTTTTTTTTAAAGAAATAGAGTGCGGAAAACTCGAGATATTTTCTAAAAGTGTACACGCTATTCAAGTTAAACTCCACCCTGAAACCCATTAAATATGTTGAAATTATTTAATCAAATATTTTAATCAAATATTTTTTATGTGTTTAGCAATTCTTGCGCTAATTTGTATTTTCGCAGTTACACTGGAGTGCAATCAATGATGAAAGCGACCCGGTTTTGCTCTTAGCGCCTAAAGACAAAATCTTTTCTCGCTCACTTTTCGTTTTCCAGCATCGTTCAAGGTCGCATTAATGAGAAATCTAGACGTGACATGTCGGAGCAAAACACGTCTGGCATCAGACGTGTCCCAGAATGCAACGCAGCTGCGCGACGGCGAGAGACTCGGCTGGTTAGAGATCTACGATACGACGAGTGTTAGCGTGAAAGTTGAAGTTTTGGAAGCTGTTTGAGGAGAGTGTGAGCACTAAAGCGCCGCTGCATTTCGGTAGAAAAGAAGACGAAGGAAGGGTTAAATCCTGCTCCATCGCTATCAGCAGGCAGTCGGACGGCATTGTGGGTAATGTAGGAAGCCGTTAGAATTTCATTATAAAATAAATCTCGGATGTCGTTAAAGATCACGTGATAATTATGCAGATTAATATGCAAATGGTTCAGGAGGAGTTTTCCTTTTGAGCAAGCGAGATTACAAACCAAAAACCAAACCGTACAATAAATGTTGGCTGTAATTAAAGGTTACGATGAGGAGAGTGTTTAGCAGCAGTGTGCGTGTGTGTGTGTGTGTGTGGTTTTTTTTCAGAGTTTTGTCACCTGCTTATATTTAGTGGTTCCCTCAAAGAAACACTTTCACTCAAATCTCTGTTCACTGTATCTGTGTGTGTGTGTGTGTGTGTGTGTGTTACGTGAGGCGAGTTGTTACGGTGTGTGTTGAGGAAGGTTCTGTGGCGGCTCAGCAGGCGGGCCGTTCTGGACGTCTCCGTTCTGATCGACAGGCACCTTTCCAACTGGAAAACACACACACACACACACACACACACACACACACACACACACACACACATTACTTTGGCTAAATGGAGTTTTGCACATCGACGGAACGCTAATCCCTTGCTAGTGTGTCCAGATTTGATGCTAGCAAGCAGTGAAGAACACAAAGCTAAAAGATCGTTAGCAGCCTCACGCGCTGCAGGGGCTCCGAGACGCGTTTCGGTTTTTAAAACGAATTTTAAAGCAGACAGCGATTCATCACGCCGAAATTTAGAGCCGTTTTATCCACGACTCGTAACCACGACGGCGGCTGCTTGGAGAAGGTCACACGCCTGACTCGCGTCTTGCAGAAACGAAGTCCAGCGTGTCCGTCAGTAACGTCACATCTCGTATCGAGTCGAGAAACAACGCGGCTCTCTGACGCTAAGCAGCGAGAAGACGAAACTCCTCCTGTTAATAACTAACTGATGAGGAAATCTGCTCCACACGTGTGATACAGCGATATATTTTTACGTTTTATTCATCAATGATGGACATTCGCATTAAAATAGCGATCAGTATTTACATTTGTGAAAATAAATAAAGTAGCCTGTTCATGCGACGTTAAAGCTTTTCAATTTTACGCTCATTCAGGGCCTCACTAATAAGTTACCCTCTGAGGCCACGCCTCCTTCCCTGGAACAGACACACAGAGGCCACGCCTCCTTCTCTGGAACTAACAGACAGAGGCCACGCCTCCTTCACTGGGCCTGATATATATATAGGACACACCTGTTTCACTGTACCTGACCCAAATAGGCCACACCTCCACGTCAAATTTAATACGAAAACCATGTAATTGACTTGATAATTAACGTCTGTTTCTCTGACCACTCCCGCTAACACGATGCTCATCTTCTCTTTCGCATTTTCGGTGTTATAAGCAAGCTAACGGCTGCGTTTAGCGTAACCGCTGTAGTAGCTAACAAATTAGACTAATGAGAAAATTCTAGCTTATACGTTGTTATGCTGCGTAGCTTACAGCACCCTCTAGAGGAAGGAAAAAGAAGAAGTCGCTCAGTACGGAACATACGGCAATCGTGAAAATAATAAAGTGCAATTGTTAAACGCTTGAATTAAATGTTTATATGTATTAGTGCAGTTTATAGGTCACATGTGAGGAACACAAAATGGCTCAAGTGCCTTATATAGCTATCAGCTTTAGCCCCGTATCTAGGGCACCAGGTGTCAGATTAGGAGTGAGCCCTCAGTTCTTCTCACCTTGATTATGTTCTTGAGCCAGGTTCTGAGCGTCCGGCTGAAAGCGCAGTTCTCCGTTAGGGCCTGATGGAGGCGGTTGGCGTGGCGCCTGCTGGGCTTTCTGCCTCTGCGACATCTCCATCACCGCCTTTTATACACAAAACATCATGAGTAACGACCCAAGTGACAGCAAAACAGCAACACGCCTGGTCCCGTGACCAGGGAAGGGTTCAATCGTTAACCAACATTAAACAACACCGAAGGAATTATTTGCGTCACCATGGCAACCAAAGTGAAAGGGTGAAAGCTAGTGTTTTTTTTTTTTTTTTTTTTTTTTTGGTCCTACTCATACTCTGAAAACGTGACCCATTGCAGTGGAAAGAAATTCCTGAAATTTTTATCTATTTAAACAAAATCACACATCAACAATCATACCGAAGGCATTCGTGGTACTACCATCACCATGGCAACCACAAGTACACAACTTTCCACCCCTCACCTGTTGGTACTCTTTCTTTTGGGCCTCCAGCGCTTTGCCTCTCTCCTTCAGAAGCTCCTGTTCTTGTCTCAGAGTCTCCGCCCTCCTGCTGAGCTCCACCTGTTTATCCCAAAGCTCCGCCTCAAAGCGCTGAAGCTCCTCCTCCGTGTACACCGGCTTCTTGTCATCCAGCGTCTATTTAAAAAAAAGTGTTCATGCAAATCATGTTCAAAATATTTATTATATATATATATATAAATACAGAGATGGGCATGGCTTCACCACATGCGCATGCTCGTCACATTAAAACTGCCACACACACACACACACACACACTCATTCTGCCCTTTATTATAAGTATTTTAAGTGCTTGGTGTAGGGGGCGTGGCCACACGTAATCACTGTTAGGTCACATGACCAGACCATAGCTGCAGTCTGTAGCGGGAACTCAATAACCTGGTTAGGGTTCGTCTCATACCTCCCACTCCTTCGGGCTGCTGAACTCTTTCTTCTCCGTCGATTTGAGGAACTCGTCCAGGCTGACCAACCGGTCGTGATTCAGGTCCACCTGGAGCGTCGAAAAATTATACACACACACACACACACACACACACACAAATAAATGAATAATTCATTATATCATAAATAACAGTATTTCTAGCAATAATAATTATAATACTATATTTTCTAATTATTTTACAATATATTATAATTTAATAATCATTTAAATAAAGCAGTAGCATAGATAGATAGATAGATAGATAGATAGAGACACAAGTAGACAGACAGGCAAATAGATAGACAGACAGTTAAATATATAAATAAACAGAGAAAGAGAGAGACAGACAGGCAAATAAATGTATAAAATGGACAGATAGAAAGGCAGACAGACAGACAGACAGACAGATATAAATATATAAATAAACAGATAGAGAAAGAGAGAGACAGGCAGATAAATGTATAAAATAAACAGATAGATAGATAGATAGATAGATAGATAGATAGATAGATAGATAGATAGACAGACAGACATAGCGCAGAATGAATTCTGTTGAGGACAGTAATGTGGTGATATATAACAATATCCTAATTTAGTAACGGTGTGATGTGATGTTCTGCTCACACACACACACACACACACACACACACACTTCTATGACTGAGCTCTCATTAATGCAAAAAGAAAAAAAGAGGGATGAAAAGGAGAGAGAGAGAGAGAGAGAGAGAGAGAGAGAGAGACGTGTCTGACGTTCTGCATGACGTGTTCCCTCATCCGCAGTCTCTCCTCCTCCATCTCCATCATGTCGTCCTCCTCGTTCTTCGGGTCGTACACCTTCTCCAGCTGACGTCAGGAAAATACACACGGAAGCAGGAAAAGGAAATAGTAAATAAATTCATCCTAATTAAAACCAGAAACTTTTTATTAAATGTTGAAATATATGCAAAGTAATAAACTGATTAAAAACTTAAATATTAAAAAATTAAAACACATTGCCATTTCCCTCCATAAAAACCCTCATATTAGCCACGTTAGCATTTAGGGTTCTCCCTGTAATCTCTAACGTGATTGGCTGAAAGGTTGTGACATCACTACCTGAATTCAACTCCTCCCAAAATCCCCAAAGTTTTTATATATAGCTCTTTAAAGTTATGATTAGCATGCTCATTATCATGGCTAGCTTGCAGCAACGCTAACTAATCCGGCATTCAAACTGAGGCAAATTAGCATCCACTTGCTAACTAGCCGTCTTTTCTTTACCTCCTTTGTGAAGAGAGCTTCCAGCTCCTGCTCGTCCAGCACTCCATCTCCATTAGTGTCTGAAGGAAAAAAGGAAAGGGGGAGAAAAAAAAAAAAAAAAAAAAAAAACATTGACACTTTACCTCAGACTGTTACAAAGCGCTCACACTGGAGACTCCTTCCATGTCAAGTATGTTAAATAAAATAACCAATCAGGATCCAGAATTCAACAGCTCTGTGGTATAAAAGCTGGTAATTTTGTCTAGATTTACATTAATAACAGGGGTATGATGATACGATACGTATAATATCGTATCGTATCGTATCGTTTGATACCAGACTCACGTCCTAAATAAATAAACGTCCTATGAGTAAATCATTCGTAATAAAGTCGGCTATTCGTCGTAAAATTACATAAGAATGATAAACATTTAAACTAAATCGAGCCTACACTTCGTCCTCTGAAAAAATTTACTTCCTCTTTATCAGAAGAGGAAACTTTTCTTAAACTCAAGGGAGTTTTTTTAAAATAAATAAATAAATAAATAAATAAATAAAATACTTCTTCTAAGCATGCTGTGTTTTTTCCACAAGCTAATACGCTAGCATACTAGATGGAGATTCCTCACTGCTTCAAATCCGGGTTAAAAAAAAAAAAATCAGTTCATAGCTGCTGAGACGAGACGAGACGAGTGGAGTGGAGTGCGCAGGATTCAAAAACACGTCTAGGGCTACAGAGAGTTAGGCGACTTTAACAGCACAGCTAGCGGCAAAAATAAATGCGTATTTAAGCCACGCCCCCTTGAGAGTCACGCCAGTGAGAAGCTTAACCTGAGAGCTAATGTTTCATTTTGTTCCAGCTTTTGTTTCGTTATAACGCTGCAACGAGTCTGAACCGATCACGCGGTCCGAGCTCAAAAGTTTGCGCACCCTGACTTACAGTGATGATCATTTACCGTGGAGTTTGAAGAAGGTCTTGGGGTTGAACTCCTGTGGGTCCAGCCCGTCCGTCTCCTCCCACACCTCTCTCAGCTGGTCCACACTCCCCTACACAGAGGAAACACGGAGAATCTGTGAGGAAAATGCTCAATGCTCGTTATCACGACCTCCTGCTCACCTCTCCACTGCAGTCGTGTCTGATCATTCAGAGAACGTGATGACTCGCTAGCTTTATATCTCACGGTTTTTCCTGCGTGTGACGTGGTTCAAGCGACGCAGGTCGAACATAATCCCCACTGCGTTTTCACGCAGTTCTGTTTTTCCATCTGATTTCACATGCCACGTTTTTATTTTCGGCTCTGAATACATTCGAGGTTTCTCGTTGAAGGTGTTAATAGTGCTTCGCCTGAGACACGCGAAGCCAGCCAATCGCAACTGCTCGAGCTGCTGTGTGACGGGACGACGCAACACGCAATTCTGCTCTCATCCACATACGTGAGCTCATAGACGCCCAGGATTAACTAGTGTCTCTGTGACTGACAGGACAAAGAGAGAAAGAGACATCGGATTGAGCTACTTGGTCGATATCGAGCATTTTAAGTATCAAATACTCCGCCTCGGCGCCCCCTTCTGTCCGTCCCAGCAATCGCATGCGGTCTTCAAACGCCCTGAAACGCCTCAGAGAAAGCGCCGGCACTGGAGTTCCCCGAGAACAAACGGTGAAACTGAATTCCTCGCTCTCAAACAGCTCATTCATTCAAGTTATGTTAGTTACGTTAGCCACATTAATAAGATTATAAGCCTCTGTTATAATTTCTTCATTTCTGTGATTTAGGGAGAAAACACGATTCAAAGCTGAGAAAGCTGAAAACCAGTTAAACTCTTTGACGCAAAAATCACTTACAATATAAACGTATCAAACAACGTAAAGTATAATTATCATAAAATCAGTCTTTGTATGTGGAAACGTTTCCAGTTTCAAAAGTAAATATTTCATTTCCAAATCTATTTCGTAAATCTTTGCTGTTTGTTACAGGAGCCGATATCCGATACGCTTTCTCCGATATCCGATCCACGGTTCTTCACCGACACAGATACTGATGCACTCTTCATACACACTCTCGACAGTCATTCAGTTAAAGTTATATTAAATTTAAATTAAATTGAAGTTTCTCTTTCAATGTTCTTCGCTAAATATATGTTCAAACATTAAGATAGACGGACGGATGGATGGATTGATGGATAGAGGAATGGATTTTATTGATCCCCATCTCTTTTCCTCTCTCGGACTGACCGGGGCGTTGACTTTGGGATGCTGGCGGTGTTTCTCCTTCATCTCCTCCATCCTCTTCTCCTCCCTCTCCCTCTTCTCCTGGTCCAGACTCTTCAGGTACTCCCTCCTCTCGTGCTCCTTCAGCATCTCGTAACGCTTGAACTCCTCGTGACGCTCCGCATCGTAGTTCTCCAGGTCTTTAGTGGCCTGTCTCGAACACACACACACACACACACACACATTCACCTAAGAGTAGAGTTAGCTTGCTTAGCTAATCTAATCTAATCTGAGAACAAAGCTATGAAGCTAATCGTGTGAATAAGGCCCTTGTGAAAATGAAAACCTGTGAAGCTCGTGACTTTTCTGTAAGGGACGCCAGAGTGCCGCATTTTTCATTTCTCTCTTAACAACCGATCTGTCGTTCCTTCACACCCGATCGTTTTATTTTTAAAAGTTGCCACAGACATTGGCACACAAATAAAGGAATTCTCAGCACATACTTCAGGTTGTTATGAAAGGGCTTCTGTGTTGATGGATTTCCTTTTAAAACAGGAAGTCAGAGTGCTGCAGTGCTGGCCTGACTTACACGAGAGCCAATCGCGTTCTGGATAGGCCATGCTGGATATAAATGAAATATATAGTCATCAGAAAACACTGAATCTTTTCCTAAACGTAAAAAAAAAAACTATGAAGTTAAAGTGAGAGTTGTTGTGTGTGAAATTTCCAGGAGATCAGGAGTTTCTGAAACACTCGAAGCAGCCCATCTGGCACCAGCAACCAAGCCACGGTTAAAGTCTCAGAGATCAGACTGTTTCTTCATTCTGATGATTGATGTGAACATTAACTGAAGCTCTTGACCTGCATCTGCACGATTTATGCATTGTGCTGCTGCATGAATGTTTAGGTGTACTTAGGTGTTCCTAATAAAATGGATGGGGAGTATATATAAGGATTTGAGAAACACCAGACGATTCACACTTGGGGTCGAGCTCAGAGTCGATGCTTCAGTTCAGAAGGTACGCGAGTAGATTCAGTAGATTCAGCCTCAGTGCTCAGTTGCATAAGTGTACACACCCCTCAACTAATACATTCCTGAAGCACCTTTTGATTTTATTACACCACTCACTCAGTCTTTTTGGCTACGAGTCTATCAGCGTGTCTTGACTTGGCGATATTTTCCCACTGTTTCTTGGAAAAACATTCTAGATCCGTCAGATTGTGAGGGCATCTCCTGCGCACAGCCCGCTTCAGGTCGCCCCACAGATTTTTAGTTGGATTCAGGACTAGGGTCTGGCTAGGTCAATCACAAACACTGATCTTCCTCTGGTTAAGCCGTTCGTTGTTGCACTGAAAGGTGAAATCCCTTCCTCTTCAGCTCACTAGCAGACACCTGAAGGTTTTGCTCTAAAATCTTCTGGTATTTGTAGCTATTCATGATTCCCTCCTCCTTGATAAATGCCCCAGTTCTGGCTGAAGGAAAGCAGTCCTAAAGCATGATGCTGCCACCACCATGCTTCACCGTGGGTATGGTGTTCTTTTGGTTACGTGCTTTTCTTTGCACCAAACATAACTTTTGTAATTATGGAATTATTATCCCTTTTGGAATTGGTCTCATTAGGGCATGGTCTCACCATAACACATTTTTCCCCCACACAGTTTGGGGAGATTTAGGGCTTGGATTGGATTTTTTTTTTTTTGAGAAAGGGAGGGCTTCCGTCTAGCCGCCCTACCCCATAGTCCAGATATGTGAAGAATACGAGAGATTGCTGTCACATGCAGAGAGTAATCAGTGCTTGTCAGATATTCGTGCCGCCTCTTTAATGTTGCTGTAAGTCTCTTGGCAGCCTCCCAGGTACGTTTTTGTCTTATTCTTTTATAAACTTTGGAGGGACGTCCTGTTCTTGGTGATGTCACTGTGGCGCTCCATTTTCTCCACTTGTTGATTACGGACTTCACGGTGTTCCATGGTACATCTAATGTTTTGGAAATTCTTTTATACCCCTCCCCTGATCGATTCATGTCAACAACAACAGACCCACAGTCGAACCCTGACACACACCCAAAACACACACAGATCAGACTCCTCTAATCTAAAAATCTGAGGAATGTTCCAGCTAGAGCTGCACTTACACGAGCTGCTGAAGAAACATGCGATATGTGATAACGATAATGCTGCAAGTGTGTAAAATCAATTTAAACTATACTTATATTTGTAGATTTAAAAACTGAGAATGACATAAACAGCATACGTTTCATGTTCTTTTGAGGAAAAGAAACATCCTCCGCTATGACTTTTCCTAACTTTATGAAATATTAATTAATATCGCTCAGTTATGGCAAGCCCTTGTGATACGCACATCACGATATTTCCATTTGAGATATTTCGATATATTGCGCAGCCCTAATTCTATTTAACACTTTAACTAAAGCGAGGTTAATTTCACTGTTTATATGATTGCTATGAATAACGACGCAGCGAAATACCGTACATGCTCTGTAAGCTCTTTGCGGACCGTAAGTACTTCTGAACGTGAGATTGGATGCGATTGGTTCATTCTGAACACAGCCACATTCTCAATTATAAAAGGTTTTTTTTTTTTCCCCTTTTTTCCCTAAAATGTCTCTGTTCTTCACTTAATTTTTATACGCTGTAATTTCACATCGAGCGTGGAAAAAGTCCTGACACGACTTATCTTGGTTTCATTTTCTCACGTCACAAAAACCTGCCATTTTAACAGGGGTGTGTAGACTTTTTCTATCCACTGTACATGTCAGGTTTTTCAGGTAACTACAATATGATTAAAAGTTCAGCAGCTCCGAGTCTGAATAGGGAGAAATTTCCTCACGTAAATACTGACGTATCTTTCTGATCTTAAAGTCTGGACCTCTCACTTTAAAACGTCACATTGTTTTGTTTTGATAATTACAGATGCTCTGATCGCACTAATTTGATGTGACCGTGAGATTAAATGCTTTCTAGCACCATAAATACAGCGGCAGTGTGTTAACTATTCGCAAACTATTCACTTTTCTAACCATCGCTTGCTTGAGGAAAAAAAAAAAGTTTTAAAGTTTATTTATTTTGAGTTTGTACGAGGTGCGTTTTAACAAGTCACCTCGCTAGCCTGATTTATTTACACATCAGTTTAAAAATATGAATTATTTCCCTTTAAAATGAGCTGTTACACCCTTAGCTGTTCGTTCTCGTCGTTAGTTCCTGAAAACACCTCCACCACGCTTCTCTGGAGGCTGGAATGACGGAGCTCACCGTGGCGATGAGCAGCTCCAGGTCTTTGGCCTCGAAGGTGTTCTGATTGTGATGGTCCAGATGCTCGAACTGCTTCAGTAAGGACACGTGATCCATCTGAACACCTGACAGAGAAACAGGAAGGATTGCAGTGTGGAGTTTAAACAAAATATTAATAACACATACCGTTTAACACACACACACACACACACACACACACACACACACACACACAGCTCTTACTCTGCATGTTGGCGCTGTCCAGTTTGGCCTTGAGCAGCATCCTGAGGCGAGACACTTCCTGCCTCTTCAGCTCGTCCAGACGAGTTCGGACATGGTGACCCACCAGATCCAGCTCCTTACTGAGGCGTCCATTCTGTCACGACGCAGGACACACACACACACACACACACACACACAAGCACTCATCACAAACAGTCAGTAACCAGTTCTTGATCAAAAAGACCATAAATATAAACAGAAGTTTCCATAAACGTCTGCTGAATGCTGATTGGCTGATGGAGTGACCCAATCCTCATTAATTAAAAATTCAATTACAAATTAGCAGTTACTGGAACTTAACTTTGCGAGTTACTGCTGTTACAGTAACGTAACGTGCGGCGGCCATGTTGTTCACAAACCTCGACATGTAATCGGTAATTACTGAGGTTCACACTCTGCCGAGTATGTAGTATTTAGACATCAGTTTTGTGAAGATACAGCAAACATATTAAGAAAGGTTCAGAAAAGTTGATTTCAAATTATGCAAATTAGCTCAAAATCGAAGTAGGCGGAGCTTAATGGTTTAGCAATAGATGGGCCAAAATAAATAAATAAATTTGAATAAATAAAATAAAATGCTGCGATATAGCGCTTCTATCAGGATGAATGGACTCATCAACTACGGTTTGATCAGAAAGATGCGTTTTAGGGAAGAAGAAGAAGAAGAAGAAGAAGAAGAAGAAGAAGAAGGGAAAAAAAAAGACACATCCAGGAGTGAGGAGGAGGATATTTAAACAGACAGAAAGATGGAACAAAATAGAGAGGAAGAGAGAGACGGACAGACAGAAAGGGAGAGACAGAGAGAGAGAGAAAGAAAGAGATAGAGAGAGAGAGAGAAATGGGAGAAAGTGACAGAGAAAGACAGACAGAAAGGGAGAGACAGAAAAAAGAGAGAAAGACAGAGAGACAGACAAAAGAGAAGGAGAGAGAAAGACAGTGTGTGTGTGTGTGTGTGTGTGTGTGTGTTTTACTTTAATATCCTCGGTGTTTGCGCTCTGCAGTTTCTCTCGGAAGTGAGGATCCGTCTCCAGAACCTCGATCACCTCCCTCAGGTAACGATCATAATACAGCCCTGTGTCCTACACACACACACACACACACACACACACACACACACACACACAGAGGATGAGAGGAAAACATAACACACTCAAAAGGAACAAACAAAGAAACTGTTGTTAAATGAGAATTAAATAGTTTAAATCGTCGACAGTCCTGTGGCGTATATGTGCAGTGTGTACACTTCCTGCTCTGATACACCTCATCAGTTCCAGGAAAAGCAACAAACTTTATTGACTTCATTTCTGAACCATTCGTACCACGTTTTCCTCCGCCTTCTCGTCCTGTGCCGGAGGCTTGCGCTCTATGGGCACTGACGTCACCCTGAGAGAGACAGACAGGAGCAGCAGCCAGACACAAACGCCCACCATACCTGTGAACAACAAAAACCCGTCAGATTCATTCACTCGCCTTCAGGAAGTGCTCAATTCCGAGTCGATCCCGGAATCCAGGACATGAATCCCGGAATGTCATGTCCACCATTTTACATTTACATTTATGGCATTTGGCAGACGCCCTTATCCAGAGCGACGTACAATAGTGCTATCAAAAATACATTCTGATATTGACTCACTAGGTCACAAACTAGGAACACCATCAGTCCAAAACTCTGTTGGGAAGGTAACAGACAAGCGCTCAGACAATACTCTTTTTTTTTTGGTAAGTACTTTATGAAGAGGTAAGTGTTTAGACGTCGCTTGAAGACTGCCAGTGACTCAGCCGTTCGGACATCTAGGGGAAGTTCTTTCCACCACCTCGGTGCCAGAACAGAGAAGTTTTCACAAGATATCTCGAGTTGAATATATACAATTCGGAGGTTTGTCATTATCGCTGGTTTAAACTAGACGTTTATGTATAAAACATATTTATAATTTAGTAATGATTTTTCTATGTTAATTTTCATAAGAGTATATCTCAGTCTCTATCTATCTACACACAGTACTGTGCAAAAGTCTTAGGCACATGTAAAGAAATGCTCTACAGCAAAGACCCTTCAAAAAGAATGAAATGAAATGTTTCTACTTTTCATTCTGTGCTGGAAAACTAATGTTTGGAATCTAAAATGTTTTTGTAATGAATCGATAATGTAGAAGTCAGAAAATAAACATCCATAACAAAGTTTGTAGTAAAAAAAAAAAAAAAGGGAGCCAAGACTTTTGCACAGTACTGTATATACAGCGGATATAAAAGGTCTACACACTCCTGTTTAAAAAAAAAAAAAAAAAAAAAAAATCACAGGTTTTTGTGATAAACATCATCAGATCTTTTTCCACCTTGATTGATGGGAAAAAAAATAACTGTAATAACAATAGCCTGGGAGACTTTTCTCTCCGTTCTCACCTCCGGTTTATTCATTAGAGATCGAAATCCAAGTCTGAATGTTCGGTAAAGCTGCTCTGTGAAAATGTCTACTGTAACAAGTGCTTTTTAAATCAAATGTAAATAAGTTACTCTTGCAAAAAATGTCTTTTTCCACAAAAGAAATGCATCATGAAATAAAGCTGCACAATAATAACCCTTTTGCTGAGGAGGCTCAGGTCAGGCTCGGAAACGTGCGTCGTGGTCCTAATGAATGATAGACTGGAGATGATGTGAGGGAACTGCTCCTGCTCCTGCTGAACTCACCTGTACAGCAGGTGAACCTGGTACACTGGCAGCTCACTTCACTTCACTTCTCAGCTCCACAGCCAAAACAGCCACAACACCAGCAGCAACAACAACAACAGCAGCAGCAACAACACCACCACCAACAGCAGCAGCAGCAACA
>CM075015.1:1484535-1495479 GCA_037576675.1 Pangasius sanitwongsei | reverse complement strand
ACAAAAGCACGCACACACAAAAGCACGCACAAAAGCACGCACACACAAAAGCACGCACAAAAGCACGCACACACAAAAGCACGCACAAAAGCACGCACACACAAAAGCACGCACAAAAGCACGCACACACAAAAGCACGCACAAAAGCACGCACACACAAAAGCACGCACAAAAGCACGCACACACAAAAGCACGCACAAAAGCACGCACACACAAACGCACGCACACACAAACGCACGCACACACACACAAATGCACACACAAATGCACGCACAAAAGCACGCACAAAAGCACACACACGCACACATACACACACACAAACACACACACACACACACAGGTTAGCATGGAATTTCTTTTTTTTCACTACATTTAGTTTGTGGGAAAACATAATAAACTGATAACTGTCCAACCTCATAAATGAAAGGTGATGAATTAAGGAAGGAAAGACAGAAGAGAGGGAAGGAAGTAAATGGAAGGAAACTCCAAATGAAAAAAATGAATGAAGAAAAAGGAAATGAAAGGAAATGAAAGGAGGGAGGAAATAAAAAGGAAAGGAAGCAAAGAAGGACAGAAGGAATAAAGTTGAGTAAGAAAGGAACAAAGGAAGGAACGAGGGAAGAAAGAAAGGAAGGAAAAAAGTGACTGAGTGAGTGCGGGGTGAAGGAAGAAAGGAGGAGAAAAGTCAAGGAATGAAGGAAAGTGAAGAAATAACTAATGAAGAAATGAAAAAAAGAGAAAGGAAAGAAGGACAGAAGTGAGTAAGGCAGGAACGAAAGGAGGGACGAGATGGATGAAAAAGGGAAGAAAGGATTTGTGAGAATGATAATATAGACGGTAATGGATGAATGTAGGTGTGTGTGTGTGTGTGTGTGTGTGAGTCTCACGCGCTCCACGATGCGGATGAAGCCGGGGATGGAGGTGTCCTCGTTGCTCCTCTTGGCGTTGGTGTGGAGGTAAACGCCCTCCTTCTCGAAGATCAGCTGCGGGACGAGACACAGTGGCACCTTAACGCTGGGAGCAAGAGGACAAGTGCCTCCCGCTCGCGCAACGACGAATATCACCACACGACACCTGACTGCTGCGCCGTGTGACGACGACGACGACGATGATGATGATGATGATTATTATTATTATTATTAATAATAATATTATTATTATCAGTAAGAATTTGAAAAAGCGAGAAAGACCCCTGTTTAGGAATTTCAACTCCTGTAACCTGATCTGTTTGGTCAAATTCCATAGACTTTATTCCTGATCTGTGAGTCACTTAACAAAAAAAGAAAAACAAACACACACAAACACACACACACACACACACACACACTCTCTCTCTCTGATGGGTTGCTGTCAGGAATCAATAATGTAATAACTGGTTTATTCTGGAGCAGGTTCACCCAGCCGCTCTTCAGTCTATAATTACACACCTTATAGGACACTTAACCAAGCCTTGAAACTCACTTTTAGATTTGACATAAAACTAAAAAAAAAGAGTCACAAAACAAATCCACATCTTGGTTATTTGTGTACTTCCGGTTTGACAGCTAAACTTTGGCAGCTTAGCTAGCTTAACTTATTTACTTAAACTCTGAAAGCGTACGTTATCAAATCCGTCATTTTACACTCTCTACGCGCCTGACATTGTCCTGAGATGAATCTGACAGCAGTTCTATCCGGTTACCTTGCTGCTTTCGGGCTTAGTGTCCATCTTCCTGCGTAGATAATGATTACAATTTCCACCAAACGACCAAAACAAGCGACGCACCACCGGCCCTTTCCACCAGGCCCCGCCCACACATCACATGACGCGCCGTGTCGCGTGTCACGGTTGCGTGATCCCGACGTCATTGCGTCACTCCATGACTCCATTTTAACTGTAAAGATGACTCCATACCTGTACTTTTAGTACGTTACTACATAAATATTATATAAATAAGTGCAAATTTTACACAATAATCCACACAGTTAATCTTTTTAACAGATTCTGACTCACTAATAAACACCTTTACATTGGGGAATAACAATCAAAAAAGCCTAAAAAATGTTCTTTTATATCTTTATATCTTTATATATTATATTTCTGACATTTATTTCCTTTTTTAAGACTTGGAACATTTTTTTGTTTATTACAATTGATTTATTCTGCATTAAAATGGTTCCCATGACTACTAGTACTACTGTAACTATTAAAGAGTCAGTATGTTATAATAAAAAAACAGTTTATTTATTAAGCAAAATTCACTACATTTTATTTCAGGGGAAAAAAAATAGAATATGTCAGTTTGTATAATTGCAATGAATCAGTTAATAAAGAAATAAATATTTAAATAAATAATGTGTTTAAATAAATAAAGTCATTCATAATCACAGGATCCTGAACACTGAATCATGTCACATGTTTTAAAGTGACAAATTATTATAAAACTTCTTCACTTCCTGCCATGTGACAAAGTCAACACTGAGTCAGAGTCATAATCTCAAAAAACAGAGGAGGGAAAAATGCCCTAATTTAGAAATAATAATAATTATAATTATAATAATAATTTATTCAGAATATTATACTCCATTATACAACCATTAAATCACTATTCAATGATCCAATACATCCATGTTTTTACTGTTTTTTTTTTTTTTTTTAAATACATGCTAAAAAACTATTCCAGCATTTTTATGTCAAAATAATAGATTTGGAATAAACTTGGCCATATTTGTAATTACTTATATTAATTCCACTTTTTCTCTGCATCTTGATAATGTTTTTTTTCCTTAGGTTTACCCTGTAAAGTTAAAATAACTTACATCAGTATGAATAATTATTTTAGCAAATTTTTTTTTTTTTTAGCTAAATTCCATATTTACGGATGTAAAGCTGTAAATAAAGACAGCTGTATTTCTGTAACAGATTTAATATACAGCAAGTGACAACCAGAGTGCTGCACGGTAAAATCAAATCAGCATAAGATCAAGAGAGAATAAATTCGAATAGATTAAATAAAACAATATTTAGACAGCAAAAGCAAAGAGCAAGACGAAAACACACAGAGAGCTATAACAGTGTCTTGTCACAATAATGTTTATTCTACAAACAGGAAATCTTTCAATTGTAATAACAAATATAACAATAAAGGTTCATTTTGGTAAAATTTGACCATCAAATTTGTCACATGGCAGGAATTGAAGAAGGTTGTAATGGCAAGAGTTTGTCACTTTAAAACATGTGACATGATTCAGAGTTCAGAAGCTGAATGATGATAATATTTAATTCTCTCTCAAATTCGATTTTTATATGTTATGAATGAATTTATTTATTTAAACTGATGATCTC
Organism: Pangasius sanitwongsei; assembly: GCA_037576675.1. Lineage (NCBI taxonomy): Eukaryota > Metazoa > Chordata > Actinopteri > Siluriformes > Pangasiidae > Pangasius > Pangasius sanitwongsei. The sequence continues at coordinate 1,492,154 of CM075015.1, read as the reverse complement.
CTGCAGGGATTTTCACACGCAACAGTCTCTAGAGTTTACACAGAATGGTGCGAAAAACAAAAAACACTGAGTGAGCGACAGTCCTGTGGGTCGAAACACTTTGTTGATAAGAGAGGGTCAGAGGAAAATGGCCAGATTGATTCAAGCTGCCAGGAAGAATATAGTAATCACTCTTTACAACCGTGGTGAGCAGAAAAGCATCTCAGCATGCACAAAACATCGAACCATGAGGTGGATGAGCTACAACAGCAGAAGACCACATCAGGTTCTACTCCTGCCAGCCAAGAACAAGGATCTGAGGCTATCATGGGCACAGACTCTCACAAACTGGACAGCTGAAGACTAGAAAAAAAATCACCTGGAAAAGCACTGTCTTGTGTATTTATTGTATCGTTTGCATTCGTCCTACACTGTCACGTATCTACACTCCATGTTGTCCTGTGTGCCGAGCCACTGTATTGTTATGTGTTGCAAGATGGTCCTGGAGAAACGACATTTTCGTTCCAATGTATACAGATTGTATAGAGGAATGACAATAAAAAAACAAAACAAAAAAAACACTTGACTTGACTCCCAGCCCTACGTGCTACACAATGTAGTTAAATATGGACATGTGTATCAATAATTTACGCATGATTATATTATATTATCCATCTATCCATCCATCCTTCCATCCATTTTCTGTATCACTTATCCTACACAGGGTCGCGGGGAGCCTGGAGTCTATCTCAGGGGACTCAGGGCACAAGGTGGGGGACACCCTGGATGGGATACCAACCCATCGCAGGGCATAATCACACACACACACACACTCACACACCCATTCACTCACTACGGACAATTTAGAGCTGCCAATCAGCCTACAGCGCATGTCTCTGGACTAGGGGAGGAAACCCTGAAGCACAGGGAGAACATGCAAACTCCACACACACACACAGGGCGGAGGTGGGAATCGAACCCCCAACCCCGGAGGTGTGAGGCAAATGTGTATATTATACTATGTCATATTATGTTATATTAGATTATATTATATTACTCATTAAACCTGCCTCCATTTTCACCATGTACACAAAGCTCCACCCCCAGAACTTATGGAGTTTTCTCCATTATGGAGAGTTAGCATTAGCAGGGAGTGTCATGACGTCACTTTCAAGCGCACTCAGCTATTCAACTGCTTGAAAGCCGAGTTACAATTCGAATACTGCGTTTGTGGCACCTAGTAAGTGGTAATTTGCAGTTGTATCTAAGCTGGATCTTAGACGTATGAAGTAAAAAAAAAAAAAATAAACACTTCACAGTTACAGGCCTGAGTGGCTACTGATTCTGTTCTACTAAAGTGAACTTTAAACATTCGTGCAACATTCTGGACTGAAACTGAAGCACAACAACAACAGAGGACAATAGCGAGTAGCGGTGGCAACAAGCTAACCAGCTAACGTTAGTTATATGAGGAATAACACTAATGTTGGTGATTAGCTTCTTAAAACAGGGACTTTACATAATACACTTGTTATGAAACAATGGCTTAAATGATTTATATCCGTCCATTTTCTTTACCGCTTATCCCACACAGGGTCAGGGGGAGCCTGAAGTCTATCCCAAGGGACTCGGGGCACACCCTGGACAGGGTGCCGCAATCACACACACACACACACACACACACACACACTACAGACAATTTAAAAATACCAATCAGACTACAGCACATGTCTTTGGACTGAGGGAGGAAACCCTGAAGCACAAGGAGAACATGCAAACTCCACACAGGGCAAAGGTGGGAATTCATCCCCAACCCTGGAGGTGTGAAGCAAACGCGCTAACCACTGAGCCACTTACTTCTTCTAGTAAGAAATAAAAAAATTGTTTATTGACACCTTTAAATACGACGGTCAACTGTGTGCATGAGCGTTCAGTCTCTCTCTCTCTCTCTCTCTCTCTCTCTCTCTCTCGTGTGTGCACGAGCATTCAGTCTCTCTCTCTCTCTCTCTCTCGTGTGTGCATGAGCATTCAGTCTCTCTCTCTCTGTCTCGTGTGTGTGCATGAGCGTTCAGTCTCTCTCTCTTTCTCGTGTGTGTGCATGAGCGTTCAGTCTCTCTCTCTTTCTCGTGTGTGTGCATGAGCGTTCAGTCTCTCTCTCTCTCTCTCTCTCTCTCTCGTGTGTGCACGAGCGTTCAGTCTCTCTCTCTTTCTCTCTCGTGTGTGTGCATGAGCGTTCAGTCTCTCTCTCTCTCTCTCAAGTCAAACTCAAAGTCAAAGTCAAAAGGTTGCAATACCATTTGTCTTGACTCAGCTTGGATACAGACTTTGGGTACGAGTTAAAAAATAACAACAGAAATAAATAAATAAATAGAAACAAATGTACATACATTCAGCAATACAATCAAAAAGAAACACTAGTACAGAACCTTGACAATTAAATACGCACACACACACACACACACACATACAAACATAATATATATATATATATATATAGTAACAAATAAAAATAATCAAGAAAGAAAGAAAAAAGACACACACATATACATATATCTTGTATGAATATTTTTGTTTTCCTACTCTCTCTCTCTCTCTCCCTCTCTCTCTCTCTGTCGCGCGCGTGTGCGCGTGCACGTCATGCGGTTAAAACCCCCCACACTGTAAACAGCTGCGCGCGTGCGCGTCCAGTCTCGGTTGGAGAGGGAGAGAGAGAGACCAAGAAGAAGAAGAACAGAAGAACAAAAATATTAATACAAGATAAAAACCAAAACAAACAAAAAAAAAAAGTTGAAAGAATTCCGTGCGTGTAAGTAAAGTGTATTTATTAAAAAAAAAAAAAAAGCCATATAAACGGTTAGCTAAAGGTGCAGCGCTGGAGCTAGCTTAGCACAGAGAGAAAACAGAAGGCTAGCTAGCTCGGGTGTTTGTTTATTTGTTTGTTTTTTTTAAAACCGTCTCGTGCCTTTGTAAAGCTCGTTTAGCAGCAGGAAGAAGGGAGAAAGGATTTCAGAGTGTTGTTGTGCATGTGATACTGGAAAACAGACGTTATAAGACTTAATAACACACACACACACACACACACACATGTTGGTGTTTTTGGAGAACAGCACGAGCTCAGTTCTGCTCCTGAATTTCTTTCTTTCTTTCTTTCTTTCTTTCTTTCTTGCACATGTGTAACACGTTCATGAGGAATCTGATGCAACTCCTCCTGAGCTCATGTTGCAAATCTCAGGATAAGATAAAGTGTAAAATAAAAAAAAAAAAACGCAGTGCATGAGGAGTAAAGAAGCAATGATTGTCAAAAACAACACACAGCTTGTGTAAAAGTAGTTCTAGTTGTGTTGAGCTGAAATCTAAAGGAGAACAAATCTAACAGGCGTTAAAGGGTCACTCTGTGATCAGAAGCGTCCTTATGATGCATGCACGTCTCTAACTGACCGATTCAGTGTCTTGTTTTTATTTCTTTTCCTACATAAATGCAGCACAGCAGATGTTCAGGCTGCTCTGAATGAGCCACTTTATTCTGCAGCTCTCCCTGCTGTAATGTGCTGTGGTGGCCGCCATCTTGGATCACGTGACCACCTGAGCTCATGGGTCAGGAATAGGAGAGGTGTGGAGAGACAGATCAGGAAGTCTGGGATGAGTGAGGAGAAGAAAGCCCTGTTCGGGTCGGATTAGTTTATCGGCGGGACAATAAGGTGACCACAGGAGGAGCGAGTTATTTATTTATTTATTTACTTACTTATTTATTTAATTTACGGTGTGCTTTCTACGAACCCAGACGCAGGGCCAGACTTAGCACTAGGCAAAGCTAGGAAGATGTCTTGGGTCCCCTAGAAATGCAAATTATATATAGTTTGAATTATTAATGCTAAATAACGTATGCTGAAAAATTTTAAATATCAATAATATCATACAATTGAATAGGACCCCATTCCTATATTTTGCCTGGGGCCCCAAATGACATAATCCGCCCCTGTGAGCGCGTCATATCACCACGAACCAGTCGTTATTCGTAGAAAAGTAAACGTTGATCAGAATGTGTGTGTGTGTGTGTGTGTGTGTGAGAGAGTGTAAGAGTGTGTACGCGTGCGTGAGTGTGAGAATATAAACGAATACTTTATACCTGTAGCTGCCGTTGTTATAAAGACTCCTTTAATCCGCCTGCGGGATTTCGTTTTCTTTCCGTAAAGGTTTTTTTTCTTTCTCCTCCATGAAGCGCTTTCCCAGGTGTTGTACGTAGTTGAGGTTTTCCTGCACATGACTCGTCTAAAGCATCTAATCCCTTCAGCTATATGATTCAGGAAGTGTTTAATATCTGATATGTCACTTACACACGCACTGCGAGACTAAAGAAGCAGCAATCAGACTTTTTTTTTTTTTTCTCCCCGACGCAACGTGAGGCGACATCGTCATAGCGAATCACGGATGACGAGAGTTTTGAGGAAAAACAGCAGGTCTGTCATTTTGTCAGAAGAAGATGGAGAAAAACCCCTTCATGGCCGATCTGGATGGATATATAAACACAGAGCAGCTCCTGTGAAATAGTAAATTACCCCAGAACCCCATGTCCATTTAATCTCGTCTGAATAGGGCTGAAGATCTCTCACACACACACACACACACACACACCTCTCACTACTTCACTCCCAGAGCTTCCAGAAGTTTCTGTTAATGGTTAATTTTATTTATTTATTTTTTTTATTGTAGCAACAGAGAAAATGAGAAACCTGAGTTCTTCAGTTCAGTGGTCTTCAAAATCTGATAATAATCTGATTGGTTAATTATTCAGTGATAAATGAGTGCACAGCGGCGGCTTTAAAATAGGCTGCGAGTTGGAAAGGCGGTCATTTATTTTATTTTATTTTTTTTAAAGGCTCGGTCAAGGCTTTGAAAAAAGAAAATCATTCAGGATACAAATTGTGTCATGAAAGAATCTCATTTATCTAATTTATTTTCCGAATTAATATTACAAATTTTCCTCAAAGCTATGAAGACAGATTTTGTACGCTACTATTTTTAAATGACGTGCATACGTGTTATTTATTTATTTATTTATTTATTTATTTATTAATTGATCGATCTATTTAACTCGGGTATCCTGACTCAATCCTGCGCAGTTTCCTCGAACAATCACGTTCGAGTGACTCGTGACACGGCGGAACAACAGAAATCAGGAAAACAAACACGTAAAACACGCAGGTGTATTTATTTACGTTTACTGAATATGGATTTACAAGTTCTAAATGATAAATCTGGAAAAAATTGTAGATGGTCGAGGCTTCAGGTTGCTCCCGAAGTCCTCAGGAAGTCCTGTTATAGACGCTGAGAAATAACTCTCGTGTATTTTATAGGAATTGATGATGATGTCACTTATTCACGTGTTCTTGTTTTATTCCCAGGCAGCAGCATCAGCGAGCGTCCGCGTCCCGTCCCGTCCCGTCGCGTCGCGTCCCGTCTCTCCCCTCAGCTCCCTGAGACGCAAAACCAAGCTGTACTCATCACCTATAAGCTAAAACACACACACTACACACTACACACTACACACGGATCACCTCTGTGTCCTGTTTGATGTGATACGAGCGTCTGGTGCTATCTGACGCTTCGTCATGGCCTCCGTCTCCAAAACCTCCGAGCTGGACATCCCGGATAACCACCAGGAGAGCTGGCTGGCTCTGCTCGCCGCCGCCGAGGCGTACAGCCAGAAGTCGGGCTGCGACCTGGCCATCCTGACCGCCTGCAAGAAGTTCCTCCTGTCCGGCGCCGAGGGAGACGCTACGAAAAAGAGAGAAGGGGGCGGAGCCGTGTCGGCGGGAAGCAGGAAGTGGGATTACGGCTATCACGTGTGGGGTCAGGGGGCGCTCGCCGAGGCGTCACGCCGATACCTGGACGACATCGGCGTGCTCCATTCCACCACGGTGCTCACGGCGCAGAGACACGCCCGCCTCGCCTCAGGAGAGGGCGGGGCCAAACTGGGCGTGGACATTCCCTCTGATAGGCCGGTTAGTAGATCGTCCTGTGATGGTGACGTGACGTCATAAATACGTCGTGTACTTTCTGTCAAATTCCTGAACAGATTTTTTAAATTTTAATTAATATTAATATTAATATTATTAATATTCAAACAATTTTTTTAAAGTAAAAAGTTCTACCACTTCTTAATCAAATAAAATCACTTTTTTATTTTATTGCTGATATTAGGCTCACCCTGACATTTTATCTTTTTTTTTTCCCTAGAGTCATTTATTTATTTTATTTATTTTTCTTAAGTTTAGTTAGGTGATTTTTATTTGATTTTTCTTTTATGTTTATATATAATTTCTGCTCGATTTAAGCATCTTGTATTTTTATTTAAAAAAAATATATATTTATTTATTTTAGTTAAATATTTTTATTTATTTATTTATTTAATCCAGTTTATTGGGTTTTATTTATTTATTTTATATTAGGCTGATATTAGGTTCACTTTGATGTTTTAGCATCTTGTCTCTTTAAAAAAAAAATATGTATTTCGTTACACGTTTACTTACATTTATTTTTTAATTTGACTTTATTTTATTTTATTTTATTGCTGATATTAAGCTCATCAAAACAGTTTTGTCTTTTAGCATCTTGTCTTTTTTTACCCTAGCTATTCATTTTTAATCTTTATTTATCTTGGGTAATTTTGTTAGTCTTTATTTATTTGTGTATATTTTATTGTATTGCTGATATCTTTAGTTCTTAGTTAAATTTGTGTAAATTTTAAAAAAAAAATTGCTGATATTAAAATTGATCTGAATTAAATATTTATTTTACTTGTATTTCATTCGAACCTGTAACACATACTCCATGGAGTATAACGTGATGAGGTCGTAAAGCCTGATGACGTCATTCCTGATGACGTCATCACTTTAAACTCTATATGAGGATGAACGGATATTCCCTCACTCGTTTTTTTTTCCCCCCTCAGACGGCGGTGGGTGACGGCGGTTCGGGCTCGGTCAGTCCCGGGCTGAGACTGTACTCTCAGAGCTACCCGTCCATCTACAGTCCGGCGCCGGTCAGCGTCCTCCCTTCATCCCAGCAGGGGAACGGAGGGAGGGAGAGAGACAGAGCGGCTCTGGAGGAGGTGGAGAGAGCGAGGGAGAGAGCCGGCATCGTGGACCTGGAGGAGGAAGAGGAGGAGGACGGAGAGGAGGACGATATGGACGGACGCAGACGCAATCTCAACGAGTCGACAGGTGTGTGTGTGTGTGTGTGTGTGTGTGTGTGTGTGCGCGTGTTTACAACTGAGTTAAATTTTTTTCTGACTGTCTTTCTTTGTCTTATCATTTGGTCTCTCTCTCTCCCTCTCTCTCTGTTTCTCTCACACACTCACACTCTCTCTCTCTCTCTCTCTCCCCCTCTCTCTGTTTCTCTCACACACTCACACTCTCTCTCTCTCTCTCTCCCCCTCTCTCTGTTTCTCTCACACACTCACACTCTCTCTCTCTCTCTCTCCCCCTCTCTCTGTTTCTCTCACACACTCACACTCTCTCTCTCTCTCTCTCCCCCTCTCTCTGTTTCTCTCACACACTCACACTCTCTCTCTCTCTCTCTCCCCCTCTCTCTGTTTCTCTCACACACTCACACTCTCTCTCTCTCTCTCTCCCCCTCTC
>CM075015.1:1442953-1464729 GCA_037576675.1 Pangasius sanitwongsei | reverse complement strand
CTTTATAGGATTTTTTTAATGTAGAAACATTTAATTTCATTATTTTTGAAGGCGTCTTTGCTCTACAGCGTTTCTTTACTGTAAGGCTTCTGCACAGAACTGTGTGTATTAAAATGAGGTGTGTGTGTGTGTGTATTAAAATGAGGCGTGTGTGTGTGTGTGTGTGTGTATTAAAATGAGGTGTGTGTGTGTGTGTATTAAAATGAGGCGTGTGTGTGTGTGTGTGTGTGTGTATTAAAATGAGGTGTGTGTGTGTGTGTGTGTGTGTATTAAAATGAGGTGTGTGTGTGTGTGTGTGTGTATTAAAATGAGGCGTGTGTGTGTGTGTATTAAAATGAGGCGTGTGTGTGTGTGTATTAAAATGAGGTGTGTGTGTGTGTGTGTGTGTTTCCTCACGCTGGTGCGTTGACCGGCGCCATGACGCTGATGGTGGTGTTGAACGTTTCCAGGTCCACGTCGTCCTCGACCTCGGCTCCCCGACACGCCCCGGGCACCGTCACTATGGAGACGCCGATGAGGGAGCCGCTGACGTCGGTGTGCAGCGTGATGACATCACTCAGGTGCGACTCCATCAGAGAGCACTGAGAGGAAACGGAGAAATGATTCAGCGCTTCAGTGTGTCAGTGCTGAACTTTTTATATCAGAGAGTTTCAGGAGAATGTTTAACGACCGGGATACGCGGAATTCAGTAAAGGAAGTGAAAGAGTGGAGAAAAGACTGGAAAGGGAAAAAAAAAAGAGTCACATAAAATAAACTGCAAGAGACCTGAAAAAGTTCTTAAAAAAAAACAAAAAAACCCCAAAAAAACTAATATTGTAAAATAAATAAGAATAGACTTTAAAGGTGGGGGTACAAACTATTGCACTCAGCTGTACATAGGAAGGGAAAAAAAAAACTGGCCAAGCAGGAAACCTAAAAAAAAATTCTTAAATAAATAAAAAAAAAAAACAACAATAATAAGTTTAAAATAGATTAAAATAAAATAAACAAATGAACATTAAATATAGGTGGGGGTACAAACTTTTGCTCTTAGCTGTACGTATTAATAAAGAGAAAAACAGGAAAGACTCAGTGAAAGTGTGAAAGAGAAAAAAATCCTAACAAATAAATGAATAAAAAAAAAAAAAAAAAAGTCAAAGCTTCAGATAAAATCCAAAACAAACAGCAGGAGACACGAAAAGGTTCTTTAACAAATTTAAAATAAATAAATAAATAAATAAATGATGATAAGTTTGTAATAAATAAAAAACATTATAGATAAGGGGTACAAACTTTTGCACTCAGCTGAATGTTATTATAGAAAGAGAAAATAAGAAATAATCAGTAAAAAGTGTGGAACATAACAAACCTGGGCAGGGGGGGGATAAAATAAAACAAAATAAATAAAATAAAGTAAAATAAAGGAATAAAAAAGATAGAAAATGTATTAAAATAAACTTTTAAACGTTAAAAACTAAAAAAAAAATGAACAATAAAATTTAAATAAATAAGACATTTATATGGATATCATTTTATACATAATAATAAAAAAACAGTTATATAAAATAATATAAATAACCAAGCAAGTAAATAAAATAATATTCATTGTTTTGTTTATTAAAAGACGAATTTAAAGGTTGGGGGGCACAAACTTTTGCACAGAGCGGTAGAGGATTATAACTCACGGCTCTGACGAAGGCACTCAGGTGGCCGTCTGACTGTCTGTCTGACTGCAGAGACACACGAGGAACTCGGATCCTGTACAGACCGTCTACAGCCGCTACGTCCTGATCTCACACACACACACGCGCACACACACACACACACACACACACACACACACATTGTGTTTTCAAATAAGACATCACAAAAAGAAAAGTCAAACCCCTTGTTTTTTTTTGTTTTGTTTCTTTCCTTTCCCAGCATGTATTGTTGGGAAATGTCGTGCATGGTAGGAATGTTCTGGAAAATCGTGATGTGATATTTTTTTTTTGTCATATCGCTCCACTCCTAGTTGTGACCTTGTCTCTGACCTTGAGTAAACTCCTGTCCTTCTCCGAGAGCTCCATCTGAGACAGAGCCACGCTGTTCTCTCTCCCGGCCTTCAGCTGGATCGTGCCACGAGTGCGAAACCTGGGCGCGTCGTCTGAGACGACGACAACAAAACAAAAAAACAATAAAAACAAATTACATTAATACCACTCTGTGTGTGTGTGTGTGTGTGTATGTGTGTGTGTGTGTGTGTGTGTGTGTGTGTGAATGAATGTTATTAAATCCAGATCCGAGTTACTTTCTCCCCTAACGTAATGATTTATGCTTTACACTTTAACGTGACGATGTGGCATCCTCATGCCCTGGGAGCTTCTCTTATCCTCCTTATTATCTTTCACCCAATAATAATCCTCTGAAAGAGATCACCTAGTGCTTGTTTATTATTATTATTATTATTATTATTATTATTATTATTATTGTTTTTACTTTCTCCCACCAGATGTGATCATATTTACCCAGAATCCTCAAACTCAGATTTTGCGGTCTGATTGCGAGCTCAAGCCTGAACTCACCCACTTCGAAAGAGTGCTCCAGCGGCACAGAGAATCCGGCGAGGTCCGACTCCACGCCGTCAGACCCCTGCACACATTCAACACCAAATCACACCAAAAACACATCATCGTTTCTATAGTAACAGCTCATTCACAGCGACCAGACTGCAGATGTTCCACATAAACTGGTTAAAAAAATAATCACTGATATTGTGATGTTTGATTGAAGCAGAGAGGTGTTTATGTAACGTTTATGGAAGGAGTCTCCGGTGTCAGCGCTTTGTAACAGGCTGGTGAGGGAATGACTGTTTACAGCTGCTATAACGTAAGTGAGAACAGGAACTAACCCGTTTCGTGGACGTTCTTTAACACTGAATGTAACTATAAATGGATAAAAAGTGGTATACTGTGGTATAAAGGAGGAATAAAACACATTAGGACATGCTGTTATAGGAAAAATAATCAACTTCGGGGTGGTAACCGAGTATTTTACTTCTTACATAATGTGTAAAGTGATATTAATATTATTATTATTAATATTCAATAGTAAAGTATGATTTGGTCACGTGACCAGATTAACTCCTTCACGTAATGAGACACAAATGTCACATACATATTAAAGAGATTATCTATAATGTTATATTAATTAAATAACATAGTCATTAGAAGAATATGTTACTTCACAATTTGAAACACAGTGGAGGTTATTTTTTCCTTTAAAAATGCAGAATTACGGTATAACATAAATAAATACGTTAAACGGCTAACGTTAGCCGACTAGCACAGACTGACATCCCTGATTTCACTAATAAATATCCGGTTTGTTTTGTAAAATATATATCGATTAAATCCACAGGTTATTTTTATTAAACACTCACTCACCCTTCTGCCATTATTACAATCCCCAAATTCTGAATAAAACCCTATAATAGTCGTTAAAACAACCACCGCAAAGGATAAGAATCCCGTCGGAGCCATTTTGCCGGTGCGTGCGCAGGAAATTACGCAATGACGTATCGCATTACTTCCTGAAGATCCCGGAAGCAGAGTTCGCTATGGAAACGAAATAGCGGCTAAATCCAAAATGGCTCTCTTTTGAGTATTTAGTGCGCTGTTTATGTAGGGTTATGAAGAAAACATGAATTAACAGAATTAATAGAATAAATAAACAAAATTAATTCCCTATTGCGATTTACGGTTCATCCTAAATATTTAGTTTGTAATGATAGAAAAAAACAACAACAACAAACTATAGTCATAGTGATATTCTAATCCCAAATCTGTTAGGGTTATGTTGCTGGACATTGGATTTTATGTTATTAAATATAATATTATTATATATTTATAGTTTATATTTATCATTTATTACTATATTATTAAAGTATACTAATTTATAATTAATAAGTAAATAATATGCTGTTCTATCAAGTGTTAGTTGCAATAATTTAATTTGAGCAAATCATTCTTTCTTTCTTTCAGTCAATAAAGTCACCTATAAGTTAAAAAAAGTGGGGAAACAAACAGGTTTTTTCAAAATTGAAAAATAAAGATGCTATGTAAGGCAAGGAGAACAAAAACGCTAACACTCTTTTCCCTTTTTTTTTTTTCCTTTTTCTTTTTTTCTTCCCTTAGACAAATCTAATCTGCAGGATTCGGGATTTCTACTCCTGATACAAAATTGTCCCCGATTACCTACTAAATTTCTCTTATTATCCGATGCAAATCTTTGGCACAAGATGGCCGGTCGTGTCTCCTGTAAATGTGATCTCTACATCATTCTAATACATCAAGTTTGTTCACAATATTTTGGGGATTTTTAGAAGACCCAAATGTGCTGTTGTGTCTCAAACACTGGAACAAGCACAGAAATGAGGGAAAATAAACCTGTTCTGATAGTAATATTCACCCACAGAGGGCGCTTGGGTTTAAATTCATGCTCAACACATGGCTGTGTGTGTGTGTGGTTGAAAAAGAAATCATTGCCTTAATTTATTTTTCTGCATTTTGCTTGATTAATATATAAAATAAAATATTTTGCTGTGTTAATGACTATGATTATTTAACCTCTGAACCATTGTCCAACTACTACTGTGATCATAGACGACATATTTGTACATTTTAAAGATAGTTCTGCAGTTGGTACTCATTTCTTTCTGTAATTTATTTAACTGAGTGACAATTTGTAACACTTTGTAATGAGTTACACACACGATTATCATTTGTATATTGATTTATACTAGTAAGTAAGTAAGTAACCTTTATTTAACCAGGATAAAATCTCACTGAGATAAAATCTCTTTTACAAGAGTGACCTGTCCAAGAAGGCAGCAAAAGACACAGCAACAATTAGCACAACAACAACAACAACAATTAAGCAAACAAACAGCAGCAACAAAATAATAATCAATAAATAAAAACACCAGATGGGAAGAATTAGTGGAAAAATAGAAATCAATCAAAAGAAATAGAAAAATACATAGTAAAACAGTCAAGAGATGCACTTAAGGTGATATGTTAAAGGAAAACATTTTGTCTAACGTTACTGCTGACTGTGTAACACAGACACGGAGATGTTCTCATTACTTCAGTACTTGTAAGCTACATGTCTATATCCTGGTCTTGATGTTAAGTGATGCCCAAACTGTCCTAGAAAACTGTCCAAAATTGTAGGAAACTAAGAAACATCAACTATACAAAGAACCAAAACAGAATATCTAAATAGCTTAATCAGTTTGCATTGCTTTCCATGGAGTGACTAAATAATAAGCATCAGGTTTTGGAAATGTAATGAAACAACCAATCAAAGCTGATCTTTGGTTTGTATAGGAGCTACATCTGAGTACACAGAGTTATCACTCGAAAGTACACCAGTTTCCTTTTTTTCCTCCAATAAAAAGAGCAGAATAGCCAAGTGACATATAAATGTAAAATGATTGACAGCTGCGTAGGTGTTTCAAACTCTCTGACATTAAGCGACACCCCTGGAAGCCCCGCCCCCTTCTCCCTATCTCACGTTAGTAATGTTTCGGCTGGTGATCTGGTCTTGACTCGACTTTCCTGCTTTGAAGATGCGCAGAGACAGAGTCCTCGCCTTCTGACGATAAATGGAGAATGTTTGGGGCTCGTTAAAGTGAAATTACATCTATCACCCTGTGTTGTTAGTGACGTAGCTAACATTAGATAGGGATATGGTTAACATCAGGTCACTATATTTGTTGGAATGCTTGTGAAAAAATTTTCAGCTGAAAATGATCAAAAACATTACATTATTTGTTTTATTGGTCTGAAAGAGAAAAAAAGGCGGAAAATTGTGAATTAAAAAAAGAAGGTTAAATTGGCGTACACCTAGATGTCAAGTTGAATACTTTAAAAATAGTTTTAATTTGTTTCTAAAAGGGACTTTAGACAAATTATTTGTAAAAGGAATATATCAAAAATACATTGTGTTGTGTTCAGTACATTTTTACCTGCTCTGTCCGTTCCTGTGTGACTACGTATTATTCCTCTTCAGGGTTAGCAGGTCTGTCAGAGCAGCAAAACAAGGGTTTAGTTCAGAAGTGGATCGCCATTATGGCAAGATTTATATCCGTTCAACAAATGTTAATCTTCATGAAGTCCTCATTCACACCTCCAACAATCCCATTGTGAGTACTAATCCCCTCTTTTGAGTGATCAAAGATTTGAAAAGTAAGAGGATTTGCTCACGTCTAGATGTTGCACAATCGTGATGCGGCGTGCTCACTGCTTCTTTAGCTCCATAGAGTTATTGTTACACCTAGTGGGCAAAAACAGGAACTGCAACAGTAAAAGAGGCCCGTTGGGGCAGGAATCACGCTGCCCCATGCTTGAGGGAGGAGCAGCAGACAGGACAGTTAATGACAGAGATGCCAGGTTTGTGGTTTTACAAGATCTTATTTTGTAGCAAGTAATTGGAATTGAATCTAACAGATTTCTGCAAACAAAGGCAAAGTGCTGACAATGTAAAGAAACATATATGTAAAGAAGCATTTCTACTGGAAAAGAGATCATGGAGTGAATAATGTCTGAGAATTAGAAATGTGCGTGCACCATGGTGACCTTGTTTCCCCAAGCAAAGGCTAAGAAAAAGAAGTAAAGTCATCATATCACCATTTTCCAATGCACACATTTTTTTTTGGAGTAGTTTCAGGTCTTTTTTTGTGTTTTTTTTTTGACATTTTTGCTGAAACCTGGCACCCCACACCTGCTGTATCGAAAACAAGACTGGACTCTGGATGACTGTATGCTGTCGACTCTAAACTGCCTATTACAGGATTACTCTAAAAACTCATTAGATAGTAGCGTATGGCAATGATACATCAAGTGTGATAGCTTCTCGACTTCATTATGTTTGAGGATATGTTGTTATTAATGTCATCCTGCAACACCAAAATCTATGATCATGAGCCAGCAGGTCGCAAAAGGTCATTTGAGGATACAGACCTGCTCGTTATGTTTCTCTGGTCGCTAAGAGACGCTAGCAGATGACGAACAGTCTTGTGTTCTGAAATGTCCACACCTCCTAATGAGCCTGTCGCTACATCAATTACCATGTCCGCTAATGACGTTTACCTCTGTCCTAACCACGCAAGCTGCTCCAAGGTCAGTCCGGGGTCAAGGCCGTCATTGTTATAATAAACCTCCTTCACTTCTCCTTCTCTCTTCTTTCACACCTTCTTTCCACAGACACCTCGGATTATCTCGAGATCTCAAGTGACACTCTGTTCTATCCCTCCCTCACTCACTCTCTCTCTCGCTCTCTCTCACTCCTGCTCTCATCACACACCCTCCTCCATATATCTTAATATATAAATGGATAGAGGATCCAAACTGGGCACATCCACTTTGAGGAAAAGGGGAAGAGAGAGAAGCAAGAGAGACGTCGACACATGAAACAGGAACATGTCTGAACCCAAGAAGCCAGGTACGACCATCAACCTGCTCTACATAACCGAATATACGTGTAAACTTTGTGTAAAGTGGGAACTAGACAGAATGTAGGAATTAAACTCGAGTTTTTCTCAGTGGTGATGAGGGTACACAGAGATGTGACCCTTAAACTGTAGGAGTTGGACAAGTGGCTGGATTTAATTCAACGAAGACATAGAAAAATCGAAACACTAATGTCACCTTTCATAGAAATGATGTCCTGTGAATTACTACAGTTTTGAATTTTAGGAAGAGATTACAGAAAAGACAGCACCAATCTCAGTCCAGGTGAAGAAAAAAAATACTTATAATAAGTTCAGAATAAATACAAATATTTATATCTAAATATTCCACCTTTGCTGTGGAATGAAATGAGGAAATAGATCCATTTTAGAAAGAAAGCTTCTGTAATTTTATTCCACAAGGTAGAAAATCTGTAGATGGACCTTCAAAGGCACAAGAGTGGTCCTTAATGTCCCATTATCTACTGTAATGAGTTTTAAAAGTGTGATAAATCCATCTTTACAATGATATCGATATGTATGATATCGATATTTATAAATACATCAATATCTCAATAAATGTATAGCTACATTTTCTAAGAAAGAAAGGTACAGTACGCTATATACAGTATATTGTTCCGTAGTGTACAAAATATGTAAGTGGACAAAACAGTGAACAGTTATGTATCATAAAAAGGTTTGTTAAATTTGTTAAAATGTGTTAAATTCACTATTCAGTGCAAAAAATACAAACAAAAAGGTTCCCAGGACGTGGCCTTGAGGGACTCCTTTACTACAAAGATACAATTTAGTGTGTTTTGTTTTTCTCGAAGTGTCCATGAGGAGTGTATCATATTACCATAAAATGTTCAGGACGTCTTTTTTACCATCTCTGGAATCTAATCTAATCTAATCTAATCTAATCTAATCTAATCTAATCTAAAGTTGCAGTGAACTATAATTCAAAAAACTTTTGAATTGCATTGTTTTCTTTAATTCTTTAAGTAAGACTTTAATTCCTGATTATCAACACGTCCGCGACTTTACGCTACATGAATTATTATATGTTTGCAAGGTGGGGTTTTGGTGAGAGACTACAAGAATGACATCATTACTCTCAGCTCAGAGTGGCACAATAATTATTTAATATTTAATTTAAAAAAAAACTACCTTTGAGTAGATGGAATTTATATTTATATATACAAATCAATCTCTATAACTTTATAAATATTTTTATAAACTCTCTCTCTCTCTCTCTCTCTCCATATTTATATTTTATATAAATAAGTGGATCCTCAAAGGCACAACAATGATATATAATATATGTAATTGCATCTTAAGTGAGTTTTTAAAGTGTGCTCACTGACAAAATGGATCCCAGGCTGTAGCCTTGAGGGACTCCTTTATTACAACGATAGATTAGGTTGTTTTTAGGGTGTGTTTTTTTCTGGAAGTATCCATGATGAGTGAATCAAATTGCCATAAAATGTTCACGATGTCCTTTTACCATCTCTGGAATACAAAAAAAAAACGTAAAGCCTGTGTGTTATCCTGGTTTTATATTTATTGCACCATGTTTTCTCTGAGACTCTCTTAAAATTCACTTTTCAGAGCAAAACTCACAAATAAAACAATTCCCAGGACATAGCCTTGAGGGACTCCTTTATTACAAAGATACGGTTTAGTGTGTTTTTTTCTGGAAGAGTCCAAGATAAGTACATCACATTAGCATAAAATGTTCATGATGTCTTTTTACCGTCTCTGGAAATAATATAAAGTTACACTGCACAATAATAGTAAATCACAAGGTAATAAATCACAAGGTTTTGGGAAGAAACTACAGGAATGACATCATTATTCTCACTGCAGAAGGGCATGATAATAATTTAATACAAAAAAAAAAACTTCCTTAATAACTTTATAGCTACAGAATCAGAAAGAAAGGTTGTGTACAGGTATGTTTTTGTTCCACAAAGTACAGAATATGTAAGTGGACACAACTTAACATCCAATTCTGTAGCTTAAATGAGCTTTTAAAAATGTGCTAAATTCACTTTTTGGGTGAAAACAAAAAGGTTCCCAGGACGTAGCCTTGATGGACTCCTTTATTCCTTACAGTTTAGCGCTTGTTTGTTTCGGAAAGTGTCCATAATTATAGAGTTATATCACATTATCATAAAAATGTTCACGACGTTCTTTTAACCATCTCTGGAAATAATATAAAGTCGCACTGAACTATAATGAATAAGCGTAGTAGTGTAAATTATTTTTTAATTTATTGCACCAAATTTCTTTCATGCTTTCTCTTAGTCTTTAACTGATCCCTGATGATCAACATGTTTACTAGATTAAGATTTATATGTACATTTAAAAAAAATCGAATAAATGATATAATGCATTATATTATTCATAAGGACCAGATCAATAATCTCCTATCAATAAACACGACTATTTCTTTAAGAAGATGCCATTTTGTCGAATTAAGAAGTCATTAAGCAGACGCTTGTATTAAGCAGACGCTTGTATTAAGAAGACTCTTGTATATAAATGTATATACTTTAGAATAGCAGGGTGAAATGTTTGGCATGATTAATGGTTAATTTGGCTTATTTGCGTGTGGGATCTTTACACGACACACTTCTGTAGCTCTGATTTAGCTCATTATTAAATAAAATTAGCTTGTTAGATTATATTATATTGGACGTGTGTTATAAATACAGACAGCCACAAGTTTCATTATTGTTTAATAAGCTTTAAGTTACAAAGAGGAAAGAAATACAAGGCTATTAAAAAAACGAACAATGCAATTTCAAGCAAAAAACATTATCAGCTAGGCATAGTATAGATATTATTTTCCATATAGTCCATTATTTCCATGAGTTCCTTACAATGTTATGATTAATAATAAAGTAATTATTGTGCTATTACTGTGTATTAGATGTTTAATCCAGGTATCTTTGTGTCTCTCGAAGCAACAGCTGAATCAGCAGTGGGCCGAATGTTTACAAACCTCTGACATTAATATCTTTATCTTTATATATTTATCGCCGGTGTTCTGCAGGGCTGTAAAACACGACCAGATCTCTTTTCAGCAGTCGAGTCACGTCTGTGTGAAGCGTGAAAGCTGAGAGTGACGGCTTTAAAGCAGAAATGCCAACATGCCTTCAGAGCAGGAAGCAGAGAGAGAGAGAGAGAGAGAGAGAGAGAGAGAGAGAGAGAGACAGGAGGTCGTAAAAAATCAGAACGTTTATGAGCGTAGCGTCTTTCTGACACACGATGAGTGGGGAAAAAATAGATATAGACAGATTACAACTTTTACAACTTTTACTTTCAGACAAAAATAGCAGCAATACAGCTCTTATTTATATTATCAAATTTATTTAATAGATATTCAAGAATCAAGATTCTTCCCCTTTCAACTCTGCATTTAAATAAATATTTCTTAAATAATAAGAAATAAGAAATATTTGTACAGGAATGTGCAAGATATGCAAGTATGTTACGTGTACAACATATGCAAGATATTTAAAACATATCAGATTATTAAGATTATTTCTAGACACTTCATTTAACTTAATGCTTAGAATTATCTAACAAACGTTTCTGAAATAAGCAAAACAATCTGCTTATAAAATCACAATTTTAAGCTTGAACTTAATTTAGAAAATGCTTTGAAATATCACATTAAGTGCATATCTTATTTACATTGTCATATTTATGTCATAGTTATTATTAAAATCATATTTTAAGAATTATTTATCTTATTCCTAGAATTTTTTTTTTTTTTTTCTGATTTCAAAAGTGACATTGTCTAAAATAATGCTCGAAATAAGCAAAGAAGATTCATCTGTATTCAAAATATTTTCATTTGCTAGGAAACGATGAACATTTGCCAATATCTAGAAATAAATTTAGTCATCATATTTGTTTTGTTGTAATTCCATAATGTGAGATATAATATTAAACAATTTCCGCCTTTTTTTTAAAAATATTTTTTTGCAGTGAAGATAAAAGTTGAAAAAAGGAACGATACATGGCAACTAACACAACTACAGATGTGTAAAAAACATAAAAAAAAAAAAAATAGAATATAGTAGTAGTATTTAGTAGTAGTTAGAAAAGTTGTGGCATTTAAACTTTTTTTTTAATTATTTGATATTTTGTAATTATTATAATTATTTTAAATTATTAGTATAGTGTTATTTTACAGTGAATAATTTCTGCACATCGTAGACAGGCTATTAATTTTTTATCGAATAATAATTCTAAATGTTGAGATCTCTCATCGCTAATCTCTGTAAGTGTATGCTCTGAATGCTGGCTTTATTTGGACGTGGTAATTTTAGTAGCTGTATATTTGCAGGATGTTCCCTTAATCATCTCTTCGGAGCTTTTTTCCCCTCGTCCACACCTCATGATCTATCGCCGCACGGCCACGTTTCCCAAGATCCAATGTCATGACATCACTAATATCAGATCTCGGGCACGGCGGCGCTGCTCGGACCCACACACTTCATCCTCTCGTTCTCCTCTCGTTCTCCTCTCGCTCTCTCGTTCACGCTTTCCTCAGTCTCCGGCCTCCTGCTGTAGAAAAGCTCAGATTACACCTCTCGAGAGCTCGAGAGCCACGCTGCTGCTCAGAAAGCACGATTCTTCAATAAACAGTCTCCAGAATAGAGCCGTAGCTTTGGAGAAGACAGTGTGTGTGTGTGTGTGTGTGTGTGTGTGTGTCTGAATGGTATAAGAGCATGGTAATGGAGTCGTGTTAGAGGAAAACGGAGAGGATAGAAATTTCATCTTGTCTTCATAAGACAGTTTAAGAACCGTCCCAAATGCTAGAATGCACTTTTGTTGTCTTGTAGTTTTTATGCTAATATGGCTGGAAAAAAAAAAAAAAAAACAAATAAGCAAAATCTTTTCCAAATAAAAACATTCCAGAAACTTTATTTGCTTTAAATGACACTGTTCTGCTCCATGAACTTATTTTTAAATCAAATCAAAACCATCAGCCTGTAACTTTCTGGAGGCAGAGCCTAAAAAAGAAAGATGGCCGCCCAAGGACACAGGAAGTAGGGCTGCTGAGGACACTGAGGGCGCTGAGGGCGCTGGCCCGATGTTCAGGATTCCTTTAACGACAGCAGCTGCAACTGCTAACATAATCGACATGGAAAAGTGCAGTGGAACTTCATTTAACTCGGAATTCCGAGTCGGGAAAACGGTGAACAGTTCTCTGACAAGAATATAGCCGATGTCACTACAACATGGCGCCGCACACACAGTCAACATTAAACTGATTTCCCTTTGCATCATTTTCTACTTGATAAAACTTTTCGGACAGCTTCCGTGTTGTGAAAAGGTGTTTTAACAGCTTACATTTGTAACACAATTCATGGATTTTAACCGAAAACTTTGCTAACGTGATAAGACATCATGTTGAAAGGCAAAGACAGTTGACCTGTTTTATACGATGTTTCATAATTCATGTAGAATTTCTTTATGTTTATTAAAATCAGAGACCAGCCATATAAACGCCACCTTGCTCTGGGCATCCAGGTTTTTTCCGAGCCGAAGCACTGGAACGTTTCCCAGATCTTAGACCTTTCCCAGATCGGAGTAAAATGGACTGCAGCAAACATTTCGTTTCCTGTATGTAGATGACAGGAAGTCCTCTCAGATTCACTGTGGAGCAGTTTCATAAAAAAAATTACCTGATTCCTGCATTTTGGAGAATTTCTAGGGTTCTTCTGGAAAACAGTTTGGTTCTCAGCTGCTTCTGTTTCAGCCTCCATGAGGGTTTTTAATGAAAAAAAAAAAAATCCTTTGTAATATTTAATTTCTTGGAGAATTTTTTTTCTGACACTCAAATAACACACATGAAAAAACCCCCATAAAACATTAGGGTGCTAAGACTTTTGCACAGCACTGTAGCTCACTGCATGTGGTTCTTCTTTGGTGGTTTTAGTGTCAGAAAGCAGAGCGAGTGTAGAAGGTCATGTTTCATTTATTTCCTATGAGATGTGATTATTGTGTTACTAACGATACACAGTGATAACGATAATGATAATACATAACTATACATAATGATACTAACGTGTATGATACATTAATCAAATAAGAGCCAACATCTGATATTTTTTCGGAGTGATCAGATTATTTTGTACGTGTAACCGTGCTTTGTGACAGGCGGTGATGTTTCTTCCATTCCCCGCTCACAACTTTAGCTCCTACCTGCGATTCGTTCCTGCAAAAATGGAAGAAAAACTTATAACCATGGTTTCATCTTCTCCTGTCATATACGTCCTCTCATTACCTGTGTACAGAGATGTTACGAAGAAAAATAAAGCTTGGAAGGAAGCAGAGGTCGTTGGTGCGTCTGGTCAGTGTTATTAAGTAGCTAAGACGGTTAGCTTGTTTTGCTAATCTAATCTGAGAACGAAGCTAGCACGAGACTCGGCACGTAACACGTAAATCAAACAACCGATTTTCACACTATTTAATTTAATTTCTGTTTAACTAGTTAGCTTCAGTATACAGATACTACGGTATCTGATTCTTTTAAATCGGGAAATAAAAGAGTCAAACTACAAGCAGCACGCGCGACTTGCGAGTGTGAACGTAGCCTGGAATAATTCGCTTTCTTCATTTTCAAAACAACCTCTAAGACTAATTATCGTGTCTCTGTAAATCTCTCCACACACACACACACACACACACACACACACACACACACACACAGTCTCCGTGTCTCATGACATTACCTCACGTCTTGGCCATGCTGATGACATGCATCTGTCCCGTGATAAATTACACACAGATGGTGAAAGGTGATTTAGTGACATTCAGATTTTATCCTTGGACTTAACGATTATTTTTACTACACATTATCATTTTTATTTTTGGCTTCCGAAAGCAAACCTTTGTTTAGTTTATGGTGTTTATTTCAGTTTATTGCTTCCACTCATCAGTTTAGTTGTGTCATTTTGGCCCGTGTGTGCTGCTGTAGATTTACACTTCAATACAACTGATAAATTTAAACTGAAATCGTAAATTAAATATTACATTAATTCCTAAATAATGAATATTAACTAAAATAGTCATTTAAAATACATGTTAATGAATGAATGAAATGAATGAAAGATACTGTAAGTATACTGTATGTTGCACAGTTAAGGTGAGATTATGGTTATGTGTTATTTATTTGAGGAGTTGAGGGGATTTTAGGGGTTTGAATTCTGTTCCTTGATGCCAACTTGCTAATTTTATATATATGTAGAAACTTTATGATGTGTAATATTTATAAAGGGGATTAATACATGTATTTATGAGCTGTCATCCCAGCAGCAGCTCATACACACACACACACACACACACACACACACACAGAGGTGGTAAGTGATAGCTTGATTTTAATTGGGTTGAGAGTCCATTAGCTGGCGTACCTGTAATTATTATTTTTTTTGTTTTTCAAGGTTCTTGTTTTGAAAGAGCAGATAACACCCAGAATAAATGCACGTGGAAGTGATGTACTGATGTAATGCGTGGACTGGCTACGCTATATTATTAGCAGACTGGCGTTCCACCCAAGGTGTATTCCCACCTCATGCCCAGTATTCCCAGGATAGACTCCGGATCCACCGCCACACTGACAAAGATGAAGAGCTCACTGAACCCAAATGACTGAAGGAACATTTCACGCCGCTTTAGTTTTAGGATCATTCAAAGTAGGCGGAGTTATGGGTTTGGTCAGTATTTGTACTTCTGAAAATTCTAACACATTGCCCCGGCTCAGTCAAATTCGTACAAACGTAGCACGTGAACAGGTTGGTGTTACTGTCAATGCTGCTCACTGCGTCCGGATCTCATCTGGAGCTCCAGGCCGAACATGAGCCATAAAGATTCCCTCCATGGAAACAAATCATAAAAAACACTTTACTCCTCACTTATTCATCTGGATACGAAATTTCCATATAAATTTCCATACAAGGAGACTCCTCGATTGATCAGCTTCACATGTATGTACAATTGTTGATGAGTTACTGCGATTGTTTTATACAGATTACACTGTCAAGTAAAAATCACAATTATATCAATTGCATGCACAAATCTAGCAAAAAAATTTTTTTCGGTAGTTTCTTATGAATGAAAGAAAGTGATTTCAAAACAAATCCATAAATAAAGACAAAATAAGAACAGCCTATAAAAGAAGGAGGAGTTAGTGTGTGTCTATGATAGCTGATGCGCTACAGTGGCTGAGCTGCATTACTGGAAGAAAGGATTTAGCGCACGCCATACACAAGTCGCCATTTTGTCAGCTTTCTGTGAGCTTTTTATGGAGTTTTGTGGGAACGGCTAAATGTAAACACCCTGTGAATGCATCAAGCAGTTTGGCTGAAAACATTTATACATGACTGTGCTAAAAATTGTGAGAAACAGTGAGCTGCATGTTTGTTCGGTCTGTCTTACTTTCTCCGCCAGGGAGTGTAGAGCTGAGGGGGAGAGCGAGGGAGCGATGGAAAAATAAACGTGACAAGAAATTTGCACCACATGGACATTCCCAAGAGGTTAGAGAGAGAGAGAGAGAGAGAGAGAGAGAGAGAGAGAGAGAGAGAGAGAGAGAGAGTGAGCTTTGACAGCAAAAACTGAACCTAGTGATGGTAGAAGCCTCAGCATAACATGACTCTGGAACATAAATTCCTTCTCAAGTGCTCTTGATATCGTCTCCTGCGCCTCATTCGTTAAAAAAAACCTGTTTATGGTTGATTTTTACGGAGCTTCAGA
Organism: Pangasius sanitwongsei; assembly: GCA_037576675.1. Taxonomy (NCBI): domain Eukaryota; kingdom Metazoa; phylum Chordata; class Actinopteri; order Siluriformes; family Pangasiidae; genus Pangasius; species Pangasius sanitwongsei. Next base: position 1,448,480 of record CM075015.1, on the reverse strand, counting down.
ATAGCAGTGTGAACAGGTGATCGGGACTGTAGCGTCTCTGATGCAGAGCTGATACGGAGCAGTGCACACCTCCATGTTTGGTCCTGCTTGGAGAAACAGACCTATAAAAAGAGAAACTTGCAGATAGCGCGATAGATGAGGGTATTTATAGAGAGACGCACAAATCCGAATCGCATATTCACACTTTTCTCAAGTGATGTTTATTAAACATAGCCGAGATATCTGACTCTATCACCTCCTAAATCAGCACGACAACACGATCCGTCTCTCTAATTATCTTTCACACACCTTATTATTTTTCTTACTCTGCTTCTCGATTAACTTGCTCAGTAAATCCCAGGGATTACATTCAGGGCCCTGGTCCCAACTGGTCTCTGGAATCTTCCAGGGACTTTTTTTTTTTTTTTTTTTTTGGATAAATACAACTCTCAAGTGACGGCTTGTGGTGATCTGATGTGATGTTAAAACCTAATCCCTATTAATAGCTTGAGAAGAAAGCTATTAAGGTTGAGAGATGCATTAAATGGTGAGGTCTCATCGATGGCACAATAAGAATGATGAAATGATTACACTCACTTAAAGATAGATAGATTTATTGATTTCTTTTTTTTTTTTTTTTTAAAAAGTCTTTCAAGACTTTCAAGTCTGTAACTCTCGACTGGGTTCATGCTCTGTTTCCTACGAGACCAGATCTAGGGGCGTGTCACTCTCTGTAATCACATGACTACCACCACTCTCACTGATTGGCTGCATGAATCAACAGTCTGAGCGAGAAAGAAATCAGCCCCAGCCTCGTTTCTCGTTTCTTCACACCATTCTATGTGGGTTTTTTTTTTTTTTAGTTACGACCTGTTGATGGTGCTGTTGTACTCGACTCTTTAGGACCTTTGTTATCAGCAAATAATCTGATGAAACCTTACACTGAACCTTATTCAGTTAGTTCTTCTGCTGTCTGTAATATTTATTGATTGATAAGGTTTTTCCTGCCCCGCATCCAACCCACCCCAACTCTTCAAACTATACCTCATAAGCCCTATTCGGATTTGATTAAGTGTCCACAGGGACGTGGAGTACTTCCAACATTTGCAGCTGCTCATCTATATTTTTATCAACATCCATATCAGCCATTTCATTGTTTTTTTTTTTGTCTCCTCCACTGGGATAATTACAGACGTATTTAATTACGTATTACTCTCAAACATCAATATTTAGGAGATAGATAGATAGATAGATAGATAGACTTTATTGATCCCATGAGGGAAATTCTTGTGTTACAGCAGCATGGTCAGTAGCAAGATAGAAGGAGGGGAAAGTTAGGTGTATTCAGAGTCGGGTTACGCAGGCGCCTAAGTTGATTTTCAGAACACAAACACTCGCCTTCAGGCCTGAAAAAAGTCAAGGATGGAAAATATGGACAGAACAAGGAAATATCGTATCTTTTTCTTTGCAGTCAAGTGTAACGCAAAAGCAAAATACTCTTTGAAAATGAAAAATAAAAAAGACTTTTTCTTGATATGTGAATGAGAAGGTGGCGATCTTGCTGATCACTCTCAAAAAAACCCAGTTTTTTAAAAAAAATCCCGGGTAAAAGTTTAGTCATTCTGTGAAATTTGTATCTGACCAAAAAAATGTTCTTTAAATGTTCAGCACAGCAAAAGGGTTCCTGATCTGGTCTTTAAATATGGTTCTTTAAATTTTTTTTTTGCACTTTAAAGTGCTTCTTCTTGGACATCTTTGTGAAATTGAAACCTCTCTGTTATATATGGAACCTTTCAGAGTTCCTCTGGAGGAACAAACCAAAGAACCAAAGAACTCATTATGGTTTTAGATTACGTGTTTGCCTACTCTAGAGTGCGACTAACATTTCCTGGAACTACAGCAAAGAAATTCAAATCAGTTCTGGATTCTTTGGTTCAAACAAGCCAACAGTTCATGAGCTCCTAAAAGGGTTCCTGCAATTGTGTTGTTGTGTCTGGCTGTGTTCTTGCTACGCCTGTCAGTGGATTAGACCGAATTGTGTTTGGCAATCTGCTCCGTCTTGTGACTCAGAGCGCTTCTTGGTTGCTCGATGAGATCCTTTAATCGCTGGATGAACAATGCCAAACTCTAATGAGAACCAAACACAACACCAGTTATCAGAATCTCACCATGAAAGACAAACCTTGTCCAAAATAGAGGTGTCGACTCTTCAGTATGTCTTCCAAACCCTCAGGGTGGGTCTCGCAACCCGACCCTCGGGGGACCGAGGCCAAGTGACGTGTCCTGTATCCCGGCAGCTCCAGGAGTTAATAAGTGCAGAGACGATTTGTTTCTGGTTTGCTATGTTGTGGGTCACTGACTGCTTTCTGATCCGTGAGAGAATTTTAAGTGAAGTGATTCCACAGCTCTGGAGGTGTGAAGATATATCGGTGTAACGATACACGGAAATCTGGGAAAACTGTGACGCTAATAAAACTCCAAGGAAGCTAAAACTGACTGAGTTCCTGCTTTCAGAGTGCATTGCAGTTTCCAGCTTATGTGTTCATTACATTATTTTTCTGCTTTCATTACAGATTTTTTGGTTTTCTGTCTCATTATTAGTTAATCACACTGTGAGTATATTTCCTGGTTATGATCTTGCTCAAGGCGTGTTCTTGACTCTTGTTTCTCTTATGTTTTGTGCTTCCTAAAACCTTTGTGTAAACCTTTGTGTTACTTCCTTGTTCTGAGATATCGCACTTAATGAGACTCAGGTTGGTCATGTGATCACAATCTGCAGGCACCAGTTTCTCCCCTTTTGATGTAAAGTGGGCGGGGCTAAACTTCAGTAACCATTGCATAAGCTTTATCGTCACCAATCACAAGGCTGTTGTTCCTAATCCCGCCCATACAGGTTTTTAATCTTAACTAAGAGTTCATATTTTGAGTCTAAGCAACCTAGTGAATGAAAGCTAATCTAGGAATGAAAACGAAAGCTAAGCTAGCAAGGGGAAGAGAGAAAGCTAACCTAGGGAGCGTAGCTACTGTATAAATCTATAATTAATTGCTTTGTGATTCTTGTCACTCACGACATTGTGTTTAGTTGCATTAGCAGCTTCGCAGACAGGGCTTATTAGGCCACGCCCATTAGGAGAGTTCTCCGATCTCCATCTCGATCTCCAGAATTTTACCTTCTTTTTATGTTTGCTAATCACCCATTTGTTGCTATTTGTTTTTCAGCTCCTAAGAAACAGAAAGCAGCTCCTCCTGCTGGTGAGTTTCCTCCCGTTACTACTGCGCTAATGACTAGCAATGCTAACAGAGATACCACTAATGTTATGACAAAAATCTACTTTCTGGATTTATTCATTTATTTTTTTAAAAAAAAACTAACTCACTTGGAATACTAACTTTGAATAAATAGCGTAACGTTTTTTTTTTTTTTTTTAAACAGAACAACGGTGTTTGACGACATTTCTGGAGCAATAGTGTTCAAACTAATTTATCTTTTGTGGTTTGTTTGTGAAATGATACACACCGGACTGTCACACACTCACCCTACCTTCACACTAGCAAGCACCAACTCATGACACATGTCATAGGTTGTTGTTTGTGGGCGTGGCCAGCGTGTTTCCTCATCATTTCCTTATTTCCTGATTAAATAACCAGTGTCTTTATCCTGATTATTATTATTATTATTATATTAGTCCTGATTATTTGTCTATTTTTTAATATCATGGCATAAAAGTGTCTTTCTTGTGATAAATGGTACAGAAGGTTACAGGATAGTGTGTGAGGAAGTGTGTGTGTGTGTGTGTGTTTTGTATCTTGTTCAGGACCAACTGTCCCCACAAAGATAGGAATATCTGACAGTTTTCTAAACTTTTTCTAAACTAAAACAGGTGAAAAGGTTTTGTTTTGGTTACGGTGAGTTGTTAAGGTTAAAGTAAGGGTTAGATTTAGGTGTAGTGAAAGGTCCTGACAAGGATAAGAAGACAAATGTGTGTGTGTGTGTGTGTGTGTGAGAGAGATAATGATTTAACTGTTTCTTGTCCGTATATTAACCCTTTCTGACTGCTTGTTGCTTCTTCTCATGCAGAAGAGGATGAAGGATGGGGGGATGGTAAGGAACAGGAAACGATCCACCGATCCAACGATCACTTTGTGTTTCTATCTCTGTTTGTGTGTGTGTGTGTGTGTGTGTTTAGGTTCATGTAGCGTGTGTTTGCTGATCAGCCGCTCACGAGAATGATTTGGGAGTGTTAGCGTGCCCCACAGCTGGTTATCATGAGCATGCTCGACACGCATACGCCTTACTGTGAGCGTGCAGCACACTGTCAGTGTGAGCTTGCACATCACTGGGAAACTACAATAGTGTTACGTTGAACGTGCAAACGTGCACGTCACTGTAAGCATGCACGTGAGTCAGTCACTGACTCTGGAGGTGGATTTTCACGTCCGTTCCAGAGGTTCTGACTGACCGAATGAAGACTGGCGTGTGTTTTATGACACTTCCTCTTGAAATTTGTAAGCAAAACACTGGGTGATGTCGTGCGTTGTCACTTTTGTGAAATTGGTGGAAGTGTTGAGCTTCCATGGGTTTGATGTGGATTAAAGCAAAAGCAAAAGCAAAAAAAAAAAAAAAAAAATCTCATAAGAATAATGACCAATAATGGCGTAATGGCATTTTTAATGGCATCTTTATATCATTTTCCTGTGCTTTCTGCCAAAAGACTGAAATGCAAAAGCATTACTGGTGGTGTTTTAAAACATTGTACTGTTCATTATAAGTGAAAAAGCAAAATGGCTGGAAAATGTGTTGGTGAATTTAAAAATAGAAGTGATATATACTTGGTTTCCATGCTGTGAGTATATATCGAAGTCTGCGTGTTCCGTGCATGAACGAGAAAGCGGTTCATGCTCCACAGAGCAAGGCAAACACAAGCAGTTTCCAATCCCAATCCGAAATGTGGGATGGCATGCACTGACTGACCTTTATGCTTTATACCTTGTTCTGAAACACCCCATTAAACATATTACACTAATAGGGTGCCTTTTATGGCGTTTTCACACTTACTCAAGTTACTTAGGATCAATTCTGGGCTCATTTGGGGGCGGGGCTCTAAATCGAAGGTGTTCACCTTGAAGAATTCCTTTAAAAACATGGCTTGATTTGGTGCATGCAGGTTTGCAAAGGGGTAGGCACCAAATTGTGTTGTCTGTGTGCTTTTCTTACTCGATTACCTCCCCAACAGAGTTTTGTGACTGATGGTAATCTTAGTCCATGACCTAATCTACTGTGCAAAAGTCTTTGGACCCTATTTTTTTTTAGCACAAACTTTGTTATAGATGTTTATTTTATGATTTCTACATTATTGAGTATATTCAGTACAAAAACATGTTAGATTCCAAACATTAGTTTTCCGGCACAAAATGAAACGTTGTCAGTAAAGAAAGCAGCAGATTCCATAAGAGACACTTTTCAGATAAATACAGAATGAAGGCTGCTGGGTTTCGCTGCAGAAATAAGAAGCGAGTCGACAGTCAAAGTCTCCAGAAGAACTGCGGC
>CM075015.1:1429464-1442853 GCA_037576675.1 Pangasius sanitwongsei | reverse complement strand
TTAAAGCGAAGGATCGTCACATTAAATACTGACTCTGTTTCATTTATTACTGTTTACTGCTCTTTATAGGGATTTTTTTTAAAACGTAAAAACATTTAGTTTCAGTATTTTTGAAGGCATCTTTGCTCTACAGCATTTCTTTGCACATGTGCCTAAGACTTTTGCACAGAACTGTAATGAACCAGTGCCAGGATGTATTTATTGATAGAGACTTCAAAGCACTCCTGTAAGTCGCTCTGGATAACGGCGTCTGCCAAATGCCATAAAATGTGAAAGTAAACGTGGACAGTGCCGTGGTTTGATTTAAGGGAACCCCAGACCACCATTTTCAAGAAGGACCAGGGATTGGATTTCTCTGGACCGTTCCCGGGCTCAAAAAAACAGCTTTCACACTTCACCAATCGCACTGAACCCAGGGGACAAAAGGCCATCAATCTGGTCGTCAACTCTTTCCTTGTCATTGTAAAGATACTGTATATGTCTTCCATTGTCATTGTAAAGATACTGTATATGTCTTCCATTGTCATTGTAAAGATACTGTATATGTCTTCATGCAAAAACAAGTAAATAGGACAAAACAACTCCGTTAGGAGTTAGGAGAGATGACACCTGGGAGAAGACAATGCTCCCAGAGATGCACAAAGGGACATCATGCAACTCAGGAGAGCTTTGGAGAGCTTTGGAGAAGTTGGCGTGGCATCAAATGGGTAGCAGCCTGCTGGAGCTTTAATATGTATCTTCTTCTTCTTCTTCTTCTTTCCTCCTCTCTAGGCTTTTCCATACCTAAACATTACAATGTATATTGGCAATGCCTTGTTCAATGTTCCACGTTTATGTAGCGGTAAATTTTGTGCGTCAAACAGTAAATGGGAGGTAATTGCAGGTAGGAACTAAGGTTCTGAGCGGGGAACTGAAGAAACGTCAGACCCCCCCACGCACACACACCATAGGATTGGTCTGAGGAATCACTTGAACCAATCGTTTGGAATTTGTTGCTTTACAGCGTCATACCTAATTTGCATCGAATTGAGAAAATCTGAATGAAAATGCGACTCTGTCCCAGTTCTATGTAGGAAATGAACCATCGCCTGTCACCTTGTCGCTCGCTAGTCTGAGCTCAAGTGTGGCTTCCTCTAGTCTCCATGTTTTCTCATTTCCTTGTTTTATGCGCTTAGTTTCAAGTTACCGTTCTTGTCTGTATGGATATATCAGTAATGACAACAGTCTGTGGTTCAAAAACAGTTTAACCAACTGATATGTCTTCATTCTGAAATCTTAATAGGACAGGAGACGTGTTTGAGTTTCAGTGTGTGTAAATGCAATTCTAGAAGGTCATATGTTCAAAAGGATCTACTATCTTTGACTCACTTCATTACTGGCTAATGTATTTCCTCTCTCTCTCCCTCTCCCTCTCCGTCTCTCTCTCATTCTCCTTGATGCAGAGTTGCCAGAGGATGGTAAGACACACAAATCCTTTAGCATGTATTTGTCTAGGACATATACATGGGAAAAAATATTATCACCATTATTATTAATCTATAGGAAAGAATGAGAGTGTCTTCCACATCCTACGGCAGAACCTACGGAGAAAGAAAACGGCCACTTGCTAACGCCTTTCAGATATTGTACCATGTTTTAATTGTAATATATTTATTTATTTGAGACGGGAAAATGTATCTCTTGTAAAAACGCTGTATCTGAATTGTATTTTTTTATTTGCGAATAACACCGGCAGGAATATTTTCAGGTTTCCAATCATTTTCAAAAAACACAGGAAGTCCCGTCTTGTCAGATTTTATTTCTTTTCTTATAGAACAGAGTGTGCGTCAGTCATATCTTTAGTTAGGCATGTGATGATATTCAGGAGAAATGAAATACTACGGGGCGTGTTGTACAGGAAAGTAATCAACGACAGGATGGTGTGATGAAGAGTAGTTACTGTTGCCACCCTGAAGCTGATTATTTTCTTTTAAGTGTTTTATTCCTCTTACACCACAGCCATTTACCAACATCCGTTTATAGTTACATATAAAGTTGTTCTCACTTACATTATAGCAGCTATAAACAGTCATTCCCTCACCAGCCTCTCTTTTTTTCTCTCTCGTGAATTTACTAAGAAAGAAATCTTAAAGTTTAAAGCTTTAACTCTGAGTTTTACAGAGCTCTGACACTGGAGACTCCTTCCATACATGTTAAATAAATATCTCTTTACAGAAAACTGTACATCAATGGTTATACATTAAAACAAATTCCATTTATGTTTATATAACGTATTAGAACGAGCGCATTAATATGAACCTGTGGTCTGCAGCTGCACTACTGTCAGTGCTGCTGTTATAGAAAATTAATCAACACCTTCTGACCAATCACAATCCAGAATTCAGCAGCGCTGTGGTATTAAGTGTTATATCAGATATGCCTAGCTGAAATATGACGCTATTTGTTTCAAAACGGTTCCTACAGGAGGTTGTATAACTGACAGGAAAGCGTCGTCCCTCCAGCCGGTCTGTTCTGCCCATAAATTTAAAGCTCCTTGATTGGCTGATTTCACTCTCACGTGACTTCTCTCTTCCACACCTCCAGAGCATGTGCCTGGGGAGGAGCGACAGATGTCAGAAGTATCTGGTCTCATTGTGGAGAAGCCCCAGAGTTCGACGGCAACCAAAGGTCAGAGGTCATCGACATTATAAAGAGTTGTAGTAAGTGATTGATTTGAATGACGTTGGATTTTAAAATGGCTCGTTATTGGCTACAGGGAAAAACATAACCTTCGTAGCCAAGGTGGACTCGTCAAATCTTTTGAGGAAGCCGGTGTTAAAGTGGCTGAAAGGGAAGTGGTTGGACCTGAGCAGCAAAGCTGGCAAACACCTGCAGTTCAAAGAAACCTATGACAGAAACACCAAGGTGTGTGTGTGTGTGTGTATGGTATGTTTGAGTTGGTGTGATTGTGCATGTAGAGTTTTTTTGAGGTTATAACGCCCACAAAATACTGTCCCTTACACCCATGATTCCCTTGTATATTCAAATAAAGCAGTGTTCTCAATCACGCTTGTGAGAAAACCCTGTGTGGTGCACGTTATACCACTAAATACCTGGTTCAGGTGTGTTGGAACCTGTGAAAAACAAAAATAAGGACTTGGGGCCTTGTGGACTGGGCTGCAACACAGTGACAAAAAATGCTCTCATATATAAATCAAATTCTCCTTTATACACAAAGATTTCCCTAACAGTCACACAAAGTGTTCTCACATATATATTGTTGCCTCAAATTGACAAAATGCTCTCACATTCGCATAAAAAGCTCTCACATTCGCACAAAATGCTCTCACATTCGCACAAAATGCTCTCACATTCACATAACATTTGCATAGGATTCCCTCATATTGATATAAAACATTCTCACATACACATAAAATGCTCTCGCACTCACATAAAATGTTTTCCCATTCACATGAACTGTTTTTGCATTCACATAAACTACTCTCACATTCACTTAAAATGCTCTCAGGTACACAAAATATTTTTGCATACACATACACATTTTCTCACATACACATAAAATTCTCTCGCATTCACAGCCACATGAAACTTGTCTGTGCCATACACGTAAAAATGCACTGGCATTCAGATAAAATTCTCACACTGAAAAAAATGCTTTCACATTCTCTGTTTGTCGCAGATATACACTTATGAGATGACCATTGTGAAGGTGGTTGAGGGGGATGCAGGAGGTTATCGCTGTGAGGTCACGTCCAAGGACAAGTGTGACAGCTGCACGTTTGAGCTCACTGTTGAAGGTATAAAAGAACAGCTAGTTCATTAAACAAACTCAGCGCATCTCACTGTGATCCGGGTTGTACCTGGTGTGTACGTGTGCAGATTCAGCTTGTTTTATTTCATCATCATGCTTGCTTTCTTTTGTCCTTCAGCTGCACAAGAGCTTCAGCAAACCAACATTCTGGAGGCCTTCAAACGATCGTGAGTCAGTGTGTGTTTGTCTCGGCGTTTCTCTGTCATTGATAAAAGCACTTATAATAATTAAAGCTTCCTTTTGTCTGTACACTATGATAATGTTAATTTCCACTAACACGGTTATGGTGTTTTCAGCGTTATATTTACACCAAGCTAATTGTAGTGTACCTTTCAATAATCATTCCCTAACATCTTCTGTAGAAATAAATAGGAAAATTACCATAAATGCTGGAGTAGCACACCAAGCATAAAAACACTCTAAATAGGTGAGCTACTGTAAATGCTAGAATAACATGCTTAACAGGCAAACTACCATAAACACTGGATTAATATGCCTACCATAAACACACTAAATAAACCGGCAAGCTACCGTAAATGCTGGAGTAGCACACCTACAGCTAAAACACTAAGTAAACAGATAAGCTGGAGTAAATATAGATCCTGGAGTACCGAACCTACCTGAATAACATGAATAAATGGGCAATCTACCATAAATGCTGGAGTAGTATGTCTACCATAAACACACTAAATAAACAGTAAATACTTGAGCAGCATGCTACAGCTTACACACTAAAAAATACAGCAAACTACCATAAATGCTGGAATAGCATGACTACCGTAAAGATACTCTAAGTAAACAGAACAGCTAGCACAAAAGCTGGAGAAGCATATCAACTGTAAATGCTGGAGTATCATGACTACCATTAACACAATAAATAAACAGACAAACTACTGTAGATGCTGGAGTAGCACGTCTACAGTAAACACACTAAATAAATAAGCAAACTACCGTAAATGCTGGAGTTTCACATCTACAGTAAACACTCTAAATAAATAAGCAAAGTACCGTAAATGCTGGAGTTTCACATCTATAGTAAACACTCTAAATAAATAATCAAACTACCATAAATGCTGGAGTAGAACGTCTATAGTAAGCACTCGAAATAAATAAGCAAACTACCGTAAATGCTGAAGTAGAACGTCTATAGTAAGCACTCTAAATAAATAAGCAAACTACCGTAAATGCTGGAGTAGCACAGCCATGATAACACTAATAAATGGGCAAATTGCAGTCAGGTTAATGCAGAAATTATACAGTATACGTCATTCTGCTGTATGATTTCTGACACATGTATATTTATGTTCTTCTACAGGGGAGATGCAGGAGAGGATGCTGGAGATCTGGATTTCAGTGGTCTCCTTAAGAAAAGGTCAGGAATTCCTCACTAAGCCCTCAGTTTGTTCCTTAAACCCTCATACACAATGTCAGAGGTTACGCAGCAATAAGGCAATGGGTCGTCTGGTACCAGAATATTAAAATCCAGCACAGCAACGCAACGTCAGGGATGTATGACACATGCAACATGGCTGTATTCCCAAAAATCCAAAATTTTAAACGAGGTAATCATGTATGCACCAAAGATAACGAATATTGATGTACAGTATATTCTGGATTAAGGAAAGCAGTGAATAGCTAGCAATTTTCAGACACGTCTAGCTGGCTAGTTGTTTAAATGATCACCTGGTACTGTTGCTAATAAACACATCACCAATAAACTAGCTAGCTAGCACTGGCAACAATCAGTTCATCCCACACACACACACACACACACACACACACACACACACTGCTAGCTTTTCTGAGTTGTTCACGATCACACCGGATGTTTTGAAACGCTACTACTTACACTTAAACATCGACGTATTCGTACGTACACTTTTTTGCTCGTTAGAGAGAGGAAGCAGAAAGAGGAGCCCCAGGAGGAAGTGGATGTGTGGGAGATCCTAAAGAAAGCAAAACCCTGCGACTACGAGAAGATTGCATTCGAGTACGGGATCACCGACCTGCGGGGAATGCTGAAGAGACTGAAGAAGATGAAGAAGGTGGAGCCTAAAAAGAGTGACGGTGAGCGGTGTACACACACACACGCACACACACACATGGCATCGTCTCAGAAGCTTAACGTGTGAAATGTTAAGTAAATGTTACTTCCTGTCACTATTAAATACCAATACACCCTGATTTACTAAGATCCCAAATAATGAGTACCAATATGGTCAAGATTCTGTATCCTAGAGCTAAGCAAATAAAAATAATTACCGGATAAATTAATGGATAAAAGCTCAGTATATAACCAGGCGTTAAATTAGGCAGTTTAGGAGGTGGAGCTACTAATTGACTACTTCCCTAATTGACACTACTGATCAATTTATGACTTCTCAACATGGATATGAACTTTTTTGTGCTTTTTAACGTCTCTAGTGAGAAAAATGAGTAACATTTATGTTTACATTTTGTAAAAAAAAAAAAAAAAAAAAAAAAAAGGGTGGATGTCGTAGGATGTCGTAGATCACAATGAAGAATAACTTTATCGCAGCGTAGCAGTGACAAAGTACGTGAAGCTCTTCAGGTTCATCGGAGTCAAAGCGAACCTCGAACAATATCAGCTCAGACATTTTATACTGTTTTTCAAGCGAGTATTTCCCGCCCGTAATGTAAACGAAGTCTCACTCTAAATGTAAACTAAAGATAACAATTGACGTGATTAGTTTCTGTCCTCACATTACTGATGTTGTAACAGGTGTGACCACCCTAATGGTGGGGTGATATGATTGTCTGGACAGATGTCTTTCTGAATGATAATTACAGTCCTGTACCCATTTATTCAGGGCTGGTTCTTGCCCAACTGCTGCTCCCATGCTATAATTGATTGAATCCACATATAACTGAGCCCGAGATGAACTGTCGCTATGATAAGTAAGCCTTTCTGGGCGATGAGCTTGTTCTAACACCTACTTTGGAGTGGACTCTGCTTAGAGGTAGTCTGTAATTTCTTACAATTTCTTGTATAATGTGAAAAAAGTGCAGTGATGATGACCTCTTCCTTATTTATGAATAAGATTAGGACACAATTTTAGTCTTACAGGTACTTAAACAGTGTCAAAAACAAAAATGAAAACAAGACGGAAGGGTGAAGGATGTCAATCAGTAATCAGAAGTATCCAGAAGTATCAGAAACACAAGCTATAAAGCCTTGGAAATGCAAACGGGAAGAAAGCAAGACTTGGGGCGGAGCTAATGAACACCAGGGCTATATAACCCTTAGGTTAATGAGGACATAACGAGGATCAGCTGAGAGTTCAGACGATGCAGAAGTGACCCAGTATTGTCGTGATGAGGACCTCTGGTGGTGTGGGGTGGAATTGGTGAGACTGTGACAATGGGATTATTGTTACCTAAAAAAAAGAAATTAAGCACCGTGTCATTATAAGAAAATAATGAGTGATGGGTGGGGTGTGTTGAAGAGGAGTTACTCTTACCATCCCGAAGTGTTTTATTTCTCTTATACCACAGCCAGCGATAATCTTCCACAGCAATTTTATTACTTATTACAGAACATCATCCTTTTTATCCATTTATCGTTACATTTAATGCTGTGAAATATCCACAAAAGAAGTCCTGTTCTCACTTATGTTATAGCAGCTATAAACAGTCGTTCCCTCACCAGCCTCTCTTTTTATCTCTACTGAAGTTAATAAGACAAAAAAAACACAGCTTGTTACCGAGAAACCGAAGAGAAGCGTAAACTCCTCTGTCCTGAAGATGTCGGAAAACTTAAAGTTACAGCTTCACCTCTGACTGTTACAAAGCGCTGACACTGGAGACTCCTTCCATACATGTTCCATACAAAAAACATATCCTCACAGATTAATCCGTTTATGTGGAGCGAACGCCGTACGAGTCCCTGTGAATGTTGTGAAGGCCGTTACTACAGAAACGATAACATATTAGAAAGAGCGTATTAATTATAAATAAATTTAATAAGAAAGAAAACAAAGTTTTCACAGCTTTACCCCTGACTGTTACAAAGCGCTGACACTGGAGACTCCTTCCATAAACGTTACATTACAAATGTCTCCTTACAGAAAACTTTACATCAACAGTTACACGTATTTTAATCCATTTATGTTTATTTAATGTAATGAAAACGAGCGTGTTAATATAAAGCTGTGATTTGCAGCTGCACTACTGTCAGAGCTGCTGTTATAGAAAATTAATCAACACCTTCTGACCAATGAGAGTCCAGAATTTGATGGCACTGTTGTGTAATGTAACTTAATTCTGTCCTCATTTATCACCAGAGTAGACAGACATGAAGAACGTGTTAAGATATTTTAGGAGCGTGTGGACCGGCTTGTAAATGGTCTAACAAGAACAGCACACCTCACAGTTTGTAGAACAGTAACGACCCGACTTCTGTGAGTGCCGTTTGCAGTGTGTGGCTCCGGGAGCAAAGATACGATATTCCCTCTGTGGAAATTCCAATATTAGTCCAACAGTCCAAGGAATTCTGAAGTGACTTTATTACAATTTATATATCTGCATCTATTTTTAAGGTCTGGCGAAGCCGGAATATAAACTTACACCTGCATGTGCTTTAGTGATTTCATCTCAGTCTGTCTGGAATCCGTTTAAGTTTTTGTTGTGTTTGTTTCTTTGAGACTTTTATGTGTTTGTGTTAGTCTTTGTTATGTCTGTTTGTGTTTGGTGTCTATGTTTTTGTTTGTTGTGTCTGTGTCTTGTTGAGACATTTTGTGTTTTCTGTGTCTGTATTTGTGTTTATTGTGTCTGTTTTTGTTGTGTCTCTGTTTGTTGTATGTATTTTTGAGACTTTTTTTGTTTGTTGTGTCTCTGTATGTTGTGTAATTGTTGTGACTATTTTTTGAGACCCCTTGTGTTTGTTGTGTCTATCTTTGAACCCTTTTTTTGTGTCTGTTTGTTGTGTGTATTTTTGAGACATTTTATGTTTGTTGTGTCTGTTTTTGTGTTTGTTGTGTCTATTTTTGAGACCTTTTGTGTTTGTTGTGTCTGTGTTTTAAATTTGTTTGGTGTTTGTTGTGTCTGTGTATTGTGTATACGTTTGTTGTGTATGTGATTATTGTGCTCGTGTTTGTTGTGTCTGTGTTAGCGTTTTAATCTCAGTCTTTCTGGAATTTAATCTAGTTTTTGTTGTGTTTGAAGTGTCTGTGTTTGTAGTGTCTGTGTTTGAAACTTGTTTTGTCTCCACTGTGTTTTTGTTTGTTGCATCAGTGATTTTGTTTGTTGCATCAGTGTTTTTGTTTGCTGTGTCTGTGTCTGAGTTTGAGACTTTTCTGTGTTTGTTATGTCTGAGTATCTGTTTGTTGTGTTTGCTGTGTTTGAGACTTCTCTATGTTTGTTGTGTCTCAGCCTTCCTGAAAAAGTTGGACCCTGCATACTCGGCGGAAAAAGGGAAGAGGATCCAGCTGTCTGTGGAGTTGACGGATCCTAACCAGCAGGTCAAGTGGCTGAAAAACGGGCAGGAGATCAAACCTTCAGCAAAGTAAGTGTGTGTTTGTGTGTGTGATAAATACCGAATGATGTTTTCTTTCAGACAGGTATTTGAGAGTCTTTTTTTCTGCAGGTACGTGTTTGAGAGTATTGGAGGGATCCGAAAACTCACCATCAACAAGTGCACGCTGTCGGATGACTCTGCGTATGAGTGTGTGGTCGGGGAGGAAAAGAGCTTCACTGAGGTCTTTGTACAAGGTGAGTCGTCAAATCATCAATGCAGATTCTGTAAAGATTTTGTCTTTGCCTATTTCATTGATGTGTGTGTGTGTGTGTGTGTGTGTGTGTTTGTAGAGCCTCCGGTAACCATCACCAAGCTGCTGGATGACATCCACGTTGTGGTGGGGGACAAAGTGGAGTTCGGGGTGGAAGTGTCCGATGAAGGAGCCAGCGTTAAATGGTGAGATTTTTTAATTTTTTACATTTTATTTGCACTATTGTAAAACAGCACTTCAGCGCCCCCTGCTGACGGAGTCATGCGTTTTGCCCTGGGACACGCTACAAGATTTCTATGATCGTAACCTATTTTGAAAATGTGAAAGACCTTGGAATAAAACAACACTCTCTCCGACTCTCGGAATCTGGGATCTCGGAGATTTTCACCTCAATCATGGATTAACGAAGCATGACATCAAGTTTGTCCCCCACACACTACAGACCGTTTTATGGGATATGATAATGAAAATATTGTATTTTAGTTGGTCTTATGCTTCCTCTAATTGTGTTTTGTTTTATTTTTACTTCTGTATATGTCTCTCCAAACTCATCCAAAGTTGTTTTTTCTTAATTTTTGCTTCTCTGTACATCTCTCTGAACTCACGCAACATTGTTTTCCTTCAGTTTTACTTCTCTGTACATCTCTCCTAACTCGTCCCATGTTGCGTTCCTTAATTTTTACTTCGTATGTCTCTCCGAACTCATAAGACTCTATTTTTTCCTCAAGTTTTACTTCTGCGTATATCTCTGCGAACTCAGACAGACACTGTTTTTGTTGTCTGTCAGAACTCGCCTATTGTTATCCTTCATTTTTACTTCTTGGTACATCTGTCTGTTTTTTTTTTTTTTTAAGGATGAAGGATGGAGTGGAGTTGAGTCGGGATGGAAAGTATCGAATTAAGAAGGAAGGGAAGAAACACTGGCTGATCATCAATGAGGCTTCCAAGGAGGACATCGGAACGTACTACGTCTACACCAACGGGGGGGAGTCGAAGGGGGAGCTGGAGGTGGAAGGTACTTCTAATATCATTCTATATCATTCAGGTACTTCTAATTGTTTAGTCAGTGACAGACATGTTACTATGCACATTTAATTTGCATTATAAGTTTTTTCATAAAAGAAATTCACTTAACTTTTTTGTGATTTAATGTTTTGATTCTTCATTCTTTATCTGTGTCCGTATTCTTTCATCCTCACAGGGTTACACTGTTATTGTTATTGTTATTGTTATTGCTAGCGCAGTTACAATGGGGTTTAATGGGAAACGAACATTTCAAAGCTCTCAGGCATAAGGGATAATCATCAGGTTTTGCTGTTAGCCCCTAAAAACAACACTGAATCGTCATACTAATGAGAACTCCAGCATAGAATAGCGGAGATGTCAGAGCAAACACTAGACTCAGAATGCAATACAGAGTCCCAGAATGCAATGCAGCTATATGAAGCTGGGAGGCTCGACTTGGCTAGTTAGCGATGTAGGAGATGCTGAGTGCGATGGCGGTATTAGCATGAAAGTTGGAGATTTGGAAGCTGATCTGTTTGAGTCTCAAAGCTGGACAGACTAAAGGGCTGTCTCGCTGCATTGCTCTCTTTAGATAGAGATGAAGCATGGGCTAAATCCCACTGCACCTCTATCAGCAGGTAGTTGAATGGCATTGTGGGTAATGTAGGAAACCGTTAACCAATGGTGAAATGAAAGAAAGCTCAGAATCTCATTATAAAATCAACCTTGGATGCCGTTTGAGATCACGTGTTAATTATAAATATTACTATGCAAATTGTTTAAGGAGGATTTTACTTTCATGATAAGTATTTGTAGTAACATAGAATTTCCTGTGTGTGTGTGTGTGTGTGTGTGTGTCTCAGATAAGGAGCTGGAGGTGCTGCAGAGTATCGCTGATCTGACGGTGAAGGCCGCTGAGCAGGCCGTGTTTAAATGTGAGGTTTCTGATGAGAAAGTCACGGGAAAATGGTTTAAGGATGGAGTGGAGGTCATTCCGAGTAAACGCGTCAAAATGACACACATCGGCAGGTAAACTCTACACACACACACACACACACACACAGAACAGTGTTCCCTTAATTCATATATGCAAGCGACATACTGTTACAGGTACAGAATACCCATAATGCACTGTGTCATAGAGTATAGATTGTACAGTGTGGATTGATAATGAGACTGGTGTTTAAGTGTCCTATATAGTGAATAATGTTGTGGATTGAGACAAGTCCATTGTGCAGCCTGTATACTGTGTGATGGTGAGAAGTGTTTATTTGGCTTATGTGGTTAATAATGGTGTGGATTGGGACACGCCCACACTGGACTCATGATGGTGAGAAGTTCTTAGTGGTCTGTATAGTGAATAAGGTGTGGATTGGGACACGTCCTCACTGTCATGATGATAGCCTATTGAGTGCATAGTGTACATGGATTGGGACACATTCAACTAATAACAGTGAGACACTGGACAATGATGGTGTTTAGGCAGGCTTAATAGTGAACAGGGTGTAGATTGGGACAAACCCACAGTGGACTGACGACATTAGGATGTTTTTGATGGTGTTTATGTGGCCTATATAATGAATAAAGGGTGTGGATTATTATATAGTAAATATTTTGAACACAGCCAACACATGCACTTAATATGTAGTAAGTTATAGCAATGCGATCAAACAGATTTACTGACGCCATTGTTACCATGGAAACTGACACTAGTGTTCTGAGGTCACTGTTAGGTCGTGTAGGACGCTGTTGCTATGGTAACATGGGGTCTTGCGGTGGGGGTCACTCAGGATCCACAAGTTGATGATTGATGACGTGAAGCCGGCGGATGCAGGAGATTACACCTTCGTCCCTGATGGCTGCGCGATCTCACTTTCAGCCAAACTCAACTTCTTAGGTAACACACACACACACACACACACACACACACACACACACAAAACAGTGTTCAACAATGTTGAGTTAGTTTATTTAAATTATCTGATTTATTTCCCACAGAAATCAAGATTGAATATGTTCCTCGTCAGGGTGAGTATCTCTTTTGTTTGTCCTTTTTTATTTTATTATTATATTTAATTAAAGGTGCAATCTTAATAATAGAATTTCAAAGATACCATCAAAAAACTTCTCTTTACTTTTTTTTTTTCTGGCCCTGAAATTAGCTCCACCCCCAGATTGATAAAACATGCAAAGAACAAGCTAATTTATTAACAGAGCCTAAAGAGGATTGTGCATGTTTCCTGGTTTTCTGCAGAATTTCCAGCACAAAATGCAAAATACAGGGCGGAGTCAGTGCAAATGGATTCATTTATCACCTGCAGTGTGTAATCCATAACCTTAAAGTTACTTTCTTCTTCACTTCACATCCAGATCCTCCGAAAATCCACCTGGACACCACGGGCAGCATGGTGACCAAGAACACCATCATCGTGGTGGCAGGGAATAAACTGCGTCTGGATGTGGAGATCACAGGAGAACCAGCGCCCACCGTCTGCTGGAAGAAAGGAGACATCGTGAGAACCACCAAACATTCATTATTTATTATTCATTTTTAATCATTGCTGTACAGGAACTCAACAGTTTGAAGTGTAAACTAAGAAAATTCTTTCTTTCCTTTCTTTCTTTCTTTCTTTCTTTCTTTCTTTCTTTGACAAAATTTCTTTAGTTCATATGCTTCTACCTACCTGACCAACCGACCTATCTATCTATCTATCTATCTATCTATCTATCTATCTATCTATCTATCTATAACATAATTTCCTTAGTTCATATGCTATCTATCTATCTATCTATCTATCTATCTATCTATCTATCTATCTATCTATC
>CM075015.1:1384721-1405313 GCA_037576675.1 Pangasius sanitwongsei | reverse complement strand
TACGTACGTCACTCTTACTCGTCATCACGTCACGCTTCCTCATCATCACGTCACATTCCGTCATCATAACGTCACACGTCTCGTCACTACGTACGTCACTCTTACTCGTCATCACGTCACGCTTCCTCATCATCACGTCACATTCCGTCATCATAACGTCACACTTCTCGTCACTATGTACATCACTCTTACTCGTCATCACGTCACGCTTCCTTGTCATCAGCGAGGCTCAAGTTAGAGTCATGTTTAAAGGTTCTTTGTCTTACCTTCCTTTAAAATGTTCCTTTAAAGGTTCTTTGTCTTCTGAGGTTACACTTAAATGTTCTATGTAGGGAACCCCTGTGTAGAACCCTATAACAGAGGGATTCCATATCACGGAGTTTTCTCTTTAGGAAGCAAAGAACCCTTGGAGAACCCGTTTAGATAGAAATAAACACTAAGAAAGCTTTCATCTAGCACACTCAAGAACTGTTCTTTTGTTTTGGGCAACCCTTGAAGATTCTATGTATGTTCCAAAATTAGAAGAAGAACCCCAATATGAATCCAAAGAACTCGTGAGGAACCCTTTTCCCCAAGAGTTCTTGTTGATAGAATGAGAAGGTTGTGATATTAGAAGAAGAACCCCTATAGCACCCCTAAAGAAACCTCAAGGAACCCTTTTTTCTAAGATTGTACTGTTGGATAAATGAAAAATAGTTTTTTTTTTTTACATAACCCTTGTGAGGAAACCCATAAATGTTGTGTGAAGAACTGTACAACAGACTGTTCCCCTGTAGAACATATAAGAACCCTTGACAAACCCTCTGTTGTTGTAAGAGTGCATACACACACTGTAGAAACAAGACAAACAATATCTCTTTTACTGGGAAACGCTCTCGCTGTTTTGTTTTTTTGGCTGTTTCTGCTCGTGATGGAAATTTAATGAGGCTAATAGAGCGTAAATGAAATAAAATGCCTCAGTATTATTTTGTTTTCTTTACAGATCTGTGTGCGAGCATGAGTGAGGCTCGAGGAACCGAGGACGAGGAGAACGTGCGTGAACTCAGGTGTGTGTGTGTGTGTATGTGTGCGTTTGGAACAATCAGTGTTTGACGAGTCGCCTCGGGCACGTGTACAGATCACCGTGATGACGCAAAGAGCTGCGGCGAACAGCTGATCTCATTCTCTGTCATTAACACTCAGCAAACACACACACACACACACACACACACAATTCTCCATTCGTGTATCTCCAGCCCACACCCTCCGGCCACACACAGCTTCCTAACACACTCAATAAATCGGCTGTGTGGTTTTATTAGCACACACACACACACTTGCTTAATGTTCAATTTCAAATCTGTCAAACACACTCTAACTCTGTGGTTAAACACACAGCCGTCTCCGTCAGCGTGGACATTAAAAAAAGAAAATAAATAACATAACCATTTGCGATAATATTGGAGATAAATGATAAATTATGCAGTTTGCTGCCAAATAAATAAATAAATACAAGTGTGATGAAATTAACTTTGAGTCGGGACCTCATTCGCATGCTGGAAATGAGTCTTGGCAAAGTTTAGAGAGCGTTCATGGAAAAAAAAAACAAAACAATTTCAGTCACTAACTAGGAAGTAGGAAGAAAAAGAGACTCTGAATGCTCGGAATCCACAAGAATGTAGCCATTTATTTTTAATTACGATAACGGGATTAGTGTCATAATCCGTGGCATAATCCGTGAATTTACGCAGTCGTACACGTTTACTGTTTATTTATAGGACCTCTGTTAAGTAAAGATTTCAGAAAATGGCTGTTTTTGTTTTCAGATGTGTTCGAGGCAAACACAGAAGAGCTCATTTCATTAACCAGGGTTGCCAGGTTTCGGCAAAATGTCCATGGCAACTACTCAAAACCTCAAAATCCACACAAGAGACTTGAAACTATTCCAGAAAATCTGGACATCGGATACGGGCGATATTTTTCTTCTTTTTTTCTCAGCCTTTGCGTGGGAATCAAGGTCACCGTGGTGCAAACACATTTCTGATGTACAGACTTTATCCACTCCATAATCCCTCTTTCCCTCTAACAATCTGTGCAGTACATCTTACAGTAGAAATGTTTCTGTACATCACAGACACGCTGTCTGCACTTACACTTTCCCTTTGTTTGACATTTATTACATTTAATTCTGATTTGCTATAAAACAAGATCTTAGCCGTCATGGTGTATTTTTTTAATCTATCCCAATTTGGTGTAAAAAAAAAAAAAATGCAACCCTGGCAACCCTGTGATTAACGTTCTTGTCTGCTGCTCCTCCCCCGAGCACAGGGCAGCATGATTCCTGCCCCAATTAACCCATTTTTGACCACTAGGTGCAATAATAACTCTATGGAGCTCTATGGTGGTGATCACGCTGCACCACGACTGCGCAACACCTAGAAACATCTTTTATCTGTCAGATTTGTCAGGCAATTGCTATTTCAGCAGAAATGTATGGAGTTGTGAATGAGGACTTTATGAAGAGTAACATTCGTTGAACGGTTGATATATAAATGGCGGAGATCTGTGAAAGCCGCTACTGGAGATACCTGAAAGTATGTTAATGATTCGGGTAAAAAAAAAATATCACAAAATAATCAATGTGCAAAAACACACACACACACACACGTGATGTTCATGTGATGTTGTGTAAGGGTTCTGGATTAGCATTATTGTTTGAATGGGTCCAAGTTAAATAATCTAGCAGTAGAAAATCTAAGTAAGATTGAACGTAGGCGTTTTTTTAAAAAATTATTTTATTGTGGAAAAAAAACCTAGATGTAACTGGAAAAGGCCAGTCTGGATCAATCCAATGAGGATGTAAGACAAATAATCAGCTTATATTAACTTCATCTGCATCATATGAAGGAATTTTTCCTCATATGACACGTTAAAGAAAGCCCAGAGTGTAACTTAGAAAAGGGATGACATGAGCGAAGTGCTCAGAAATCTGCACTCTCCGTGTTACATGAGCACAGAAGGAGGAGGAGTGAGTATGGTGGAGAACAACGCATTCGGCAGCACAGACCCTGCAGCCGGACTGATTTCCTCGGAGACTCACACACTCGGCTCCTTTCTCACTCTGTACAGTCTCATCGATTCGTTAACAAGCTAGCAAAGTAAAGTAACAACCTTCCGTCAGCTGTCGAGTGCAGATGGAGGAGCTGGAGTAATCAAATGCAATTTGAGCGTAGCAAATCAAAAGGCTTTGTTTTAAAACATTTTTGCTCCTGCTTACACTTCACCTGCCATTTTTTTTTGCTGCTTTGAAAAGAATCAAAATGAGTTTAAATTTCGTTGGTTAACGTAATGGTTCCTACATTACCCACAATGCCAGTCGACTACCTGCTGATAGCGGTGCAGTGAAATTTTTTTCTTTTTTTTTTTTATCTAAAGGGAGAGATCTTAATCCTTCAGTCTGTCCAGCTCTCTCACCTCCTCATCTGTACACTCTGCTCAAACAGATCAGCTTCCAAAGCTTCAACGTTCGTGCTAATACCGCCGTCAACGCCAACACGCTCGTCATCTCGTACATCGCTAACTAGCCGTAACTCAGCATCGTATAGCTGCATTGCATTCTGGGACAAGTCCGTTTAACACAAAAGTGAACTGTTCCCTGTCCCCACTGACCACCGCGAACAAACACCTAAACAAACTAAACCTTTTTACCTCAACAATTTCCAGTATTTCTTCAGTTCGTTATTAGCTACCATCATCTACCGAATTCGCTAATGCATTCGTAATGCTAGCACACTTCACAGGATAGCCTAATCTTATGTTAGCTATGATTTTGTTGTAGCAAGTTAGATGACAAACAAATGTTGCTTAGCGTTTATGCCTGACAGAGATCCGACTCAGGCCATACACAGATAAGGGACGCCATTGTGTCACTATTCTATGGATATGCATTAGTATTTTACCCCGCACTAGTTTGCCACCCCAGTGGAATCATTGGTTCTAACCTCGCCACCCCATTGTAAAAGTTCTGGCCCTGCCCCTGGCTGGAAATCACTAAAGAATTTAAAACAAACACTTATCTAGTCAAAATGTTCTTCAGAGAACTGAAATGTTCTTCCTTCACCTACAACCCGGCTCAGGAGCTTAATTCTGACATCACGCTTCCACCGTTCATTAATCTTTAGCCAAAGCTCAAACGTCTGAGAACAAAGAGCCCTCAGAGAAACTGCTGGAATGACACTTTTCTCTCTTCCCCCACTTTCGTCCCTGGAAGCGAGAGCTGCCCTAGATTTCCCCATCAGTGCCTGAGGACGACTCAGGGCCAATCAGAGGACAGGAAGGAGGACACATCGCTGCACGACCGGGCATCTTGTTCAAAATGTCACCCTGCTCCCTATTCCCTACGTTTACGAACAACAAAGTAGCACAAGATGCAGGGTCTGTTCATCATTGTTACAGTTCACTGTGTCCCAAATCACACCATCATCATCACCATCATCATCATCATTTTACTATATAGGCAACAAAAACTCCATCCAATCAATGTCTGACTATCATTATTCCACTGGGGGTGTGTCCCAATCCACGTTCTGTCCACTATATAGGCAACATAAACACATCACCTTTCAGCATCTCCTCATCAGTCCACTGGATGTGTCCCAAATCACAGCATGGTCTGTCCACTGTGGACGTGTCCCAAATTACATTCTATTCACTACACAGACAATATAACATACATTGCAGTCCAACATCCCATTATCTGTGGAAGAGTCCCAAATGACACAAGTACCAGTCCACTCTGGACATGTTCCAAATCACAGCATGATCAATCCGCTGTGGACGTGTCCCAAACCACATAGTATTCACTCAATAGGCAACCTTACCAATACTGCAATCCAACTTTCCACCATCTCTATGGATGTGTCCCAAATCACACCATCACCAACATCAGTCCACTGTGGATGTGTCCCAAATCACATCAACATCAGTCCACTGTGGATGTGTCCCAAATCACATCAACATCAGTCTACTGTGGATGTGTCCCAAATCACATCAACATCACTCCCTTGTGGATGTGTCCCAAATCACATCAACACCAGTCCACTGTGGATGTGTCCCAAATCACATCAACACCAGTCCACTGTGGATGTGTCCCAAATCACACCATCACCAACATCACTCCCTTGTGGATGTGTCCCAAATCACACCATCACTAACATCACTCCACTGTGGATGTGTCCCAAATCACATCAACATCACTCCCTTGTGGATGTGTCCCAAATCACATCAACACCAGTCCACTGTGGATGTGTCCCAAATCACATCAACATCACTCCCTTGTGGATGTGTCCTAAACCACAACTCTCACAGTCTCACCAGCATCAATCCACTGTGGCAGTGTCCCAAACCACATCCTATTCACTGTGTAGGCAAATTAACCACTATCGCAAATCATCAGTCCTTTGTAGCTGTGTCCGAGCCAACACCTTATTTACTATGTAGGCCACATAAAGGCCATTACAGTCCAGCATCTGACCATCATTCCACGGTGGACATGTCCCAAACCACATTCTGTTCACTATCTAGGCCACATGAACACCATTACACATGCTACACCATTACCTTACTCATTATATAAGTCACACCACAGTGCATTGTGGGTATTATAGGAGACATCATTTGGACACTATATATATATATATATATATATATATATATATATATATATATATATATAAAAAACAGTGCATTATGGGATTGGTTTCAGATTACAAGATGGCTCCTGGACTCCTAAAATAGAGCACTCTATAGTGAACAGGATGTGATTTGGAACACGCCCCGTAAGGAATAATCATCCGCAATACTGCAGAAACTGTTGGGTTTAAAATGGACGGTTGGCTCCTCCACTCCTCACATTCTCTGGCTTCTTCTTGACACGCAGAAAAACACACTCGGGCACGCAGACTGAAGCAGAAACACTTTACACTTGCGCGCACAAACACACACACACACACACACACACACATATACTCTCTCTCTCTCTCTCTTTCTCTGTTTGACAGGTGAATGCAGCAAAGACAAGAAAAGCAAAAAAACACACATTCTGAAATACTTTACACATGGACACCCACAGTCCAGGATTCAAACGCACACACACACACACACACACACACACCATAGCGCTGCTGAATTCTGGATTGTGATTGGTCAGAAGGTGTTCACAGTAGTGCAGCTGCAAATCACAAGTTTATATTAATCCACTCGTTCTGATACGTTATCTTTTCTATAGTAACATATCATTCACAGACGCTCCACATAAACAGATTAAAACTTGGTCTTTGATATGGAGAAGTTTTCTGGAAGGAGTTTTTTTTAACTATTTGTTAAAAAAAAATTATGGAAGGAGTCTCCGGTTTCAGAGTTAAGCCGCAACTTTACCAACATCAAGCTTACTCAAAAATCAAAGTTGATAACACAAAATTTCAAAACAGAAGACAGATTTTTAGGACCTTGAATATCACAGGGCTCTGTTGCTCGCAGACATACACACACACACACACACACACACACACAGAAGAATGGAGGTTAGCTGGACTCGCAGCAGCAGCATTGTATTCTGTGCAGCTCTTTGCACAATCCCTCATCAGCCTCAAGCAATCTGGGGCTCTGCTCACCGAAGATGGAGCTGGAATATATGTGTGTGTGTGTGTGTGTGTGTGTGTGTGTGTGTTTATAGGAGAGCTGAGGACCGCTGGCGCTGTGTGGTGTGTTTTCCTCTCTCTGACTCAGACACTGCAGTGCTACGAGGCAGATAGAAGGAGACAGCTTACAGTTTATGAAGGCATTACAAAGCTTCATAGAGAAAGACTTGTACACACACACACACACACACACACACACACACACACACACACACACACACACACACACACAGCCTCTACTTCTGATGTGTATCACTAACAAAATAAATACTACACCATTTAGAACTGTTTTAGCCTTGACAAATGTGAAGCCACACCTCCTTCAGTAGGACTGACAGACTCAGAAGCCACACCTCCTCAACATACACAGAGGACACGCCTCCTCCACTGTGTCTCACACAAAGGCCACACCTCCTTCAATAGCATTGATTGCTACAGAGGCCACACCTCCTTTACTGGAACATACAGAATCTACACCTCTTTCAATAGCACTAACAGACATACAGGCCATGCCTTATTATTTCAACAAGCATGCACAAAGGCCACACCTCCTTCACTGGGATACACACAGAGGCCATGCATCCATCAATAGCACTGACAGCCATACAGGCCACGCCTCCTTCACCAAGAGACAGAAAGAGAGCAAGAGACATAAAGCATATAGCAAAGTAAACATGATTTCTTGCATGATTACTAATTAATATGCGAAATTTAAATAAAAGAAAAAACATGTGCCTGTGCTATAGAATTTTACTGACACAACATAACACGCTGTTCTGAATTGGATCATAAATATTTAGATCTAGACGGCTGCACCAGGACAAATCGGAAAATCTTTACACAAGCACACACACGTAAATCACACTGCAGAAATAATCCTCCATCACACCAGTGCATATGGAAGATCAGCACTGTGTTAGCTATGGCTGTGTGAGATTCATGAATGTCAATGCACTGGCGTGTGTCATGCATAAAAAACACACCTGTGTGTGTGTGTGTGTGTGTGTGTGTGTGTGTGTGTGTGCGCGCGCGTGTGTGTTACACCTTCGAGAAACATTTTCTGTCCTCACATTTGCATCAGAGACCTGAACACAGCGTTGGTGACCGTCGCAGCGGCAACAGTTGCCAGGGAAACCTCGCCGTGGGAATGAGTGGAGATGCCGGCGCCAGAGCGAGGGTGTGTGTGTGTGTGTGTTTTTCAGGTTGAAGTATCTTCAGATACACCAGCAAATGGACCAGCAAAGATGGCACAGCAGCTTTGATGCGGTTCAGCTCAATTATATCGAAGGCGCGTTGCCGTGGCAACAGGATGCTGACACGGCGCAGCGGCGCTTCTCAGCACCGCTAATAGGTGTCATTCTGAGAACAGGACTCTTTCTGTCCTCTCGTATCATCCCTCTGTCTGCAGAAGAACGCCACCATCTTGTCCCTCTGAGCAGCAGTACACACAATATACCACAAGCCCAAAATAAATAATAATAATAATAACAATAATAAAAATAAATAATATCAAACACCACCGGGTTTCATTATGTTTCCCATGTTTCGTGTGCCATATTTCTTTTTAATTCCGCTAAACAGAATATTTCTCAGAATAACGAGTTTGCTAATCATAATAACAATAACAATATTACAATTAAGATAACACTTGATCTTTAAAAAAAATAAAGAAAAAAATGAAACTAGATAAAAACAAATAATGAAAGACACTTATTATCATAATAGGTCTGTTTTCTTTTAAAAGAGCTCTATATTTCTATATTTTCTCAGATATTTGTCCTTGTTCCATTTAAAAAAAAAAAAAAAAAAAAATCTTTCCAGATTCTATTTCAGTCTCTTACCTTTTTTTCTGTAAGAGTCATTAGGCGTTAAAAGTCTTTGTCCAAGAACGAGTCCGAGTCCATGTCCGAGGACGAGGTTATAATCCACTGTATTCGCACTGTTAGCGGTAACGTTAACGCCAGAGCCTGGCTTTCTGTTCAGTCACACAAGGGGAAAAATATATTCAGGCTCCTGGTTGAGGTTGTAGAAAACAGAGTTGAAAAGAGGCTTCAATCAGAGGCCCTTCGTGTTTTTTTTTCTATTCTGATATCTTGACGTTTGCTGAAGTTGGTGTCATTTTTTTTTTGTTTTTTGTTTTTATTCCACTAGGAATAAAAATTGAATCCGCTGTGGTGACAATCACGTCTAGCACAATGAAATACAAACATCACCTCTGGATACAAAAGGAACTGAAATTAAAATAAAAAATAAAAAAAGCTGACATATAGGCATTTTTATAATTATAATTTTAATTATAATAATACATGTAATAGCCATAAAATTGTATTCACGTCTTTAATATAGAGGGACAGATCATCATAAAATGTAACTTTTCCCTCGTTCTGTCTCTGTTTCTCTCTGTGTATAGCAGCATTTAGATAAAAATTCACATTTTGCTTTTAGTTACATTACCTATTACTGTGTTATCATTGTGGTTAGCATAGTTTGTTGGTGTTGGTGATTTTATTTCCCCCCCTCAATCCGTACAATTCAATTTAATTCAACATCGTAATGCTAAAATGTTCATACTGCAACAAGAATCTGGGATAAATTTCACTGAAAGGATGAACAAAACATGACACGTTACCAATAACCCTGTTAGTAAAATGCAACAAGAAAAGGGAAAAGGGGTTTCAGGGACTAAAAATGAGTCAAAACAGAAACTCCAGGATCTCCAGAAAAATCCCGACGTTTGGCCCTTTTGGCCGTTTGTGAGCACACTAAAGGTCGGCAAAGTGCAGCCGCTTGATCCCTCCAAAGACGTGGCTTTCGGTCAGAAAACAAAAAAAAAAAAATTAAAGATTCTTCATAATTTATTTCTCTGAATGAAAATATATTTATATATCATGTGTAGTTTCACAGTTTCATTTTTTTGTTTTCAGATTTTTGTTTTCGTAATTGTCTTTTGCCCTTTAGGTTCCTTCAAATAAAAAGAAAAGAAAAAGAAACAAAAGAATGCTCTCTCTTTCTCTTCCTTCCACCTCGAGGTGTTAAAAAAGACAGAGAAAGCGAGAATATGGCAGAGTCCATCAGAACAAAACACAAGCCCTCGACACAGTGCTGGTCTGTCTAATCCATCGACCCTGAATGCTACTGCAAACCTCTACACCTAACAAATTAGAATCATGACCTATTGTTTTCTTTTCTTGGCACTCCTACACCGACAATATAATACTTTCAGCTGCTTGTGTTGTATATACATATTCAGAACACATCTGTATGTTCGATATACATATATAAAAATTTTGCTCTCGAATTTATAAACGTCTCATTTACTGCATACTGTGCGTGGAGTTATTTTCTTACAGCATCTTAGCTGTAACGATGCACACTGACATGTCTGACATATTGTTCTTAAACTTTTCAGTGAGATAGCATCTGTGGATATGCTTTGCAATGCTGATGCACAAAGATTTTGCTTTGGCACGTATCTGTGCAAGTTTGGCACATAATTACTGATCGTGTATTAAACTGATACCTTATTGAACGACGTGTGAGTGCATTTGCTCTGCTGATGGTCACTTTGACATTGATCGGAGTGAGCGTTGGTTCGGTAAGCATTAATCTAAATGCTGCGGCATCTGTCTTTCTTTCTTTTCCTCCCTCCCTCTCTCTGTCTCTGGCATTGCAGTGTAGTGATTCACAACAACGTCTTTTTCTTGTGTAGGTAATATGTCATACAATGCTGGGTCTACCTCGCTCGTTACTCCTGAGAACAACAAACCCACGGGGGCTGAACAGCCAGTACACTTCATCTGTTTCTGTCTCCCTCATGCCATCTTCCTATTTTTCCCTCCCTTGTTTTATCTCTCTATCTCCTTACTCTCACACACTCTCTCTCACTCTCTCTTTCTCAGATCTGAGTCTCTTGGACATTCTCCTTGGAGCCACTCTTAAAGAGTAAAGGCTCGATTTGAGGGTTCTGCCCTTTACCCATTAGGCCTTTGAGTGATCCATGGATGCCAAGGGTAGGCAGGGGCATTGAGGATGGAATGGAGCTCACTGAGACGGGCACCTGGGAACAAGAGATTGGCGTGGGTTGGGCCTG
Source organism: Pangasius sanitwongsei (assembly GCA_037576675.1). Lineage (NCBI taxonomy): Eukaryota > Metazoa > Chordata > Actinopteri > Siluriformes > Pangasiidae > Pangasius > Pangasius sanitwongsei. Next base: position 1,394,546 of record CM075015.1, on the reverse strand, counting down.
GGAACAAGGGTTGTTGTTGTTGTTGAGGCCGATCCCAGAGCTTCCAGAGAGCCCCAAACCCATAATGTTGTTGTTGAAGTGGTGGGGCTTGTAGTAGTGGTTAAGGTGTTCCGTCCGAGCCAGGTTGGGCAGGTTGACAATCTCCGGGTGATGCAGCCTCAGGCTCTGGCTTCCTCCACTGGATCCAGCCTGGGACATGGTGGAACCACCAGAGATCCCGCTTCCTCGGACACTAGCGCTGGCTCCGATCTCATCCTCCACATTGATAATCTCGATGGCTCTCACTGGACCGTGGTGCTTGTGCAACTGGTGCTGCTTCCTCAGCTTGTAGAAGACCACAAGCATGACAGCTGCCATGAAGGTGATAGCCACAAAGCAGCCAATGATGATCTTGGTAGTCTTCATTACATCATCCAGCCCGGTGGGGTAGCTCGGCTCAGAGACTGAGACAGTAAATGTGGGTTTGGTTGTTCGGGGGGAAGATGAGGATCCAAAAACCGACAGAGAGGAAGCTGTTGTTGGGATGGCATCAGGCCAGAGACGTCCAGAAGGTGTAGGACCAGGGATGTGGATAATGGTCTCATTGATCGAACGGAGGGCCGAATCCTCTTCTCCTGTGGATTCTACAGTTTCAACAGTGACGGTAGTAAAGTAGGTGTAATTGACACTGGTGTCTGCTGCGGTGACATTCAGGACGGCAGTTGCTGTGGTGTTGCCAGCTGAGTTGGTCACCATGCAGGTGTACTGACCAGTGTCACGCAAGGTGACATTTGTGAAATTCAGAGTTCCATCATGTAGCACAGAGATCCGGACGCGGTATGACCCATGGGTCATCAGGGTTCCATTGGGTGTAATCCAGTTTACAGACGTCATGGAGGTTCCAGTACGGCACTTGAGTTCAGCAGCCATGCCTTCAGTCACGTTGAGGTCAGTGGGGGGCTCGACGATAACAGGGGCGTAGCACGTGAAGTGGCTTTGGTCCAGCTCTCCAATGTATTTGCCCTTCAGGTAGGGTGGTGCATGGCACCGGGCACAGCAAGTTGTGTTACTTGGTACGGTTTCCTTCAGCCACCAACTAAGCCACAGCACATCACAATTACACACCCAGGGATTGTGGTTGAGGTGCACTCTCTCCAGCTTCTGCAATGGGGTGAAGAGGTCATGGGGCAGCGAGTGCAAGGAATTGTGGGACAGATTCAACTCTTCCAGACTCTTGAGGTCATCGAAGGCATTGCGTTCAATGACAGACATCTGGGAGTGCATAAGCCATAGTTTGCGCAAAGACTCCAGGCCTTGGAACGATCCAGGTCTTATGATTTCCAGCCTGTTTCCAGAGAGCTCCAGCTCCTCCAGCCGGATCAGAGGTGTCAGGTTGGGGATGTCCTTCAGACCACACATGCCCAGGTTCAGGTAGCGCAGATTGACAAGGCCGACAAAGGCAGCATCTGAAATGTAGTCCAGCTTTTTTAGCTCACCCAGATCAAGACGGCGAAGAGAGGGCACGCGGTGGAAGGCATATCCTGGCAGCGTCTCGATGGGGTTGTTTCGAAGCCAGAGCTCCCGAAGCTTGCTGAGATATTCGAACGCTTGTGATGGCACCAGCGTGAGACGGTTATCAAACAGTTCCAAAGTATTGAGGTTCGGGAGGCCATTGAACGCACCAACTTCAATCTGACGAATCTGGTTCTTTGAAAGCTGGAGGATCTCCAAATGTCGCAAGTGCTTGAAGGTATCTGATCTTATCACCTGGGTGAGAGAAGGTCAGGTTAAGTCATTTGCTTTCATGGACTAGACAGTATGAGTAGCATTTACTCTATGATGTGACTGCTACATCATAAACTAACATCATTATATATATTGTTATAAGTTTGAGAGTACAATTAGAGGAATGCAAGTTAAAATTCAGCCTCATTATTGTAGTTGTATCTGTGTTTGATTTGCCTGGCCACTTCTCATGAAATATTTAGACAAACGGTGCACTCAAAGTATTCCATGAATAAATATTGTGCAGAAAGTCGTTGTTTAAAAAAAATGGATTTCAAACCTCATTTTGTTTGTTCTATATTTGCAGTGTACCATGTTCTGAAAAGCAAGTGCTCATAAAACATTTCCATGTTACAGCATCCAGGAGGTAGCTCATCTGTTTGATAGTACCACCTGATAAAAACCTCACAAACACCTCGCGGCAGCCTGCTGGTGGCACTTGTAAAAGAAATTTATCACGGATGGAGAAATATCTTTACTAAACCACCAAGCATAACCAAGGTGTATCTTGTTAGATGCGGCTGAAATGCCTCTCGACACGTGATGAAGGGTGACTGCGTTTCAAGCACCGTTACAATTTCACACATTTGGGACTCAGAGAGAACTGGCACATTAGCGGCAGCCGAAGCTACTTCCCTTTGGAAGAGAGCAAAAGGCTCCTCCTGGCTCATCGCCATCACCCTCTCTATATGAAGAACAAGAAGGGAGGGGAGCAAAAGCAAGAGTGTGAAACCCTGTGGGCTGGGGGGTGTTCAAGTGAACTGAGAAAACCTGTCAAATCTTTAATCTCTGGGTAACACAGCGACGAGAGGAAAAGAAGGCAAAAGAGAAAATATCTAGGATGCCCTCAGGTGCTGAAACATTTTTAGATTTTTAATCATTTCAAGTGGGGCTCTGGGATACAACAAATCAAATTTTTTATGCTAACAGGTAGGCATAATGAATGATATTATTATTATTATTATTATTATTATTATTATTATTATTATTATATTTCAAAATTGTGACTGTTTTATTACCCCTTGCAGACCGAACTACAAGGGATTACCTCTCTAAATGTTCCATGTGTTTAAATCCTGGAGTCCTAAGACCCTGGTGTTCAAACTGGGTCACTTTACAACACCTGATTCAGCATTGAATCTCAGTGCTTTGGGCGGGGAAAAAAACGGTAATTATTTTTATTTGCTTTCTGTCTCAGCAGTCACGTGAAAGATGCTTACACGGCCTTCTTCTCGCAGTTTAAGCAACGCTCAGGTTACCGGCTCTCAGTGCTGCAGTAATTAAAACTGCGAAACCGTTGACAGACAAGCAGCAAACACACAATCGAGTGAACAAACACTGCAGCTCTGTAAGTAAGTGATCAGATCAATATTTATCAACACAATATTTACCTGTATCGAGTTCTCCTGTAAGTTGAGGTATCGCGTGTTGTTGGATATATTTTCTGGAACCTCATCCAGGTTTCGTCTCGTACAGATCACTCGGCTCGCTTGATTGGAGCAGCTGCAAGGTGTCGGGCAGGTCGACGTGGCTCCTGCGATGTCTTGGCCCAGGAGGAGGAGCCAAAACAGCAGCTGGGCCAATAGGAAAAAGAAGGGGGCGGGGTTAGGAAGGCCGGTCACCGTGGTGATCCGCATGGCATCTGGGTCATGACCTTCCTGTATTCCAAGTGTGAAGAGTGTGTATTAAACTTATTCCAGAAGGTAAATATCCGTTTTGGGACTTCACCACCAAATGTTGATTTCAGTTTAGTTAAATGTTGTTTTTCTTTCTTTTTTTCTCCTCAGGTGAATTAATTACTCTACTGTCTCCTGTTTGTCCTTTCTTTGTTTTTTATTTCACACACAGACGACTCGTGTACACATATCGTATCTCCTTTGTCTTCACAGGTCCTCTGTGAATTCGAGAAGCTTCTCCGCGTGGAATTACTGTAAAAAAGAGGAAAAAAAGAGACGTCATGACTTTGCGAGAAGGTCAAAACACAGCGATAAATCCTGTTTTAAATGCTCTCCTAATTACTATGAAGTGTGCAAAATGTATTAAGAATAATTACACAGCAACCATGCATGAATCTCCAGAGCAATAAAAAACGCTCTCTTTGTTGAGGTGCTGCAGTCTCTCTTTTTTGAGAGCAATCCCTGGAGAAAATATGCCTCAGGAAGGATCGTTTTATACTCCATTATGATTTTCCACACCCTTATTATCTTTACGAGTGGCCTTTAAAATAAAATTTAAAAAAAAAACCAAAATGCTTTTCAGTCACAGGTCTTTACAGGTAAATTAAATTCTACGATAGTTCAGGACATGAGTGTCAGAATTACAGAATATTTCTAATCGTTGTAGATTAAGGAATAAAGCACAACGAGCTGTGCTGTTACAGGAAAATCATCGCCAGTATGCTGTGCTACCACCTGAAATTAATTATTTTCCCATAAGAACACGTCCCAAAGCGTTTTATTTGTCTTATACCACAGCAATTTGACTAAGATTTTTTACATGTTAATTTAATACTGAAAGACACATCATACTTTCTATCCATTTACAGATACATTTAATGTTGGGGAACGTCCGTGAAACAAGTTAGTTCCTGTTTTCACTTACGTTATAGCAGCTATAAATAGTCGATCCCTCACCTTTTTACTCTTTTCTGACGCTAAAAGACAAAAATAAAAACACAGCTTGTCATGTTGCAGAGAAACCGCAAAGAAGCGTAAACTCCCCTGTCCTGAAGATGTCAGAAAGCTTAAAGTTACAGCTTCACCTCTGACTGTTACAACGCGCTGACACTGGAGACTCCTTCCGTAAATGTTCAATAGACACATTTATCCATACAGAAAAAAATACACCTTATCAACAAGTAACAACATGTTTTGAATCCATTTAGGTGGAGTGTCTGGGGTACAAATCCAACTGTGAATGAGTTGTTATTATAGAAATGCTTTGAATTACAGCTGGAACTACTGTCACAGCTGCTGTTACAGAAAATGAATCAACACCTTCCGACCAATCGGATTTGAGAATTCAACAGCGCTGTGATATACCGCAATATGGCTGCTAATCCCAATGCTAATGGTGTGCTGAGGGAGAGAGATGGCACAGCCTGTTTACTTTGATTGATGGCTCATTCAGCGCTGACCCCCGAGCCGGAGAGACGCGACCCCCACTGCGGGGTTATTTTGACCTCGGCGACCTTATATAAGAGCATCTGGTGAAACACAGGCCGTTATTAATGGCTACTGTCCACATAATGGACATGACACGCAAACCCATTTGACACGGGGAGGCGTCAGAGCCTGGCGGAAAAATGAGGGATAGGTTGCGAGGGATTACAAAACTGATAGATTACTGCACAGCTGCAGGGAGAGGAAGAAATGATCAACGTTAATGGATGAGCGCTGAAAAAGAGAGAGGACAGAAGGTGTGTGTGTGAGAGAGAGAGAGAGAGAGAGAGTACAGGATAAGCATGAAATCGAGGGAAGAAGAGGAAAAAAGACATATGGAAAGTGAAAGGACAAGAGAGATAGAAGGAGAGACAGAGGCATTAATATTAATAATCTCTCCCAGTGAAAGAGAGGAGAAGGGCTTGAGAGGAAGAGATGAATATGAAACACCGAGATGGAGGGAGGGCAAGCACAACACGGAGGCGCATATAAAGCAGAGGGAGAGAAGGAGAGAGGGAACGATGCGGAAGAAAGACAATACAGGGGAATGAATATAAAGCAGGCGGAGATGGACAGAAAGGAGGAGAGAAGAAGAGAAGAGGTAGTAGACGGTTTGAAAGCTGCATTAGAGATAAATAAACCTGGTTAGATTAATCAATAATGCGCACATGGTGTGTAATGGCATTACGACTGACACACAATGTGTTACCCCACACACACACACACACACACACACACAATCTAGACTGCAGACTTTGCATGCTACTGTGTGTTAGCCCAGATTTGCAATTCTGCCGTATCCCAATAGATTCCTAACCCCACATGGCAGCCTGTCTGGTTCGGCTCGCAAAAAAAAAAAGTGCAGATAATCGCCATAAAACCGTTTATTAAAACATCATGCTCTGAATTAGCGCCACCTTCATTTTATTTACCCGCGCCGTGTCATCTTCACGCATGACTGACACGAGACACAATTAGCTGTGAGTGTGAAGCGCCACGTTAAGTGACTGTGATGGGAGATGACATCTGCTGCCGTTGCCGCTGAGTCAGACGAATCAGAATCAAATTCAAAATAAGGATCAGAATCAGATGGAGGCCTCCTCTGCGTTCAGTTACGGCGGCCGTGAGTTATTTTGAACATAAGGGCCAGTTGCTCAAAGTCATGTCCAGTTAGCATCCTTACAAAGATTGGCAAAGATGAAAGGAGCCATTAGTTATTTTTACACAACAAGCTTTCCCCTCCCTGCCAACTGACCCCACCCACTCTGCTGCAACTAGCATGCCTGTAGTAAAAAAGAGGCTGTAGTAAGATGTGGTGTTACGTCATACTACAGCGCCCTCTGCTGTTCACTTTAAATTCGTCACTTCGTTAAGCAATGCTCTGAATGATCGCAGGATACGTGTGGCAGCCATCTTGCAGGTAAGTACAGTATGCGTAGTTAAAGGCAAATATAATCCAGGTGGAACAGTGTTTAAGGGAGACGCTAACCAGTCGTGGGAGTCTGGGAGCTCATGTATGCGGAAGAGGGCAGATAGCGCGTTCCTCCGAGTGTGTTACACCTCATGAGCAGCAATTCGAAAAGATTCTTGGGTGGGTGGGAATTGCCAAATGACCAAATTAGGTAGAACACTGTACGAAAAGAAAAGCGTTCAGGGTGGAGTGTGGCCATTACCATGTATGGTGTCAGGGCGTCTCTGATTGCATACATTTTAAATGGGGGTGGCTAAAAATTTAACACAGTGTATCCACTCTTCATGTCCTTTCCCTCCATCATAGGGTCCCTACCTTCATCCAATCCCTAACCTCCTTCCCTCCTGCTCTTGTTTGCTTCCTCTCTCTCTCTTCCTCTCTCTCTCTCTCTCTCTCTCTCTCTGTCCGTGTGTATTCCTCGGAGTCCAGTTAGTGTGTAAATACTGCACTGCCCTCTGCGTTTGATGAAAGATTAACCTGCTGCTCTGACACACATTAACCCTTTAGCCTGGACTCTGCACCAGCATCCTAACATCTCTCTCTCTTTTCCTCTCTCTCTCTCTCTTTTTCTCTGCTCTATCCATCGCCTCGCCCCTCCCTCTCTCTCCTGCTCTCCGCTCTGTCAATTCAGACCTTAGCAAAGAGAGTTACCATGGTTACCTTTTCACCAAACTCTCCCTTTCTCTCTCACTCCAGCTGTATCCATCCCATTCCGCCATCCCCCTCTCCTTCCTCTATCTTCCTCTCATTAACACGCACAAACACACACACGCGCGCGCGCGCGTAAGTGCATTTAAGACGTCTCACAAAGTGGGCTGCATGATGCGTCATGACCACAAGGGCTGCATAAGCGCTCGACACACAAACACACACCCACACACACTATTCATGTACGAATCTTGCACATTTCATTCAACGAGCTGAGAGCACGTTTGTTTCATGACATATGATGCAAACACGGCCAGTAAAATCCCTTTAAACCTCAAACATGCATGCTCTAGGGCATCATCACGTGAGCGAAATGCACAACGACTTAAAGACTTGCAGACAGCCACGGAAGAAAAGGGCCTTTCTATTTTTGCTTCATCTCTGCGTTCAGCCTCTATTTATGCCACTCAACAAGAAATCTTTAAACTAAAATGGCCCACAGGCAAAGACACAGAGAGAAGAATGCTTGATCAGCAAAGGCAATAAAAACAAATCTTCTGAAGCAGAACAACTTCAACGCAGATCTGTCTTGAAAATACTGATTGTCTTTTGGGCCGTCTGTCGCTGGTGGATGCTTCGGTTCCATATCAGAATATATATTTTTTATTCCTTTTGTTTCTGAAATTGTAAAAGAGTTTAGAGGTGCAGAAGCCACACCTCCTTCAACAGGATAGGCACAGAGGCCACACCTCCTTCAACAGGACAGAGGACACAATGCTACTATTAAAAACCACTATTTAAAATTATTTAGAGCAGTTAACATTAAAACTACTATATTAAAATGTACACTAATTATTAACATTTAAACCATTATATAAATATTTATAAGACTGAATAACATTCAAGTTAAAATATAAAAGTGAGTTTGATTGAAGTTAAAAGCAACAGGCCTGTAAAAGAAGATTTGTGAACACCTTTGAGCGTGAAAGTGTAATTAAGACACGACGACCCTGAAAATGGCTTCTAAACAAACAGAACTGTTTAATAGTTTAACAGTGACACTGAGTGAGGAAATCAGAGGATCAGACAGAACAAACGCTCTGGTTTCAGACAGATAAAAACACTTTCTGTGATTCTGTTCATAAATCTAACAGAGTCTGGTTTCCAAAAATACCTGAGCAATATGATTTCACATTCACAGAAATATCTCATTTCAGCAAATCCCACTTGTACAACGCTTCTTTTCACAGTGCAGAGCGTGATGGAGCTCAGATATGACAGTGCAGGTATTACACGAGTATCTTTTTATTACATATCGTCACTCTGAATGCCATTTAAATCCTACATATCGTCCCTTTAAACTCTACTGTGATGTGATTTTTAGAGACGTTTTATGCAGAAATCTGAGCAAATATGAGGTGAGAATATTCAAGAGAAGGCCCAGTGTGTCCACAGCTGTGAAAAAAGAAATGAAAATCAGTTTAACAGGTATTTATTTATTAATTACCCCAAGTCACCCCTGTTTAGAGAGTACACTGTGAGCAGGCGGCTGATGGGATTTGAATTAAAGTTAGGAGTAGGGCGTAAAGCTAGGTTAAGTTTAGGGGTAGGATATAGGGGTTAGAAGGGCAGTGGTAGGGTCTGGGGGTTAGGAGTTATGTGTAGGGGCTAAGGTTAGGGGTAGGCTGTAGGGACTAGGGGTAGAGTGTGGGATATTAAGGTTAGGGGTAGGGAGTAAGGGTAGGCTAAGGTTGGGGTTGGGTGTAGGGATTAGGGGTTATGTGTAGAGTATTAAGTTTACAGGTAGGATATAAGGGTAGGTTAAGGTTTGGGGTAGGGTATAAGGGTAGGTTATGGTTGGGGTGCGGTGCAGGGGCTAGGAGTAGCGTGTAGGGTGTTAAGGTTAGAGGTAGGGTGTAAAGGTAGGTTAAGTTTTGGGGTCAGGTGTAGGGGCTAGGAGTAGAGCGTAGGTTATTAAGGTTAGAGCTAGGGTGTATCGATTAGGGGTTATGTGTAGACTATTAAGTTTACATGTAGGATGTAAGGGTAGGTTAAGGTTTTGGGTAGGGTACAAGGGTAGGTTATTATTGGGATGGGGTGCAGGGGCTAGGGGTAGCGTGTAGGGTATTAAGGTTAGAAGTAGGGCGTACAGGTAGGTTAAGGTTTGGGGTCAGGTGCAGGGGCTAGGAGTAGAGCGTAGGCTAGGTAGGGTGTAAGGGTAGGTTAAAGCTTGGGGTAGGATATAGTGGTTAGAGGTTATGTGTAGGGTTGTTAAAATTAGGGGTTGGGTGTAGGAATTAGAGATTATGTGTAGGGTATTAAGTTTGCAGGTAGGATATAAGGGTAGGTTAAGGTTTGGGGTAGGATATAGGGGAGTAGGAGTAGAATGTAGGGTATTAAGGTTGGGGTGGGGTGTAGGGATTAGGGGTTATGTGTTGAGTATTAAGTTTACAGGTAGGATGTACGGGTAGGTTAAGGTTTGGGGTAGGGTGTAAGGGTAGGTTAAGGTTAGGGTGGGGTGTAGGGATTAGGGGTTATGTGTAGAGTATTAAGTTTACAGGTAGGATGTAAGGGTATGTTAAGTTTAAGGGTAAGGTGTAGGAGCTAGGAGTAGAGTGTAGGCTATTAATGTTAGAGTTAGGGTGTAAGGGTAGGTTAAGTTTGGGGTAGGGTGTAGCGATTAGGGGTTTTATGTAGGGTGGTTAAGGTTAGGGGTAAGGTGTAGGGGTTAGGGGTTTTGTGTAGGGTTGTTAAGGTTAGGGGTAAGGTGTAGGGGTTAGG